>JAUNZO010000145.1:85000-515654 GCA_031894775.1 Chloris gayana | reverse complement strand
CTATGAAAACGTCCACCCGGAGTGTGGATTTCTCAAGAAAAGTGGCAATCAGGCGGGTCGCGGCAAGTTGAGAGTTGCAAAGTCCGGGTTGACACCTGGCAGCTGAAACCTATGAAAACGCTCCAACCGGGACATGGATTTCTCAAGAAAAGTGGTAATCGTGCGGTGGCAGCAAGTTGAGAGTTGCCATGTACGGTGGACACCCGGCAACTGAAACCTATGAAAACATCCAACCGGTAGGCGGATTTCTCAAGAAAAGTGGCAATCGTGCGAGTGGCGGCAAGTTGAGAGTTGTCATGTACGGGTTGACACCCGGCAGCTAAAACCTATGAAAAGTGGCTCGGTAGTCGTTTTTCTTAAGAAAATCTGGCCTTTTTACCTTTTTTTACTTGTACGAAAAAAGTGTGCTCAAGCATTCTCGTAAATCACCAGCACTCCTTGGTGGGGTGGTGCTCCTAAGGTATACTCGGGGAGGTGGTATGTTGCTCGAAAGTTGGAAAGTTGCCATGTACGGGATTGAAAACAGCAACTGAAACCTATGAACAAGTGGCAATCATGCGAGTGGTCGCATGTCGAGAGTTTCCATGTATAGGGCTCGACACCCGACAGCTGAAACATAAGAAAATGTCCAACCGCAACGTGGATTTCTAAAGAAAAGTGAGCACTCGTGCGAGTGGCGGCATTTTGAGAGTTGCCTGGTCCGGGTTGACTCCCGCAGCTGAAACCTATGAATACGTCCAACCGGAACGTGGATTTTTGAAGAAAAGTGGCAATCGTGGCGGTGGCGGCAAGTTGAGAGTTGCCACGCATCGGCTGACCCCGGCAGCTCGAAACCTATGAAAATGTCCAACCGAACTTGGACTTCTCAAGAAAAGTGCCAATCGTGCGGCCGGCGGCAAGTTGAGAGTTGTCATGTCCGCGGTTGACACCCGGCAATCGAAACCTATGAAAACGTACAACCAGATCGTGGATTTCTCAAGAAAAGTGGCAATCGTGCGGGTCGCGGCAAGTTGAGAGTTGCAATGTCCGGGCCGACACCCTGCAGCCGAAACATATGAAATCGTCCAACCGAACGTGGATTTTTGAAGAAAAGTGGCAATCGTGTGTGGCGGCAAGTTGAGAGTTGCCACGTATCGGTTGACCCCCGGCAGCTAAAACCTATGAAAACGTCCAACCGGAACGTGGATTTTGAAAGAAAAGTGGCAATCGTGGCGAGTGGCGGCAAGTTGAGAGTTGCCATGTACGGGTTGACACCCGCAATCTGAAACCTATGAAAATGTCCAACTGTAACGTGGATTTCTCAAGAAAAGTGCCAATCGTGCGGCCGGCGGCAAGTTGAGAGTTGTCATGTCCGCGATTGACACCCGGCAGCCGAAACCTATGAAAACGTACACCCAGAGTGTGGATTTCTCAAGAAAAGTGGCAATCGTGGTGGGTCGCGGCAAGTTGAGAGTTGCAATGTCCGGCTAACACCCGGCAACTGAAACATATGAAATCGTCCAACCGAACGTGGATTTTTGAAGAAAAGTGGCAATCGTGCGGGTGGCGGCAAGTTGAGAGTTGCCACGCATCGGTTGACCCCGGCAGCTAAAACCTATGAAAACATCCAACCGAACGTGGATTTTTAAAGAAAAGTGGCAATCGTGCGAGTGGCGGCATTTTGAGAGTTGCCTGGTCCGGGTTGACTCCCGCAGCTGAAACCTATGAATACGTCCAACCGAACGTGGATTTCTCAAGAAAAGTGGTAATCGTGCGGCCGGCGGCAAGTTGAGAGTTGCCACGTCGGGCTGACACCCGGCAATCGAAACCTATGAAAACGCTCCAACCGAACGTGGATTTTTAAAGAAAAGTGGCAATCGTAAGAGTGGCGGCAAGTTGAGAGTTACCATGTACGGGTTGACACTCGGCAACTGAAACCTAAGAAAATGTCCAACTCGAACGTGGATTTCTCAAGAAAAGTGGCAATCGTAAGGCGGCGGCAAGTTGAGAATTGTCATGTCCGCGGTTGAGACCCGGCAATCGAAACCTATGAAAACGTATACCCGGAGTGTGGATTTCAAGAAAAGTGGCTATCGTGCGGTCGTGGCAAGTTGACACGCGGCAGCTCAAACCTATGAAAATGTCCAAACTGTAACGTGGATTTCTCAAGAAAAGTGGCAATCGTAGCGGCTGGCAGCAAGTTGAGAGTTGTCATGTCCGTGATTGACACCCAGTAGCTGAAACCTATGAAAACGATACCCGGAGTGTGGATTTCTCAAGAAAAGTGGCAATCGTGCGGGTCGTGGCAAGTTCAGAGTTGCAATGTCCGGGTCGACACCCGGCAGTCGAAACATATGAAATCTTCCAACCGGAACGGGATTTCTCAAGAAAAGTGGCAATCGTGCGGTCGGCGGCAAGTTGGGAGTTGCCACGTTCGGGGTTGACACTCCGCAGCTGAAACCTATGAAAACGTCCACCCGGAGTGTGGATTTCTCAAGAAAAGTGGCAATCGGGCGGGTCGCGGCAAGTTGAGAGTTGCAAAGTCCGGGGTTGACACCTGGCAGCCGAAACCTATGAAAACGCTCCAACCGGGACATGGATTTCTCAAGAAAAGTGGTAATCGTACGGGTGGCAGCAAGTTGAGAGTTGCCATGTACGGTGGACACCCGGCAGCTGAAACCTATGAAAACATCCAACCGGTAGGCGGATTTCTCAAGAAAAGTGGCAATCGTGCGAGTGGCGGCAAGTTGAGAGTTGTCATGTACGGGTTGACACCCGGCAGCTAAAACCTATGAAAAGTGGCTCGTAGTCGTTTTTCTTAAGAAAATCTGGCCTTTTTACCTTTTTTTTACTTGTACGAAAAAAGTGTGCTCAAGATTCTGTAAATCACCAAGACTCTTGGTGGGGTGGTGCTCCTAAGGTATACTCTGGGGAGGTGGTATGTTGCTCGAAAGTTGGAAAGTTGCCATGTACGGGATTGAAAACAAAAACTGAAACCTATGAACAAGTGGCAATCATGCGAGTGGCTGCATGTCGAGAGTTTCCATGTATAGGGCCGACACCCGACAACTGAAACATAAGAAAATGTCCAACCGCAACGTGGATTTCTAAAGAAAAGTGGCACTCGTGCGAGTGGCGGCATTTTGAGAGTTGCTCTGGTCCGGGTTGACTCTCGCAGCTGAAACCTATGAATACGTCCAACCGGAACGTGGATTTTTGAAGAAAAGTGGCAATCGTGCGGTGGCGGCAAGTTGAGAGTTGCCACGTATCGGTTGACCCCTGGCAGCTGAAACCTATGAAAATGTCCACCGGAACTTGGACTTCTCAAGAAAAGTGCCAATCGTAAGGCCGGCGGCAAGTTGAGAGTTGTCATGTCCGCGGTTGACACCCGGCAGCTGAAACCTATGAAAACGTATAACCGTGATCGTGGATTTCTCAAGAAAAGTGGCAATCGTGCGGGTCGCGGCAAGTTGAGAGTTGCAATGTCCGGGCCGACACCCGGCAGCTGAAACATATGAAATCGTCCAACCGAACGTGGATTTTTGAAGAAAAGTGGCAATCGTGCGGGTGGCGGCAAGTTGAGAGTTGCCACGCATCGGTTGACCCCCGGCAGCTAAAACCTATGAAAACGTCCAACCGAACGTGGATTTTGAAAGAAAAGTGGCAATCGTGCGAGTGGCGGCAAGTTGAGAGTTGCTATGTACGGGTTGACACCCGGCAACTGAAACCTATGAAAATGTCCAGCTCGAACGTGGATTTCTCAAGAAAAGTGCCAATCGTGCGGCCGGCGGCAAGTTGAGAGTTGTCATGTCCGCGATTGACACCCGGCAACTGAAACCTATGAAAACGCACACCCGTAGTGTGGATTTCTCAAGAAAAGTGGCAATCGTGGGGTCGCGGCAAGTTGAGAGTTGCAATGTCCGGCTAACACCCTGCAACTGAAACATATGAAATCGTCCAACCGAACGTGGATTTTTTGAAGAAAAGTGGCAATCGTGCGGTGGCGGCAAGTTGAGAGTTGCCACGCATCGTTGACCCCTGCAGCTAAAACCTATGAAAACATCCAACCGAACGTGGATTTTTAAAGAAAAGTGGCAATCGTGCGTAGTGGCGGCATTTTGAGAGTTGCCTGGTCCGGGTTGACTCCCGCACTGAAACCTATGAATACGTCCAACCGAACGTGGATTTCTCAAGAAAAGTGGTAATCAGGCGGCCGGGCGGTAAGTTGAGAGTTGCCACGCTCGGGTTGAGACCCGGCAAATTGAAACCTATGAAAACGCCCAACCGAACGTGGATTTTTAAAGAAAAGTGGCAATCGTGCGAGTGGCGGCAAGTTGAGAGTTACCATGTACTGGGTTGACACTGGCAACTGAAACCTAAGAAAATGTCCAACCTGAACGTGGATTTCTCAAGAAAAGTGGCAATCGTAAGGCCGACGGCAAGTTGAGAATTGTCATGTCCGCGGTTGAGACCCGGCAGCTGAAACCTATGAAAACGTATACCCGTGAGTGTGGATTTCTCAAGAAAAGTGGCTATCGTAGCGGTCGTGGCAAGTTGACACTCGCAGCTCAAACCTATGAAAATGTCCACCGTAACGTGGATTTCTCAAGAAAAGTGGCAATCGTAGCGGTCAAGCGCAAGTTGAGAGTTGTCATGTCCGCGATTGACACCCAGTAGCTGAAACCTATGAAAACGTATACCCGTAGTGTGGATTTCTCAAGAAAAGTGGCAATCGTAAGGGTCGTGGCAAGTTGAGAGTTGCAATGTCCGGGTCGACACCCGGCAATCAAACATATGAAATCGTCCAACCGAACGTGGATTTTTGAAGAAAAGTGGCAATCGTACGGGTGGCGGCAAGTTGAGAGTTGCCACGCATCGAGTTGACCCTCAGCAGCTAAAACCTATGAAAACGCTCCAACCGGAACGTGGATTTTGAAAGAAAAGTGGCAATCGTGCGAGTGGCGGCAAGTTGAGAGTTGCCATGTAGGGGGTTGACGCCCTAGCACTCGAAACCTATGAAAATGTCCAACCGAACATGGATTTCTCAAGAAAAGGGGCAATCGTGCGGTCGGCGGCAAGTTGAGAGTTGTCATTTCCGCGTTGGACACCCTAGACTGAAACCTATGAAAACGTACACCCGCGAGTGTGGATTTCTCAAGAAAAGTGGCAATCGTAGGTGTCGCGGCAAGTTGAGAGTTGCAATGTCCGGGCCGACACCCAACAACCGAAACTTATGAAATCGTCCAACCGGAACATGGATTTCTAAAGAAAAGTGGCAATCGTGTGAGTGGCAGCAAAGTTGAGAGTTCCCACGTACGGGTTGACACCCGGCAAACTGAAACCTATCAAAAGTGGCTCGTGTAGTCATTTTTCTTAAGAAAACCGCCTTTTTCCCTCTTTTGGCTTGCCCGAAAAAGTGTGCTCAACATTCCCTAAATCCCAGAGACTCGTGGGGTGGTGCTCCTAAGGTATATTGGGGGTGGTGGTATGTTGCTCGTAAGTTGGAAAGTTGGAGTGGTCATGTACGGGTTGAAAACCGGGAGCTGAAACCTATGAAAAGGACCAACCAAGACTGATTTTCTCAAGAAAGTGGCAATTGTGCGATCGCTACATGTTGAGAGTTTCATGTACGTGGTTGACAATGCAGCACTGAAACATATGGAAACGTGCAACCGGAACATGGATTTCTCAGAAAAGTGGCAATTGTGCGGTGGCGGCAAAGTTGAGAGTGGCCATGCACGGTTGACACCTGCAGCTAACACCTATGAAAACATCCAACCCGGTAGGTGGATTTTCAAAAGTGGCAATCAGTGGAGTGGCGGCAGTTGAGAGTTGTCATGTACTGGGTTGACACTGTGCATCGAAACCTATGAAAATGTCCACCCGGAGTGTGGATTTCAGAGCATCGATGGTCGCGCAAGCTCCGAGTTGCCAGTCTGGGCTGACACTGGCAGCTGAAACCTATGAAAACGTCCAACTGAACATGGATTTCTCAAGAAAAGTGGCAATCGTGCGGGTGGCGGCAAGTTGAGAGTTGCCATGTACGGGTTGAGCACCGACAATGTCGAGTCTTAAACTCGGCACTAGTACTACCCAACTCCTCACGAATTCCACGCTCAACTTGCCGCCACCCGCACGATTGCCACTTTTCTTGAGAAATCCATGTTCAGAGTTGGACGTTTTCATAGGTTTCAACCGCTGTGTGTCAACCCCGAACCCGGCAACTCGGAACTTGCCGCGACCCGCACGATTGCCACTATTCTTGAGAAATCCACGTTCCGGCTGGACATTTTCATAGGTTTCTCGCTGCCGGGTGTCAACCCCGTACATGGCAACTCTCAACTTGCCGCCACTCGCACGATTGCCACTTTTCATTAAAAATCCACGTTCCGGCTGGACGTGTTCATAGGTTTCACCGCCGGGGTCAACCCGTACATGGCAACTCTCAACTTGCCGCGACCCGCACGATTGCCACTTTTCTTGAGAAATCCACACTCCGGTGGACGTTTCATAGGTTTCACCGCCGGTGTCAACTCCCGACATGACAAGCTCTCAACTTGCCGCCACCCACACGATTGCCACTATTCTTGGGAAATCCACGTTTCGCCTAGACATTTTCATAGGTTTTAGCCGCCGGTGTCAACCCCGTACATGGCAACCCTCAACTTGCCGCCACTCGCACGATTGTCACTTTTCTTTTAAAATCCACGTTCTGGTTGGACGTTTTCATAGGTTCCAAGCAGCCTGGGTCAACCAGTACATGGCAGCTCTCAACTTGCCGCCACCCGCACGATTGCCACTTTTCTTGAGAAATCCGCCTACCGGTTGGATGTTTGCATAGGCTTCAACTGTCGGGTGTCAACCCGTACATGGCAACTCTCAACTTGCCGCCACCCGCACGATTGCAACCTTTCTTGAGAAATCCATGTCCCGGTTGTACGCTTTCATAGGTTTCAGCTGCTGGCTGTCAACCCAGTGACATGGCAACACTCAACTTGCCGCGACCCGCACGATTGCCACTTTTCTTGAGAAATCCACACTCCGGTGGACGTTTTCATAGGTTTCACTGGCCGGATGTCAACCCCGAACATGACAGTTCTCAACTTGCCGCCGCTGCACGATTGCCACTTTTCTTTTAAAATCCACGTTTGGGTTGGACGTTTTCATAGATTTCAATCGTCGGGTCAACCCGCACGTGGCAACTATCAATTTGCCGCCACCCGCACGATTGCCACTTTTCTTGAGAAATTCACGTTCCGATTGGATGTTTTCATAGGTTTCACTGCAGGGTGTCAACCCCGTACTGTGCAACTCTCAATATGCCGCCACTCGCACGATTGCCACTTTTCTTTAGAAATCCATGTTGTGGTTGGACGCTTTCATATGTTTCAATCGCTCGTGTCAACCCCATACATGGAAACTTCGACATGCAGCCACTCGCACGATTGCCACTTTTCTTGAGAAAATCCAGTGTTCTGCGTGGAACTTTTCATTGGTTTCAACTGCACGGTTTTCAATTCCGTACATGGCAACTTTCCAACATCCGAGCAACATACCACCTCCCCCCCCGCCAATATACCTTAGGAGCACCACCCCACCAAGGAGTACTAGGGATTTCTGGGAATGCTCGAGCACACTATTTTTTTGGGCAAGTTAAAAGAGGTAAAAGGCCGCTTTTCTTAAAAAACGACTACCCGAGCCACTTTTCATATGTTTCACCTGCTCGGTGTCAACCCCGTACATGACAACTCTCAACTTGCCGCCACTCGCACGATTGCCACTTTTCTTGAGAAATCCGCCTACCGATTGGATGTTTTCATAGGTTTCAGCTCGCCGGTGTCAACCCGTACATGGCAACTCTCAACTTGCCGCCACCCGCACGATTGCAACCTTTCTTGAGAAATCATTGTCCCGGTTGGACGTTTTCATAGGTTTCACTCGCCGTCTGTCAACCCGGGACATGGCAACACTCAACTTGCTGCGACCCGCACGATTGCCACTTTTCTTGAGAAATCCACACTCCGGTGGACGTTTTCATAGGTTTCACTGCCGGATGTCAACACCGAACATGACAGCTTCTCAACTTGCCGCCACTCGCACGATTGACACTTTTCTATTAAAATCCACATTTCAGCTTGGACGTTTTCATAGATTTCACTCGCTGGGTCAACCCGTATGTGGCAATCGTCAATTTGCCGCCACCCGTACGATTGCCACTTTTCTTGAGAAATTCACGTTCCGATTGGATGTTTTCATAGGTTTCAACTGCGGGTGTCAACCCCGTACTGTGCAACTCTCAATATGCTGCCACTCGCACCATTGCCACTTTTCTTTAGAAATCCACGTTGTGGTTGGACGCTTTCATATGTTTCAGCCGCCTCGGTGTCAACCCCATACATGGAAACTCTCGACATGCAACCACTCGCATGATTGCCACTTTTCTTGAGAAAATCCAGGTTTTGGCTTGGAACTTTTCATTGGTTTCAGCTGCCGTTTTCAATTCCGTACATGGCAACTTTCCAACTTTTCAACTTCTCGAGCATCATACCACCTCCCCCCCCCCCTCAATATACCTTAGGAGCACCACCCCACCAAGGAGTACTAGGGATTTCGGGAATGCCGAGCACACTATTTTTTTGGGCAAGTCAAAAGAGGTAAAAGGCCGCTTTTCTTAAAAAAACGACTACCCGAGCCACTTTTCATATGTTTCAACTGCCTCGGTGTCAACCCCGTACATGACAACTCTCAACTTGCCGCCACTCGCACGATTGCCACTTTTCTTGAGAAATCCGCCACCGGTTGGATGTTTTCATAGGTTTCAACTGCCGGTGTCAACCCGTACATGGCAACTCTCAACTTGCCGCCACCCGTACGATTGCAACCTTTCTTGAGAAATCCATGTCCCTGCTGGACGTTTTCATAGGTTTCACCGCCGGCCGTCAACCCAGGACATGGCAACACTCAACTTGCGGCGACCCGCACGATTGCCACTTTTCTTGAGAAATCCACACTCCGGTGGACGTTTTCATAGGTTTCACTCGCCGGATGTCAACCCCAAACATGACAGTTCTCAACTTGCCGCCACTCGCACGATTGCCACTTTTCTTTTAAAATCCACATTTCGGTTGGACGTTTTCATAGATTTCACCGCTGGGTCAACCCGCACGTGGCAACTATCAACTTGCCGCCACCCGCATGATTGCCACTTTTCTTGAGAAATTCACGTTCCGATTGGATGTTTTCATGGGTTTTAGCTGCAGGGTGTCAACCCCGTACTGTGCAACTCTCAATATGCCGCCACTCGCACGATTGCCACTTTTCTTTAGAAATCCAAGTTGTGGTTGGACGTTTTCATATGTTTCAACTGCCTCGGTGTCAACCCCATACATGGAAACTCTCGACATGCAACCACTCGCACGATTGCCACTTTTCTTGAGAAAATCCATGTTCTGCTTGGAACTTTTCATTCGTTTCAGCTCGCTGGTTTTCAATCTCGTACATGGCAACTTTTCAACTTTTGAGCAACATACCACCTCCCCCCCCCCCCAATATACCTTAGGAGCACCACCCCACCAAGGAGTACTAGGGATTTCGGGAATGCCGAGCACACTATTTTTTTGGGCAAGTCAAAAGAGGTAAAAGGCCAGCTTTTCTTGAAAAACGACTACCCGAGCCACTTTTCATATGTTTCAACCGCTCGGTGTCAACCCCGTACATGACAACTCTCAACTTGCCGCCACTCGCACGATTGCCACTTTTCTTGAGAAATCCGCCTACCGGTTGGATGTTTTCATAGGTGTTAGCTGCCGTGTGTCAACATGTACATGGCCACTCTCAACTTTGCCGCCACCCGCACGATTGCCACGTTTCTTGAGAAATCCATGTTCCGGTTGGACGTTTTCATAGGTTTCAGCTCGTCGGGTGTCAACCCCTGACATGGCAACTCTCAACTTCCCGCCACCCGCACGATTGCCGCTTTGTTGAGAAACCCACGTTCCGGCCGGATATTTTCATAGGTTTCAGCCGCCGGTGTCAACCCCGTACATGGCAACTATCAACTCGCCGCCACTCGCACGATTGCCGAGACAGACCGACCCATGGATCGAAAATCCCGAGGTGCTGCTTAAGCAGTACACAAGATAATACAACAACTCGACGGAGTTCAAATATGACATAGAGAAATTAGCATCGTTTTACATCGTAGTTTAATGCAGCGGAAAATAAACAGCTTCAAGTTTGAAAATGCGGAAACGGAAGCGATAATTAACGTCTAACAAATATACATCTCGACGATACATGCGGTGGTGATTAATCCGAGCCCGTACGGATAACAACGTAGCCAAACACAAGCAGCGGCAAGGCTAGGCTTCCCAATGGGAAGACCAGTCCTCCGGGATCCGCAAGTCCCGTGGCAAGTACACCAACAAGCAACTCATATGCATCATCTCAGTATACTCTGAAAAACAACATAGGCACAAAGCCTCGAGCAACTAAAGCTCAACAAGGCCGACCCGTCAAATGGTTCACAAAACCGACTCCTAGACATGCAAGGCTCGGAGGAGTGTGCTGATTTTCAGGATATAAAACAGCGACTAAGCACCGGATCCTTACTTTCAATATTATTGCCAAGTTTAATCTTACATAAATAAATTCAGTGATCATGAAGAGAAACATAAATACAAATGTAGCATGAATATATCAAAGTAACCTCATCAACAACAATAATTGAGGAAGTACCATTAGCATTTAGAATTTAAATTCAAGTTATTTCTACGATGTGACTCGATGAACAAGCGGGTACTCATTATCGCGAGGGACAAGTGATATGTATCAATTTTACACCAGCTGGAAAAACCCGAAGCACACGACATACGCATCATCTAAGAACACGTATCTCAACCTTTCACAAAGGTGTCATTCAGTGGGAAGGGTACAAGATCTCCAAAGTGGCCACAGCTCATCGGTAACGTCGTGAGCCTACTACCCACTCCTTGCGCTGGCACAACGACCGGAGACCAGGGTTATCTTCCATAGTACAACATCAAGTGCTACATAAGCTTACAAGTCCCCAATAAAACTAGCATGTACTCTAGCATAGCTTCAAAACTTGTCCGAAGGCTCCAACAACGATATGGTCCTCAACCAACACGTACGGGCTACAACCTTGCAAACCATGCCCTCGCAAGGCACATGTGCTTGCCCTTTCCTCTACCGGCCCGTCCACGTCTCAACTTTTAATTGTTTACACGAACGGTCCGCCACCTTGCGAGACAAGCCCTATCCGTGCCCTTGCCTTTGCTCTTTCCAAAACAGACTGCTCGGTTCCATTTACTTGTGATTAACAACTCGTTCTACTAACATTTGAGTAATTTACTACTTTGTGTACTCGTTGATCCTAGAATTAAGCATAGCAAATATTCTAGTAGGCTAACCGTACTCAAGCATAACATCTACATAGGATTCATCTCGGGGACAATGCAAGTGGATTTTCAGCTCGAACACCTAGACTTAATGCACAATTCATTCTAGACAAGTCTAGCAATAGTGATACCGAAAATAAAAATTTTAAAACTGGGAGGATGCACCGGGCTTGCCTCGGAGCTACTACAACAGAGTTAGGGTCTTCGTGTGCCGGGTCTTGATTGAGAGAGATATCCTTCCGAAGATCCTCAACCAGCACTTCAACGTTTCCTAAATAGCGGAATGTCAATATCGGTGAATGCAAAGACATGTGATCAATGTGAATGATGTCGATGTATGAATGAAACATTCAAATAACAGAAATAATATGTTACGTAAGATGTTTCTTGAAGACATATGCTTAAATATAAATTTATTTTAAAGTATCCTTTCATTATCACATGTAATAATGAAGTACTTAATCATAATAATTAAAGGCATTTAAATGACATGATCACATTTGCAAGGGTTCTGTACATATGCATTATACAAGAGCTATATACAGGACATAGCAAAATAATAACAAGTTTCATCATTTTATGTGGAGAGATTTAACTTTAAACATAAAAGCAACGGTTTCTACAAGCAAAATTCCCTAGGAAATTACTGGGTGTAGATATGGACATGGGGTAATACAGGGTGATACTACATGATTTTAGTGACATTTAGGTTCTGGTATTACATTTATTTGATGCATAAATTAATTGTTGAAATTTAAATATGATAAACCAAGCATTAAGAATACAATGATATACATGCAGAAACATTATGAATATGATGCACCAAATGAAAGAGCATGTTCAGAGGAATCCAAAACATTTTAGTTTACATCATTTGCTTTTCCAGATAAAAAGATATGAATTTATTTGGGTTTACAAACTTATAATTATTCTGGAAATAATATGAAGCAAAAATGAGTTTTACCAACACCATTAAATAGTTCTCTTTATAAGGAATCCAACAAAATTGGATTTGCTCAAATTGGAGCTCTAAATCTTTAGTTATGTTTTTTCTAATTTAATTCAATTTTCTCAAGTAACTACAAAAATGCCATTACGAAATTTAAAATTAAACCAGTGCGCTAGCTGCCACAGGATAGGCCACACGGTTCAGGATTTGGTGTGGCTGCGGTCATTTTGGATCCGGGCTGGTGTGGCCAGACATGTGGCTCGCCGGAGCTTCACCGGAAAGGGACGACGTAAGGCGGAGGATGGCAGGACTTGGTCGAAACTCGAGGGGAAGCTCACCTACGTGCAGCGTGCGGCAAGGAGAAACCGGTGGAGGTGGTTCACAGTGGCGCGCGGTCACCGGATCTAGCTTGCCGGCGATAATGGCGGGTGGGCGACGTTCGGCGGCGGCGTGAGCTCGAACCGAAAGGCGAAAAGCTCGGGTTCTTGTGCTGCGACGTTCGCTGGAGCATGGCGAAGAGCGTCTTGTGGTCGCTCGTCCACTGAGCTCGCCGGAAAGAGGCCCGCACCTTGGAGGTCAAAAGGCCGCCGAGCTATGGCCGGGGAAAAGTCCGAATCCGGCCCGCTCAGTGGGGGGAACAAAGGGGAAAAGGGTGAGGGTGGTTCCCCACGCAGATGCGCACACACGGGGAGAGAAATCATGCGAAATGGCTCACCGTGCTTTGCGAACTTTGCGATGAAGCTCGAGGCGGCCGGTAATGGCGTCTCCGAGAAAAGCTCAAAATTAATGGCTTCCGGTGAGGGGAATGACGGGGTGTCTGGTTCTGGGAGGTGCTGCGGTTCATGGAGCATCCATTGGGAGCATTTGTTCGGGCTAGGGCGGGAGGCAGCAAGGCGACCGGCACTGGAGCTTCGTGAGGGTGGCCATGGCGGGCGGGGCTCTCTTCCCGCTCGCCGTGCGCGCGAGATAGAGCAAGGTAGAGAGTAAGAGTGAGAGAGGGCCGGTGAGGGGAGCGGCTTGAGGAGGCTCAGAGGAGATGCGCCACGGGGAGGGGCAGGTGGCGCGCTTCTTCCGCCCCTGCCGGGGCGTGAGGGAAAAAGAAAGGAGGAAGAAGGCACCGACGTGTGGGTCCCACGTAATATGCCAAGCACCTTTTTCTTTTTCTCGGTTTGTGAGTTTTTGGCAAAAGTAAAGGATTAAATAAATTAGTTCTGGTGCCCTAAAAATCCATCCAAAAATACCAGTGGGTAGCACATCACTTGGAAGAGACATGCACGAAAAGTTTGAGTCCAAACTACTTCTGGTTTAATTTTTGATAATTCATCAAAAAGAGGTAAAATATAATCTTGTCGAATTTTTATAGGGCGTTCTACTCATCCAAAAGACATGGGACTTCTTCCCAGATTTTTCATTTGACTTCCTCTACAACATATATTTTTGCCAGGTGCAATTGTTATAGGAAACTTTTGACTTGTAGTTCAATCCAATATTAATTTATTTGAATTTGCAATTCAAATCACTATGCATGTGACCAAAATTTTTATATTGGGGCTCTACAGTAGTCGTTAGGTAATTGTAGAATTTTGTGTTGAGACGTTCGTGACACCGGGGTGTCACAATTGCCACTTTTCTTGAGAAATCCGCCTACCGGTTGGATGTTTTCATAGGTTTCACTCGCCGGGGTCAACCCGTACATGGCAACTCTCAACTTGCCGCCACCCGCATGATTGCCACTTTTCTTAAGAAATCCACTTTTCGGTTGGACGTTTTCATTGGGTTCACCGCCGGTGTCAACCCGTACATGGCAACTCTCAACTTGCCGCCACTCGCACGATTGTCACTTTCCTTTAGAAATCCACGTTCCGGTTGGACGTTTTCATATGTTTCAGCTGTCGGGTGTCAACCCCGTAGATGGAAAGGCTCAACATGCAGCCACTCGCACGATTGCCACTTTTCTTAAGAAAGTCTAGGTTCTTGTTCGTCCTTTTCATAGGTTTCAACTGCCGCTTTCATCCCCGTTCATGGCACCTTTCCAACTTTCTAACTTCCGAGCAACATACCACCTCCCCCCAATATACCTTAAGAGCAACACCCCACCAAGGAGTACTCGGGATTTCTGGGAATGCCGAGCACACTTTTTTCTGGCAAGCCAAAAGAGGCAAAAATGCCGCTTTTCTTAAGAAAACGACTACCCGAGCCACTTTTCATAGTTTTCAGCTGCCGGTGTCAACCCCATACATCACAACTCTCAACTTTCCACCACCCGCACGATTGCCACTTTTCTTGAGAAATCCATGTTCCAGCTTGGACGTTTTCATATGTTTCAACTGCCGGTGTCAACCCCGGACATGGCAACTCTCAACTTGCCGCGACCCGCAGGATTGCCACTTTTCTTGAGAAATCTACACTCCGGTGGACGTTTTTCATAGGTTTCAGCTGCCGGGTGTCAACCTCGGACATGACAACTCTCAACTTGCCGCCACCGCACGATTGCCACATTTCTTGAGAAATCCATGTTCCGACTGGACATTTTCATAGGTTTCAACCGCCGGGTGTCAACCTCGTACATGGCAACTCTCAACTTGCCGCCACTCGCACGATTGTCACTTTTCTTTTAAAATCCCCGTTCCCGCTGGACGTTTTCATAGGTTTTAGCAGCCTGGGTCAACAAGTACATGGCAACTCTAAACTTGTCGCCACCCACACGATTGCCACTTTTCTTGAGAAATCCACCTACCGGTTGGATGTAGTCATAGGTTTCACTGCCGGGTGTCAACCCGTACATGGCAACTCTCAACTTGCCGCCACCCGCATGATTGCCACTTTTCTTAAGAAAGCCACTTTTCGGTTGGACGTTTTCATTGGGTTCACCGCCGGTGTCAACCCGTACATGGCAACTCTCAACTTGCCGCCACTCGCACGATTGTCACTTTCCTTTAGAAATCCACGTTCCGGCTGGACGTTTTCATATGTTTCAACTGTCGGGTGTCAACCCCGTAGATGGAAAGTCTCAACATGCATCCACTCGCACGATTGCCACTTTTCTTAAGAAAGTCCAGGTTCTTGTTCGTCCTTTTCATAGGTTTCAACTGCCGCTTTCATCCCCGTTCATGGCACCTTTCCAACTTTCTAACTTCCGAGCAACATACCACCTCCCCCCAATATACCTTAAGAGCAACACCCCACCAAGGAGTACTGGG
This sequence comes from Chloris gayana, assembly GCA_031894775.1. Classification (NCBI taxonomy): domain Eukaryota; kingdom Viridiplantae; phylum Streptophyta; class Magnoliopsida; order Poales; family Poaceae; genus Chloris; species Chloris gayana. Next base: position 500,106 of record JAUNZO010000145.1, on the reverse strand, counting down.
ATTTCTCGGGAATGCCGAGCACACTTTTTTCGGCAAGCCAAAAGAGGTAAAAATGCCGCTTTTCTTAAGAAAAACAACTACCCGAGCCACTTTTCATAGTTTTCACCGCCGGGTGTCAACCCCATACATGACAACTCTCAACTTGCCACCACCCGCACGATTGCCACTTTTCTTGAGAAATCCATGTTCCAGCTTGGACGTTTTCATATGTTTCACCTGCCGGTGTCAACCCCGCACATGGCAACTCTCAACTTGCCGCGACCCGCAGGATTGCCACTTTTCTTGAGAAATCTACACTCCGGTGAACGTTTTCATAGGTTTCAGCTGCCGGTGTCAACCTCGGACATGACAACTCTCAACTTGCCGCCACCGCACGATTGCCACATTTCTTGAGAAATCCACGTTCCGGCTGGACATTTTCATAGGTTTCACTCGCCGGTGTCAACCTCGTACATGGCAACTCTCAACTTGTCGCCACTCGCACGATCGTCACTTTTCTTTTAAAATCCCCGCTCTCGTTGGACGTTTTCATAGGTTTTAGCAGCCTGGGTCAACAAGTACATGGCAACTCTAAACTTGTCGCCACCCACACGATTGCCACTTTTCTTGAGAAATCCACCTACCGGTTGGATGTAATCATAGGTTTCACTGCCGGGTGTCAACCCGTACATGGCAACTCTCAACTTGCCACCACCCGCATGATTGCCACTTTTCTTAAGAAATCCACTTTCCGGTTGGACGTTTTCATTGGGTTCAGCTGTCGGGTGTCAACCCGTACATGGCAACTCTCAACTTACCGTCACTCGCACGATTGTCACTTTCCTTTAGAAATCCACGTTCCGGTTGGACGTTTTCATATGTTTCAACTGTCGGGTGTCAGCCTCGTAGATGGAAAGTCTCAACATGCAGCCACTCGCACGATTGCCACTTTTCTTAAGAAAATCCAGGTTCCTCGTTCGTCCTTTTCATTGGTTTCACTGCCGCTTTCATCCCCGTTCATGGCACCTTTGCAACTTTCTAACTTCCGAGCAACATACCACCTCCCCCCAATATACCTTAAGAGCAACACCCCACCAAGGAGTACCTGGGATTTCTGGGAATGCTGAGCACACTTTTTTTCGAGCAAGCCGAAAGAGGTAAAAATGCCGCTTTTCTTAAGGAAAACGACTACCCGAGCCACTTTTCATAGTTTTCACCGCCGGGTGTCAACCCCATACATGACAACTCTCAACTTTCCACCACCCGCACGATTGCCACTTTTCTTGAGAAATCCATGTTCCAGTTGGACATTTTCATATGTTTCACCTGCCGGTGTCAACCCCGGACATGGCAACTCTCAACTTGCCGCGACCCGCAGGATTGCCACTTTTCTTGAGAAATCTACACTCCGGTGGACGTTTTCATAGGTTTCACTGCCGGGTGTCAACCTCGGACATGACAACTCTCAACTTGCCGCCAGCCGCACGATTGCCACATTTCTTGAGAAATCCACGTTCCGGCTGGACATTTTCATAGGTTTCAGCTGCCGGGTGTCAACCTCGTACATGGCAACTCTCAACTTGCCGCCACTCGCACGATTGTCACTTTTCTTTTAAAATCCCCGTTCCCGTTGGACGTTTTCATAGGTTTTAGCAGCTCTGGGTCAACAAGTACATGGCAACTCTAAACTTGTCGCCACCCACACGATTGCCACTTTTCTTGAGAAATCCACCTACCGGTTGGATGTAGTCATAGGTTTCACTGCCGGGTGTCAACCCGTACATGGCAACTCTCAACTTGCCGCCACCCGCATGATTGCCACTTTTCTTAAGAAATCCACTTTTCGGTTGGACGTTTTCATTGGGTTCAGCTGCCGGTGTCAACCCGTACATGGCAACTCTCAACTTGCCGCCACTCGCACGATTGTCACTTTCCTTTAGAAATCCACGTTCCGGTTGGACGTTTTCATATGTTTCAGCTGTCGGGTGTCAACCCCGTAGATGGAAAGTCTCAACATGCAGCCACTCGCACGATTGCCACTTTTCTTAAGAAAGTCCAGGTTCTTGTTCGTCCTTTTCATAGGTTTCACTGCCAGCTTTTCATCCCCGTTCATGGCACCTTTCCAACTTTCTAACTTCCGAGCAACATACCACCTCCCCCCAATATACCTTAAGAGTGTCACACCCCTATCCCGAAAGATAGTTAAGTGTGGTACGGATCGCCTTGGGAGATGATTGACGAAGCAACCATACATAGCATCACATTAACAAACATACACGATTTGCAAGGTTACATAATTAAGTCTTGATTACAACATAGAGTTCGAATAAAAGATACATTAGGTTCGAAATTAAGTCTTACATAACCATGATCTTTGTTCGAATTTAAAGTGCGGAAGCGAAATACATAACTCGACGATACATAGATAACTTAAAGGAACCATGCCGGCCTAGGCCATGGCTCACTCATCATGGGTCTGAGAGCTAGGGACCCATTCAATGGTCCACTCTTTGGGCTCTTCTCCATCCCAAACCACCTTACCACAACAATCACAAAAACTCGGCTTGCGGGAAACCCGTAAATCAACATGTAGTGGCAAAGCCTCGAGTATCTAACATACTCCGTAAGTCTTACCCGTCAAATGGGCCATCTAAGACCGACTCCTAGATGCATGGGGCTTGACCGGTTTAACTTGGCCTTTTGCATAAATAGCACCTACGCTAATTAGGTTGGCAAATTTATTACTTAGCCAAATTAATAGGGTTATTGCATAAAGAAACTTTAGTGAGCATACTAGCAATACAAGAGTTTGCAATACAATTTAATATCAATATAAAACAGCAAGCTATTCAATCTCTTTCCATTACTACACATTGCGAATCGCTCGAATCAAGTGGTACTCATTAACCGAGAGGAAACGGCGATAATTATCGAATTATTAATCCTGCAGGAAGGAACCCAAATGCACGACATACGCATCATTTAAGAACACGTATGGCCACCGTTCACGAGTTCATCATAAAGTAAAACACGGGGCCACCGACCCCGAGTACACGTCCTCCTTGCGACCGTTCAACAACGCGCCCAAGGCTTAACCCATGTACTCTCCAACGGTCCTCAACCCGTGCAACCACCTTGCCAAACACATCACCTCCGGGTCGGTGAGATATCCGGCTCACTTTACAACTTACAAGCTACATAAGTTTACCAATCCCCATAAGAAAGGTATGCAAGTGGTACACAACTCAAACTTGTTCGCGGAGCCACAATAGGGTGTTCTCAATTTTTAACCAAATCCATCATGTTCAAGTTTAATCATAAACCATAGGTGAGATTCCCCATTCTATCGTTGACTCCATAAACCAAGCATAGCATTTCTATCTGAGGTATGACACATACTCTACATAGGACATATAGGGATTTATGCACGTGGATTTCCAAGCAATTCCTAGAACTTAAATGCACATTCATCATCCTTAATATAGTGATTAAAAAGAAGACATTTCAAAATAATAGGAATGCACCGGGCTTGCCTTGAGAGTGATCGAAGTTAGCACTAGCCTCACAAGCGTTGAGCGTGGCAATAGCTTCTTTCGACGGGATCAATTCGGCGTCGTCACCTAAGAAATGAAATGCAATGCATAAGTCACATGAATACAAGGTCGATGATGAGAGTAATGCATGTGTGCTGTTTTGTAAAGATTCATATGAGTATGTAAATCAAAAGTTTTTGTTTGTTCGAACCCTAACAAGCATGACATGCCTCTTGTTTTCTTTTACTGAACCCAATTTACATGAACAAGCATAACCATACTATTATAATGAGTAATGACTTGGCATAGACATGAGTGCTGTGGTTAGTGTAGGTTTTGGCACTAATATCTTAGCAAGTTTCCATAGTACAAAACGAAGAAATCTAGGCTTATGTATTTTAACATCACATGCGATGACGATTTCCTTTTAAAATAGGAATGCGATCTCAAAATTCATACATACGTGAAATACATGAAACCTTTTGACTAAACCTGCCATGAGGTGCTAAAGGACATAATGAACAGTAGAAATTACATAAACATGTATGAACATGATTTTAAATGACATAAAACTATTTATGCATGTGCTGAAAATGACTTTTTAGGAATTTAGATCTAGGGTTTGCAAAAATCATTACTTAACATGCTCAAAATTTAACATGGGATTTTATACATATGCACAGTACCAAAAGGAAATTAATTACCACGTTTCATGCAAAAAGAATTTATACAGATTTAATTAAAAATTAAATACAGAGAATGCAAGAAATGCAATAACTTGATAACTATGAAATGAAATGCAGATCTTCCAGTGCCAAAAATTCATGTGTGTCTGGGTGAAGCTTTTGGCCAAGTAGCATTTAATTTGGATTTATATTTTTAAAGTTATGGCTTAGTTAAGTTTTCAGGGGTTGACTTTTGTCATTTTTGTAAAAATGTGAAAATGACCAGATCTGATGAGTTCATGTTACTTTTATGAAAGTACACGTCTTCTAGTTTCCAAAACATTTTAGTTTGCAATTTGTGGACATTTCAAACGCCAGATATGAATTTTTCAAACTCAAACGAAGTTCGGGTATACTTACGAGAATGCCACCGGTTCATTTTTAAATCGAGGCGGCCGCGCGCGCTCCGGCGACTGGTGGCCGGCGCCGGCGAGGTTCGCCGCGGCGGCGTTGCGCTGGAGCTCATGCTCCGGCCTTTGGGGAGATTGATGCACGCGGCGCGGGAGGACGCCGGTGGGGTCCCCGGGGACGGCGGTGGCCGGAGGGGCGGCGCGGCGAGCGGCGGAGTACCGCGGAGGTTCGGCGGCGGCGCGTGCGTGGCTCGAGGAGCGAGAGGGGGAGGGAAAAGGTCCGCGAGCATCACCAGGGGGTGGGGGTCGTCGGCGTGCGGTCGGCCGGTGACGAGGAGGGCCGAACCAAGGTCTCGTCTGGCGGGTGGCGCCGCCGGCAGCGACGGCGGCGCGGTTTTCGCCAAATTGCCGGCGAACTCCCGCATGGTAGGGGCAGCCGCGTTAGGGGAAGCTAGTAGGGACCTCCGTGCGTCGCCTCGGCCAAGAAATAGGGCATGAGCACTCGCCTAGACCGAGCCGTGGGCGGAGGCGGCCATGGTGGTTCTCCCGGCGGCGGCGGCTCTTTTCTCCGATTCACGCGCCGGCGAGGGGAGAGGAGGCGAGGCAGCGGTGCGAGGAGGTGCAGAGGGATGTGGGCGAATGATTGGAGGCGCCGAGATGGGGCCTTGGCTCCCGTGCGGTGTTTTCTAAGGCGGAGGGCCGGGCGGTGCACGGCCGGCAGGAAGGGGGAGGCGCGGCCTTCACTCCCGGCCGTTCCTCGTTGGCCGGCGGGTACAGGGACGGTTGGGGAGCGGCCAGGGGTTGCGTGGCGATGGGACGGGGCAGGCACGCGCGCGGCGGTGGCCAGGCTGGCCGGACCGCCGGTCCGGCCGCCATTGCCTGGGGGCAACAAGTAGGCTCGAGGGTTCTTTTTGAATTTCAAATCTGGGTTTCGGTAATTTGGTTAAAATTCATAGCTCTAGGGCTCCAAAAATAAAACCAAAAATATGGGGAGATTCAGGATGATGTGCTCTAATTTTCATCTTTTAGTTTGAAGTCCTAAACTTGCTTCCAAAAATTCACATAAAATTCACAAGTAACAGCGTTTCAGATTTAACTTTGAATTTTTGGGCATTCAAAACTTTGTTCAAAAATTTTGTAAAAATATTGTAAATTCATCTTTTTTACATGAGCAATGCAGTGGTGCGAAAATATGTGGGTGGTGTTTTTATAAATTTTTGCATTTAGGTTAGGACTAGGGTTTAGGGTTAGGTTTTCCTTTTTTTCCTTTTTATTTTTCTTATTTTTCTTTTTTTCCTGGTTGGTGATTAACCTTAGTACTTCCTTAATGCTGTGATTAGGAGGTTAATTACGTGGTTGGCCTAAGATCGTGACACGGGATGTCACAGCCCACCCCCTTAAAGAAATTCTCGTCCCGAGAATCGCTACGAGTTAAGGAGAGGGAGTGCGAAAATTACCGATTTGTGTGACGCGAGGAACTCGGGAAAATTCTTCTCTAGAAAATCCTCTTGTTCCCAAGTTGCTTCTTCTTCGGTGTGGTTACTCCATTGCACTTTGTAGAAGGTGATGGTGCGATTGCGAGTTACTCTGGCCGCTTTGATCGATAATCCGGACGGGGTATTCGGGGTAGGAGAGATCTTCTTCTAGTTGATCGGTGTCGGAAATGACCACATCTATCTGAGGCTTCAAACATTTCTTGAGTTGAGATACGTGGAACACATTGTGCACTCGAGCAAGACTTTCCGGTAATTGCAATCGGTAAGCAACCGCGCTATGTTTTTCCACAATCGGATAGGGTCCGATATAGCGGGGTGCTAATTTTCCTTTAATTCCAAACCGGGATACGCCCTTATTCGGAGAGACACGAAGATAAACGTGATCTCCCTTCTCAAATTCCAAGGGGCGTCTCCTCTTGTTAGCGTAACTCACTTGACGAGATTGTGCGGCTTTCATGTTGGCTTGAATTTGTCGAACCTTCTCTTCGGCTTGGGTGACAAGATCGGGACCAAAAGTAGTTCTCTCTCCCGCTTCCGACCAATTTAAGGGTGTACGACAAGAGTGACCATACAACGCTTCAAACGGTGACATTCCCGAACTCTCTTGATAGCTATTGTTGTACGAGAATTCGGCGAATGGAAGACAATCATCCCAATTTCCTCTATTTTCCATAGCACATGCTCTCAAGATATCCTCCAAATATTGATTCAATCTTTCGGTTTGTCCATCCGTTTGAGGGTGATATGCGGAGCTTCTAATGAGGGTGGTACCAAGACAAGAATGCAATTGTTCCCAAAAGCGAGATACAAATTACGGACCTCGATCGGAAACAATAGTTTTAGGTACTCCATGCAAACACAACACTCTTGAGATGTATAGCTCGGCGTACTTCTTGGTATTGTAGGTAGTATGGACGGGGATGAAATGTGCGGACTTAGTTAACCTATCCACAATAACCCAAATTGAATCATGCTTCTTTGATGTGAGAGGCAATCCAATGATAAAATCCATAGCAATGTCCTCCCACTTCCAAACGGGAATCTTCAATGGGTTCAATAATCCGGCCTTTCTCAAGTGGTCGGCTTTCACTCGTTGACAAGTATCACACTCGGCCACATACCGTGCAATCTCACGCTTTATGCGTGTCCACCAAAACTTTTCTCTTAGGCCGCGATACATCTTGTTGTTACCGGGTGTATGGAATATTTAGACAAATGTGCCTCATCCATTATTTTCTTCCGTAATTCCATATCCTTCGAACAACGAGACGTTGGTTGAACCATAGTACACCACCTGTCATCTTGTCTGAAACATGTAGCTTCATCTTTCTCAATCTTTTGCCGAATAAATTCCATACCTTCGTCCTTCTTTTGCGCCTCAATAATTTCCTCACGAAGGGTAGGAATAAGAGCTAGATTATATAGCGAACCATAGGGAATGACTCGAAGACTCGGTTCACTAGAATCTGAAATTTCCGAGCTTTCCATAGAACAACCGGTAATATGATTGCATTGATCCTTGCGACTCAAAGCGTCGGCAACCACGTTAGCTTTACCCGGATGATAATGGATTTCCAACTCATAATCCTTGATTAATTCCAACCATCTACGTTGCCTCATATTCAACTCTTGTTGGGTGAAGATATATTTGAGACTCTTATGATCGGTGTAAAGATTGACAAGATTTCCAAGTAGATAATGCCTCCAAGTTTTCAAAGAAAGGACAACCGAGGCTAGTTCCAAATCATGAGTAGGGTAGTGTTGTTCATGCTTGCGAAGTTGACGAGAAGCATAAGCAATGACACGACCTTCTTGCATTAACACACATCCTAGACCGGTGCCGGATGCATCACAATACACGTCAAACGGCTTGGTGATGTCGGCTTGTGCTAACACCGGAGCGGATGTCAAATGCTTCTTGAGAGTTTGGAAGGCTTCTTCACATTCACTGCTCCATTTAAACTTAGCATCTTTCTCCAACAATTTTGTCATAGGCTTGGCTATGCTTGAAAAATTGGGAATGAATTTCCGATAATAGCCGGCAAGACCTAGAAAACTCCGGATTTGTCTCACCGACCTTGGGGATTTCCAAGCAAGCACGTCTCCCACTTTACTTGGGTCAACGGCGACACCTTTCGCGGAAATAATGTGACCCAAGAAAGGCACTTGCTTCAACCAAAATTCACATTTGCTAAACTTGGCATACAATTGATGATCACGAAGCCGTTGGAGAACAATGCGAAGGTGCTCGGCATGCTCTTCTTCGGACTTCGAATAAATAAGAATGTCGTCAATGAAGACCACAACAAACTTATCCAACTCGGGCATAAATACCGAATTCATCAAGTACATAAAATGAGCCGGGCATTTGTGAGCCCAAAAGACATGACGAGATACTCAAAGAGACCATACCGCGTAGAGAATGCGGCTTTTGGAATATCTTCGGCTCGGATCTTGATTTGATGGTAACCGGATCGGAGATCAATCTTAGAGAAAACCTTAGCACCAACTAGTTGATCATAGAGAATATCAATCCGAGGTAGCGGGTATTTATTCTTAATAGTTACCGCATTGAGAGGGCGATAATCCACACATAGACGTAGCGTCTTGTCTTTCTTCTTCACAAAGAGAGCGGGACATCCCCACGGAGATGAACTAGGGCGAATATATCCTTTATCCATAAGCTCACCCAATTGCTCTTTTAAGATTGCTAGCTCATTGGGAGCCATCTTGTACGGTCTACGGAAATTGGTGCCGCACCGGGTTGGAGCTCAATTTTAAACTCGACGTCCCGATCGGGCAAGCATGCCCTGTAATTCATCCGGAAAACATCGGGAAACTCACATGCCACGGGAATATCCTCAATCCGTTTCCCCTCAAGATGGTAGATTTTTGAATTGGAGAATTTTGGATGGGGCAATCTGGAGAATAGATGAACCATGGAGTGGGGAGTTTAGGTGAACTTCACGAGAATCGATGTGTAAAACGGCTCTATGGAGTTTCATCCACCTCATACCTAGAATTATATCTATTCCTTGCCCACACAAAACTATGAGAGAAGAGGGGTATATTTTTCTTTCTAGGTGTAGTGGGACTTGCCTCAACTCTAGGTTTGTTTTTATTTTTCCACCGGGTGACGTGATGACATAGGGAATATCCAAAACGGTGGGGGTGAGTTGTAGGGTTTTTGCACATGCTTGACTAATGAAATCATGAGTTGCACCCGAATCAAAAAGAACCAAAGTGGAGTGGTTGTTGACTGAAAACATACCCGAAAGTACCGGTTCTCCCGCTTGAATCTCTTCGGCCGTGGTATATTTGACTCGGCCATTCTTAGCATTTGGAGTGGAGGATTGATTGCGATTCCCATTCCCATTATTCCCATTGCGGTTTTGGTTGTTGTTGCCGCTTCCGAACCATTGTTGTTGTTGTTGTTGCCCGGTTGCGTGTCTGAGCACGGCAATCCTTTGCGAAATGACCCGGACGTCCACAATTAAAGCACGGACCTTGAGGACCGGGCCTAGCACTTTGGTATTGCTGCTGTGGAGGGCGGAACGAGGTGGTATGCTGCTGATTTCCACCGTGGGAGTGGTGGTGTTGCTGCGGCACAACCGGCGTGAGCCCCCGTCGGCGGCAATGCGGCCCGAAACTTCGTCCGGTCGGGGAAGTGATAGCTAGCTTGTACTTGGGCGGAGCGGAGCCGGATGGATTTCCTATGGCACGCTTCCTCTTCTTGTCCTCTTGGTGAGCACGGATAGCATCTTCTTGCACGATTGCGGCACTCATCAAGTCATTGAACGTGTCGGTAGTGACTTAAGCCAAGCGATCTTGCAACTTCGGGCTTAGCCCCGAACGAAAGCAATCCTTCTTCTTGTCATCCGTATCGGCATGATAGGATGCATATTGGGCCAAGTAGTTGAACTTCCGTGCATACTCTTGCACGGTTCTCGCACCTTGCTTCAAACTAAGGAACTCTTGCAACTTGCGCTTCATGAGACCGGCGGGAATGTGATGCGCGCGAAATGCGGTGCAAAAGTCCGGCCGCTTCACTTGAGTACCGGCGGGAAGTGCGGCGGTGAAACTTGCCCACCATGCACTAGCGGAGCCACGAAGTTGTTGAGCCGCAAAGAGAACCTTCTGCTCCGATGTGCAATTGAGGAGAGCAAACTTCGACTCAATGATGCGGAGAAAATTATCCGCCTCCAACGGATCGGTAGTAGCTTCACCAAACTTGGGCGGTTGAGTGGCCCAAAAGTCGGCATAGGTGGAATTCCTCGGCCCTTGGGGTGGCTGTCCTTGGCCTTGTCCTTGGTTGGTTTGGCTTGCAAAGAACAAGCGGAACATCTCGTTTTGGTTGGACACGAGTTGTTCCAACGGCGTGAGGGGTGGAGGGTTCGGGAGTTGCTCTTCCCTCGCACCATGCCCACTTCCGGAAGCTTCACCACGGCGGGTATTCACCATCTCGTCACGCATGAAAAATTTTCTCACGTTAGCTCATTAGACCAAGAGCTAAAATAGCAAGAAAACATGACATTGGGCATAAGGGACCAAAAATTTCAGATTGCATGTACGAAGAAAATATTGATGAAATAAGCATAATGCATTGGCAACACACATATTCCATAGATTCTAACATAGTAGCAACATGATAGAAATCTTTGATACACGGGAAACCACGAATCCGATACAACACGGTCTTAGGTTACATCACATGTGACCCACGAACAAACACAATCTCGGAGAGCTTAATTAACAACACGCGGATCGTTTCCAACACGGTTACATGCCTCACGAGATTACAAATCCTACACACATAGAGCTACGACCACCGTCGTGACAACTACTCGTCGTCATCGCCGTAGTAGTCGGCGTCATCCCTCATGGGAGAGGGTGGTGCTCCGGTCGGAAGCATCCTCGCCATCACTCATCTCCACATCCTCCTCGGGTGGGATGATCTCAAGTGGCTCGGGAGGTCCGCCATTAAGGATGGCGTGCGTGGCATTGTTGGCGGCTTGGAGATGCTCAATGGTAGCGTTGTTATGCGCTATGGTCGCTCGGGCGTTCTGGAGGTCTCCCTCCAAAGCATCCCTAGCGCCCGAGCCTCCAGGAGAGTAACATCCAACTCATCCTTCTCCTCGAGAAGGGCATCCACCTGGCCGGAGAGGACGTAGTTCTCCTCATTCGCGGCGGCGAAGCTGGGCATCACGCTCATCGAGCGTGGCCTGCAGAGCGGTGGCTCCATTGCCCTCAAGGGCAAGGTGGGCATCGTGGAGCTGCTCGAAGAAATTCCAACGCTCCGTCTCGCTATACTCGAGCTGCATACGGAGGGTATCCACCTCGGTAGTGTGCTCGGCTAGCTCGGCGGTGCGGGCAGCAAGCTCGGCGTCGCGAGCGGCGAGCTCGGCGTCGCGAGTGGTAAGCTCGGCGTCGCGGGTGGCGAGGGTGGCCTGCAGGGCAGCACGCTCCTGCTCCAACTCGAGCACCCGCCTCGCGAGGTTCTCACGGTCCAACATGAGCTTGCCGGGGGCCATCTGTCGGAGAATTTTGAAACACAAGTCAAAACTCAAGATCCAACAACAAAACATGCTAAATAAGTAAAGCATGAATGATGGAATGGCACCAACTTAGCAAAAGAATGCAACAAAACTTTTCGCACAATCCTAACACGGTTCCAGATTTTTGGTCAGAATTGACATGCTACCGAAACTCGAGAATTACCCCTGCTTCTGGGCTGAATCAAACTTTTATTTTGTTACGAAAGTTTTAGAAAAATTCTTAAGCTTTCCAACGCATCCTAGAACAGCTCAATCTGACTTGTCGTTTGAAAGTTACGCACGATCTACGACAGGGACAGAACCGGAGCACATTCTGAAATTCCAGAACAGCTCTCTGTAATGGGCAATTCTAGCTACGTTCCAGATTTTTACAAGACCTGGGACTAGGAGATTGTTGTAGTGCATAATACAAGCTTTCCAGAAAGTCCTTATTTGCCTTATTTGGATAAGTAACTTGGAAGTTATGCTCATTTTCATGGAAGTTAAGAAATCTGCCACGTTTTTGTTTCCGGTTTTCAAACTTTTGCGAGAATGAAGCTAGGTGTTCCATTTTTCATGGTGATTTCATTTAGACAAGTTTACATGCATATGTTTGACATGATGACATGATATGCAAAGATGATGGATGCTCAATATGTCGTTCCGTACGTCCTCACAAAATTAAAAGACCGCGCCCGCCGATACGAGTATCGGACGAGCGCATCGGTGGCACACACACCTCTCGCACGATACTATACGATCTAAAGCGTTGTTATGTACCTGCAAGAGATGGATTCCAGAAACATTACATCAAATTCAAAAGAAACAAGCCAAAAAAATAAATCCATGTCACCTCGCCTCACATGGAGAGCTCTCGAATAAGAGTGTATTCGAGTCACACCAATAATATCATGCGAAAATTGACAACACTCAATCACATACCTTTGCTCAAGCCGTAGTTGCAAAATATTTAACAATCATAACACGGGGTTAGTTTTGCCACCATTCTATATAGTCCTTATGTTGGCCTTTCTATCTAGACTCGTACCTCACCGTGACTCAAAAACGGGTTTTAAGGTTTTTAGAATGAGTGTTAGCGTGACGCAAATCCCAAGTCGGCTCGATACCACGTGTCACACCCCTATCCCGAAAGATAGTTAAGTGTGGTACGGATCGCCTTGGGAGATGATTGACGAAGCAACCATACATAGCATCACATTAACAAACATACACGATTTGCAAGGTTACATAATTAAGTCTTGATTACAACATAGAGTTCGAATAAAAGATACATTAGGTTCGAAATTAAGTCTTACATAACCATGATCTTTGTTCGAATTTAAAGTGCGGAAGCGAAATACATAACTCGACGATACATAGATAACTTAAAGGAACCATACCGGCCTAGGCCATGGCTCACTCATCATGGGTCGGAGAGCTAGGGACCCATTCAATGGTCCACTCTTTGGGCTCTTCTCCATCCCAAACCACCTTACCACAACAATCACAAAAACCGGCTTGCGGGAAACCCGTAAATCAACATGTAGTGGCAATGCCCGAGTATCTAACATACTCCGCAAGTCTTACCCATCAAATTGGCCATCTAAGACCGACTCCTAGATGCATGGGGCTTGACCGGTTTAACTTGGCCTTTTGCATAAATAGCGCCTACGCTAATTAGGTTGGCAAATTTATTACTTAGCCAAATTAATAGGGTTATTGCATAAAGAAACTTTAGTGAGCATACTAGCAATACAAGAGTTTGCAATACAATTTAATATCAATATAAAACAGCAAGCTATTCAATCTCTTTCCATTACTACACATTGCGAACCGCTCGAATCAAGTGGTACTCATTAACCGAGAGGAAACGGCGATAATTATCGAATTATTAATCCTGCAGGAAGGAACCCAAATGCACGACATACGCATCATTTAAGAACACGTATGGCCACCGTTCGCGAGTTCATCATAAAGTAAAACACGGGGCCACCGACCCCGAGTACACGTCCCCTTGCGACCGTTCAACAACGCGCCCAAGGCTTAACCCATGTACTCTCCAACGGTCCTCAACCCGTGCAACCACCGTGCCAAACACATCACCTCCGGGTCGGTGAGATATCCGGCTCACTTTACAACTTACAAGCTACATAGGTTTACCAATCCCCATAAGAAAGGTATGCAAGTGGTACACAACTCAAACTTGTTCGCGGAGCCACAATGGGGTGTTCTCAATTTTTAACCAAATCCATCATGTTCAAGTTTAATCATAAACCATAGGTGAGATTCCCCATTCTATCGTTGACTCCATAAACCGAGCATAGCATTTCTATCGGAGGTATGACACATACTCTACATAGGACATATAGGGATTTATGCACGTGGATTTCCAAGCAATTCCTAGAACTTAAATGCACATTCATCATCCTTAATATAGTGATTAAAAAGAAGACATTTCAAAATAATAGGAATGCACCGGGGCTTGCCTTGAGAGTGATCGAAGTTAGCACTAGCCTCACAAGCGTTGAGCGTGGCAATAGCTTCTTCCAGCGGGATCAATTCGGCGTCGTCACCTAAGGAATGAAATGCAATGCATAAGTCACATGAATACAAGGTCGATGATGAGAGTAATGCATGTGTGCTGTTTTGTAAAGATTCATATGAGTATGTAAATCAAAAGTTTTTGTTTGCTCGAACCCTAACAAGCATGACATGCCTCTTGTTTTCTTTTACTGAACCCAATTTACATGAACAAGCATAACCATACTATTATAATGAGTAATGACTTGGTGGCATAGACATGAGTGCTGTGGTTAGTGTAGGTTTTGGCACTAATATCTTAGCAAGTTTCCGTAGTACAAAACGAAGAAATCTAGGCTTATGTATTTTAACATCACATGCGATGACGATTTCCTTTTAAAATAGGAATGCGATCTCAAAATTCATACATACGTGAAATACATGAAACCTTTTGACTAAACCTGCCATGAGGTGCTAAAGGACATAATGAACAGTAGAAATTACATAAACATGTATGAACATGATTTTAAATGACATAAAACTATTTATGCATGTGCTGAAAATGACTTTTTAGGAATTTAGATCTAGGGTTGCAAAAATCATTACTTAACATGCTCAAAATTTAACATGGGATTTTCTACATATGCACAGTACCAAAAGGAAATTAATTACCAAGTTTCATGCAAAAAGAATTTATACAGATTTAATTAAAAATTAAATACAGAGAATGCAAGAAATGCAATAACTTGAAAAATATGAAAAGAAATGCAGATCTTCCGGTGCCAACAATTCATGTGTGTCTGGGTGAAGCTTTTGGCCAAGTAGCATTTAATTTGGATTTATATTTCTAAAGTTATGGCTTAGTTAAGTTTTCAGGGGTTGACTTTTGTCATTTTTGTATAAATGTGAAAATGACCAGATCTGATGAGTTCATGTTACTTTTATGAAAGTACACGTCTTCTAGTTTCCAAAACATTTTAGTTTGCAATTTTTGGACATTTCAAACGCCAGATATGAATTTTTCAAACTCAAACGAAGTTCGGGTATAATTACGAGAATGCCACCGGTTCATTTTTAAACCGAGGCGGCCGCGCGCGCTCCGGCGACGGTGGCCGGCGCCGGCGAGGTTCGCCGCGGCGGCGTTGCGCTGGAGCTCATGCTCCGGCCTTTGGGGAGATTGATGCACGCGGCGCGGGAGGACGCCGGTGGGGTCCCCGGGGACGGCGGGTGGTCGGAGGGGCGGCGCGGCGAGCGGCGGAGTACCGCGGAGGTTCGGCGGCGGCGCGTGCGTGGCTCGAGGAGCGAGAGGGGGAGGGAAAAGGTCCGCGAGCATCACCCGGGGGTGGGGGTCGTCGGCGTGCGGTCGGCCGGTGACGAGGAGGGCCGGAACCAAGGTCTCGTCGGCGGGTGGCGCCGCCGGTGCGACGGCGGCGCGGTTTTCGCCAAATTGCCGGCGAACTCCTGCATGGTAGGGGCACCGCGTTAGGGGAAGCTAGTAGGGACCTCTCGTGCGTCGCCTCGGCCAAGAAATAGGGCATGAGCACTCGCCTAGACCGAGCCGTGGGCGGAGGCGGCCATGGTGGTTCTCCGGCGGCGGCGGCTCTTTTCTCCGATTCACGCGCCGGCGAGGGAGAGGAGGCGAGGCAGCGGTGCGAGGAGGTGCAGAGGGATGTGGGCGAATGATTGGAGGCGCCGAGATGGGGCCTTGGCTCCCGTGTGGTGTTTTCTAAGGCGGAGGGCCTGGCGGTGCACGGCCGGCAGGGAAGGGGAGGCGCGGCCTTCAATTCCCGGCCGTTCCTGTTGGCCGGCGGGTATAGGGACGGTTGGGGAGCGGCCAGGGGTTGCGTGGCGATGGGACGGGGCAGGCACGCGCGCGGCGGCGGCCAGGCTGGCCGGACCGCCGGTTCGGCCGCCATTGCCCGGGGGCAACAAGTAGCTCGAGGGTTCTTTTTGAATTTCAAATCTGGGTTTCGGTAATTTGGTTAAAATTCATAACTCTAGGGCTCCAAAAATAAAACCAAAAATATGGGGAGATTCAGGATGATGTGCTCTAATTTTCATCTTTTAGTTTGAAGTCCTAAACTTGCTTCCAAAAATTCACATAAAATTCACAAGTAAACAGCGTTTCAGATTTAACTTTGAATTTTTGGGCATTCAAAACTTTGTTCAAAAATTTTGTAAAAATATTGTAAATTCATCTTTTTACATGAGCAATGCAGTGGTGCAAAAATATGTGGGTGGTGTTTTTATAAATTTTTGCATTTAGGTTAGGACTAGGGTTTAGGGTTAGGTTTTCCTTTTTTTCCTTTTTATTTTTCTTATTTTTCTTTTTTTCCTGGTTGGTGATTAACCTTAGTACTTCCTTAATGCTGTGATTAGGAGGTTAATTTCGTGGTTGGCCTAAGATCGTGACACGGGATGTCACAAAGAGCAACACCCCACCAAGGAGTACTGGGGATTTCTGGGAATGCTCGAGCACACTTTTTTTCGGCAAGCCAAAAGAGGTAAAAATGCCGCTTTTCTTAAGAAAAACGACTACCCGAGCCACTTTTCATAGTTTTCAGCTGCCGGGTGTCAACCCCATACATGACAACTCTCAACTTGGCACCACCCGCACGATTGCCACTTTTCTTGAGAAATCCATGTTCCAGTTGGACGTTTTCATATGTTTCAGCTTGCGGTGTCAACCCGGACATGGCAACTCTCAACTTGCCGCGACCCGCAGGATTGCCACTTTTCTTGAGAAATCTACACTCCGGGTGGACGTTTTCATAGGTTTCAGCTGCCGGGTGTCAACCTCGGACATGACAACTCTCAACTTGCCGCCAGCCGCACGATTGCCACATTTCTTGAGAAATCCACGTTCCGACTGGACATTTTCATAGGTTTCAGCTGCCGGGTGTCAACCTCGTACATGGCAACTCTCAACTTGCCGCCACTCGCACGATTGTCACTTTTCTTTTAAAATCCCCGTTCCCGTTGGACGTTTTCATAGGTTTTAGCAGCCTGGGGTCAACAAGTACATGGCAACTCTAAACTTGTCGCCACCCACACGATTGCCACTTTTCTTGAGAAATCCACCTACCGGTTGGATGTAGTCATAGGTTTCAGCTGCCGGGTGTCAACCCGTACATGGCAACTCTCAACTTGCCGCCACCCGCATGATTGCCACTTTTCTTAAGAAATCCACTTTCCGGTTGGACGTTTTCATTGGGTTCAGCTGCCGGGTGTCAACCCGTACATGGCAACTCTCAACTTACCGTCACTCGCACGATTGTCACTTTCCTTTAGAAATCCACGTTCCGGTTGGACGTTTTCATATGTTTCAACTGTCGGGTGTCAACCCCGTAGATGGAAAGTCTCAACATGCAGCCACTCGCACGATTGCCACTTTTCTTAAGAAAATCCAGGTTCCTGTTCGTCCTTTTCATAGGTTTCAATTGCCGCTTTTCATCCCCGTTCATGGCACCTTTGCAACTTTCTAACTTCCGAGCAACATACCACCTCCCCCCAATATACCTTAAGAGCAACACCCCACCAAGGAGTACTAGGGATTTCCGGGAATGCCGAGCACACTTTTTTTCGGGCAAGTCGAAAGAGGTAAAAATGCCGCTTTTCTTAAGGAAAACGACTACCCGAGCCACTTTTCATAGTTTTCAGCTGCCGGGTGTCAACCCCATACATGACAACTCTCAACTTTCCACCACCCGCACGATTGCCACTTTTATTGAGAAATCCATGTTCCAGCTTGGACATTTTCATATGTTTCACTGCCGGGTATCAACCCGGACATGGCAACTCTCAACTTGCCGCGACCCGCAGGATTGCCACTTTTCTTGAGAAATCTACACTCCGGTGGACGTTTTCATAGGTTTCAGCTGCCGGGTGTCAACCTCGGACATGACAACTCTCAACTTGCCTCCAGCTCGCACGATTGCCACATTTCTTGAGAAATCCACGTTCCGGCTGGACATTTCATAGGTTTCAGTCTGCCGGTGTCAACCTCGTACATGGCAACTCTCAACTTGCCGCCACTCGCACGATTGTCACTTTTCTTTTAAAATCCCCGTTCCCGTTGGACGTTTTCATTGGTTTTAGCAGCCTGGGGTCAACAAGTACATGGCAACTCTAAACTTATCGCCACCCACACGATTGCCACTTTTCTTGAGAAATCCGCCTACCGGTTGGATGTATTCATAGGTTTCAACTGCCGGGTGTCAACCCGTACATGGCAACTCTCAACTTGCCGCCACCCGCATGATTGCCACTTTTCTTAAGAAATCCACTTTCCGGCTGGACGTTTTCATTGGGTTCACTGCCGGGTGTCAACCCGTACATGGCAACTCTCAACTTGTCGCCAATCGCACGATTGTCACTTTCCTTTAGAAATCCACGTTCCGGTTGGACGTTTTCATATGATTCAGCTGTCGGGTGTCAACCCCGTAGATGGAAAGTCTCAACATGCAGCCACTCGCACGATTGCCACTTTTCTTAAGAAAATCCAGGTTCTTGTTCGTCCTTTTCAATGGTTTCAGCTGCTAGTTTTCATCCCCGTTCATGGCACCTTTCCAACTTTCTAACTTCCGAGCAACATACCACCACCCCCCAATATACCTTAAGAGCACCACCCCACCAAGGAGTATTGGGGATTTCTGGGAATGCTCGAGCACACTTTTTTTCGGGCAAGCCAAAAGAGGTAAAAAAACCAGCTTTTCTTAAGAAAATCGACTACATGAGCCACTCTTCATAGTTTTCAGCTGCCGGGTGTCAACCCCATATATGACAACTCTCAACTTGCCACCACCCGCACGATTGCCACTTTTCTTGAGAAATCCATGTTCCAGCTTGCACGTTCATAGGTTTCAACTGCTGGGTGTCGCCGCCGTACATGGTAACTCTCAACTTGCCGCCACTCGCACGATTGCCACTTTTCTTTTATAATCCACGTTCCGGTTGGACGTTTTAATGTGTTTCAGCTGTCGGATGTCAACCCCGTAGATGGAAACTCTCAACATGCAGCCACTCGCACGATTGCCACTTTTTATAAGAAAATCCAGGTTCTTGTTCGTCCTTTTCACAGGTTTCGACTTCCAGTTTTCGACCCCGTTCATGGCAACTTTCCAACTTTCCAACTTCCGAGCAACATACCACCTCCCCCAATATACCTTCGGAGTCACGTACCACCTCCACCCAACCAAGGAGTACTGGGGATTTCGGGAATGCTCGAGCACACTTTTTTTCAGTGCAAGCCAAAAGAGGTAAAAAGGCCAGCTTTTCTTAACAAAAAAGACTACCCGAGCCACTTTTCATAGGTTTCAGCTGTCGGGTGTGAACCCCGTACATGACAACTCTTAACTTGCCGCCACTCGCACGATGGCCACTTTTCTTAAGAAATCCGCCTGCCGGTTGGTTGTTTTCACAGGTTTCACTCGCTGGGTGTCAACCCGTACATGGCAACTCTCAACTTGCCGCCACCCGCACGATTGCCACCTTTCTTGAGAAATCCATGTCCCGGTTGGACGTTTTCATAGGTTTCAGCTGCCGGGTGTCAACCCGGACATGGCAACTCTCAACTTGCCGTGACCCGCACGATTGCCACTTTCCTTGAGAAATCCACACTCCGGGTGGACGTTTTCTTAGGTTTCAGCTGCCGGGTGTCAACCCCGTACATGACAATTCTCAACTTGCCGCCACCGCACGATTGCCACTTTTCTTGACAAATCCACATTCCGGCTGGACATTTTCATATGTTTCAGCTGCCGGGTGTCAACCCCGTACATGGCAACTCTCAACTTGCCGCCACTCGCACGATTGCCACTTGTCTTTTAAAATCCACGTTCCGGATGGACGTTTTCATAGGTTTCAGCTGTCGGGGGTCAACCCGTACATGGCAACTCTCAACTTGCCGCCATCCGCATGATTGCCACTTTTCTTGAGAAATCCACTTTCCGGTTGGACGTTTTCATTGGGTTCACTGCCGGGTGTCAACCCGTACATGGCAACTCTCAACTTGCCGCCACTCGCACGATTGTCACTTTCCTTTATAAATCCACGTTCCGGTTGGACGTTTTCATATGTTTCAGCTGTCGGGTGTCAACCCCGTAGATGGAAACTCTCAACATGCAGCCACTCGCACGATTGCCACTTTTCTTAAGAAAATCCAGGTTCTTTTTCGTCCTTTTCATAGGTTTCAGCAGCCAGTTTTCAACCTCGTTCATGGCAACTTTCATACTTTCCAACTTCCGAGCAACATACCACCTCCCCCAATATACTTTAGGAGCACCACCCCACCAAGGAGTACTTTGGATTTCTGGAAGTGCTGAGCACACTTTTTTCGGGCAAGCCAAAAGAGGTAAAAAGGCCGGTTTTCTTAAGAAAAACGACTACCCGAGCCACTTTTCATAGGTTTCAGCTGTCGTGTGTCAACCCCGTACATGACAACTCTCAACTTGCCGCCACTCGCACGATGGCCACTTTTCTTGAGAAATCCGCTCGCCGGTTGGATGTTTTCATAGGTTTCAGTTGTCGGGTGTCAACCCCGTACATGGCAACTCTCAACTTGCCGCCACTCGCACGATTGCCACTTTTCTTTTAAAATCCACGTTCCGGTTGGACGTTTTCATAGGTTGCAGCTGCCGGGGTCAACCCGTACAAGGCAACTCTCAACTTGCCGCCACCCGCACGATTGCCACTTTTCTTGAGAAATCCACGTTCCGGTTGCACGTTTTCATTGGGTTCAGCTGTCGGGTGTCAACCCGTACATGGCAACTCTCAACTTGCCGCCACACGCACGATTGCCACTTTTCTTTAGAAATCCACTTTCCGGTTGGACGTTTTCATTGGGTTCAGCTGCCGGTGTCAACCCGTACATGGCAACTCTCAACTTACCGTCACTCGCACGATTGTCACTTTCCTTTAGAAATCCACGTTCCGGTTGGACGTTTTCATATGTTTCACTGTCGGGTGTCAACCCCGTAGATGGAAAGTCTCAACATGCAACCACTCGCACGATTGCCACTTTTCTTAAGAAAATCCAGGTTCTTGTTCGTCCTTTTCATAGGTTTCAGCTGCCGGTTTTCATCCCCGTTCATGGCACCTTTGCAACTTTCTAACTTCCGAGCAACATACCACCTCCCCCAATATACCTTAAGAGCAACACCCCACCAAGGAGTACTAGGGATTTCGGGAATGCTGAGCACACTTTTTTTCTGGCAAGTCGAAAGAGGTAAAAATGCCGCTTTTCTTAAGGAAAACGACTACCCGAGCCACTTTTCATAGTTTTCAGCTGCTCGGGTGTCAACCCCATACATGACAACTCTCAACTTTCCACCACTCGCACGATTGCCACTTTTCTTGAGAAATCCATGTTCCGGTTGGACATTTTCATATGTTTCAACTGCCGGGTATCAACCCGGACATGGCAACTCTCAACTTGCCGCGACCGCAGGATTGCCACTTTTCTTGAGAAATCTACACTCCGGTGGACGTTTTCATAGGTTTCAGCTGCCGGGTGTCAACCTCGGACATGACAACTCTCAACTTGCCGCCACCCGCACGATTGCCACATTTCTTGAGAAATCCACGTTCCGGCTGGACATTTTCATAGGTTTCACTGCCGGGTGTCAACCTCGTACATGGCAACTCTCAACTTGCCGCCACTCGCACGATTGTCACTTTTCTTTTAAAATCCCCGTTCCCGTTGGACGTTTTCATTGGTTTTAGCAGCCTGGGGTCAACAAGTACATGGCAACTCTAAACTTATCGCCACCCACACGATTGCCACTTTTCTTGAGAAATCCGCCTACCGGTTGGATGTATTCATAGGTTTCAACTGCCGGGTGTCAACCCGTACATGGCAACTCTCAACTTGCCGCCACCCGCATGATTGCCACTTTTCTTAAGAAATCCACTTTCCGGCTGGACGTTTTCATTGGGTTCAGCTGCCGGGTGTCAACCCGTACATGGCAACTCTCAACTTGTCGCCAATCGCACGATTGTCACTTTCCTTTAGAAATCCACGTTCCGGTTGGACGTTTTCATATGATTCAGCTGTCGGGTGTCAACCCCGTAGATGGAAAGTCTCAACATGCAGCCACTCGCACGATTGCCACTGTTCTTAAGAAAATCCAGGTTCTTGTTCGTCCTTTTCAATGGTTTCAGCTGCTAGTTTTCATCCCCGTTCATGGCACCTTTCCAACTTTCTAACTTCCGAGCAACATACCACCACCCCCCAATATACCTTAAGAGCACCACCCCACCAAGGAGTATTGGGGATTTCTGGGAATGCTGAGCACACTTTTTTTCGAGCAAGCCAAAAGAGGTAAAAAAACCAGCTTTTCTTAAGAAAATCGACTACATGAGCCACTCTTCATAGTTTTCAGCTGCCGGGTGTCAACCCCATATATGACAACTCTCAACTTGCCACCACCCGCACGATTGCCACTTTTCTTGAGAAATCCATGTTCCAGCTTGCACGTTCATAGGTTTCAGCTGCTGGGTGTCGCCGCCGTACATGGTAACTCTCAACTTGCCGCCACTCGCACGATTGCCACTTTTCTTTTATAATCCACGTTCCGGTTGGACGTTTTAATGTGTTTCAGCTGTCGGATGTCAACCCCGTAGATGGAAACTCTCAACATGCAGCCACTCGCACGATTGCCACTTTTTATAAGAAAATCCAGGTTCTTGTTCGTCCTTTTCACAGGTTTCAGCTTCCAGTTTTCGACCCCGTTCATGGCAACTTTCCAACTTTCCAACTTCCGAGCAACATACCACCTCCCCCAATATACCTTCGGAGTCACGTACCACCTCCACCCAACCAAGGAGTACTGGGATTTCTGGGAATGCCGAGCACACTTTTTTTCAGGCAAGCCAAAAGAGGTAAAAAGGCCAGCTTTTCTTAACAAAAACGACTACCCGAGCCACTTTTCATAGGTTTCAACTGTCGGGTGTGAACCCCGTACATGACAACTCTTAACTTGCCGCCACTCGCACGATGGCCACTTTTCTTGAGAAATCCGCCTGCCGGTTGGTTGTTTTCACAGGTTTCAGCTGCTGGGTGTCAACCCGTACATGGCAACTCTCAACTTGCCGCCACCCGCACGATTGCCACCTTTCTTGAGAAATCCATGTCCCGGTTGGACGTTTTCATAGGTTTCAGCTGCCGGGTGTCAACCCGGGACATGGCAACTCTCAACTTGCCGTGACCCGCACGATTGCCACTTTTCTTGAGAAATCCACACTCCGGGTGGACGTTTTCTTAGGTTTCAGCTGCCGGTGTCAACCCCGGACATGACAATTCTCAACTTGCCGCCAGCCGCACGATTGCCACTTTTCTTGACAAATCCACATTCCGGCTGGACATTTTCATATGTTTCAGCTGCCGGGTGTCAACCCCGTACATGGCAACTCTCAACTTGCCGCCACTCGCACGATTGCCACTTGTCTTTTAAAATCCACGTTCCGGATGGACGTTTTCATAGGTTTCAGCTGTCGGGGGTCAACCCGTACATGGCAACTCTCAACTTGCCGCCATCCGCATGATTGCCACTTTTCTTGAGAAATCCACTTTCCGGTTGGACGTTTTCATTGGGTTCACTGCCGGGTGTCAACCCGTACATGGCAACTCTCAACTTGCCGCCACTCGCACGATTGTCACTTTCCTTTATAAATCCACGTTCCGGTTGGACGTTTTCATATGTTTCAGCTGTCGGGTGTCAACCCCGTAGATGGAAACTCTCAACATGCAGCCACTCGCACGATTGCCACTTTTCTTAAGAAAATCCAGGTTCTTTTTCGTCCTTTTCATAGGTTTCAGCAGCCAGTTTTCAACCTCGTTCATGGCAACTTTCATACTTTCCAACTTCCGAGCAACATACCACCTCCCCCAATATACTTTAGGAGCACCACCCCACCAAGGAGTACTTTGGATTTCTGGAAGTGCTCGAGCACACTTTTTTCGGGCAAGCCAAAAGAGGTAAAAAGGCCAGCTTTTCTTAAGAAAAACGACTACCCGAGCCACTTTTCATAGGTTTCAGCTGTCGTGTGTCAACCCCGTACATGACAACTCTCAACTTGCCGCCACTCGCACGATGGCCACTTTTCCTGAGAAATCCGCCTGCCGGTTGGATGTTTTCATAGGTTTCAGCTCGTCGGGTGTCAACCCCGTACATGGCAACTCTCAACTTGCCGCCACTCGCACGATTGCCACTTTTCTTTTAAAATCCACGTTCCGGTTGGACGTTTTCATAGGTTGCAGCTGCCGGGGTCAACCCGTACAAGGCAACTCTCAACTTGCCGCCACCCGCACGATTGCCACTTTTCTTGAGAAATCCACGTTCCGGTTGCACGTTTTCATTGGTTTCAGCTGCCGGGTGTCAACCCGTACATGGCAACTCTCAACTTGCCGCCACACGCACGATTGCCACTTTTCTTTAGAAATCCACGTTCCGGTTGGACGTTTTCATATGTTTCAGCTGTCGGGTGTCAACCCGTAGATGGAAACTCTCAACATGCAGCCACTCGAAGGATTGCTACTTTTCTTATGAAAATCCAGGTTCTTGTTCATCCTTTTCATTGGTTTCATCTGCCGCTTTTCAACTCCGTTCATGGCAAGTTTCCAACTTTCCAACTTCCGAGCAACATACCACCTCATCCAATATACTTTAGGAGCACCACCCCACCAAGGAGTGCTTGGGATTTCTGGAAGTGTTGAGCACACTTTTTTCTGGCAAGCCAAAAGAGGTAAAAAGGCCAGCTTTTCTTAAAAAAACGACTACCCGAGCCACTTTTCATAGGTTTCAGCTACCGGGTGTCAACCCCGTACATGACAACTCTCAACTTGCCGCAACTCGCACGATTGCCACTTTTCTTGAGAAATCCGCCTACCGGTTGGATGTTTTCATAGGTTTCACTCGCCGGGTGACAACCCCGGATATGGCAACTCTCAACTTGCCGCGACCGCATGATTGCCACTTTTCTTGAGAAATCCACACTCCGGTGGACGTTTTCATAGGTTTCACTGCCGGGTGTCAACCCGTACATGACAACTCTCAACTTGCCGCCACCCGCACGATCGCCACTTTTCTTGAGAAATCCATGTCCCCGTGTGATGTTTTCATAGGTTTCTGCTGCCGGGTGTCAACCCCGGACATGGCAACTCTCAACTTGACGCGACCCGCACGATTGCCACTTTTCTTGAGAAATCCACGATCCGGGTGGACGTTTTCATAGGTTTCAGCTGCCGGGTGTCAACCTCGAACATGACAACTCTCAACTTGCCGCCACCGCACAAGTGCCACTTTTCTTAAGAGATCCACGTTCCGGCTGGACATTTTCATAGGTTTCAACTGCTGGGTGTCAGCGCCGTACATGGTAACTCTCAACTTGCCGCCACTCGCACGATTGCTACTTTTCTTTTATAATCCACGTTCCGGTTGGACGTTATAATGTGTTTCAGCTGTCGGATGTCAACCCCGTAGATGGAAACTCCGAACATGCAGCCACTCGCACGATTGCCACTTTTCATAAGAAAATCCAGGTTCTTGTTCGTCCTTTTCACAGGTTTCAGCTTCCAGTTTTCGACCCCGTTCATGGCAACTTTCCAACTTTCCAACTTCCGAGCAACATACCACCTCCCCCCAATATACCTTCGTAGTCACATACCACCTCCACCCAACCAAGGAGTACTGGGATTTCGGGAATGCTGAGCACACTTTTTTTCAGGCAAGCCAAAAGAGGTAAAAAGGCCGCTTTTCTTAACAAAAACGACTACCCGAGCCACTTTTCATAGGTTTCAGCTGTCGGGTGTCAACCCCGTACATGACAACTCTCAACTTGCCGCCACTCGCACGATGGCCACTTTTCTTGAGAAATCCGCTCGCCGGTTGGATGTTTTCACAGGTTTCAACTGCTGGGTGTCAACCCGTACATGGCAATTCTCAACTTGCTGCCACCCGCACGATTGCCACCTTTCTTGAGAAATCCATGTCCCGGTTGGACGTTTTCATAGGTTTCGGTTGCCGGTGTCAACCCAGGACATGGCAACTCTCAACTTGACGTGACCCGCACGATTGCCACTTTTCTTGAGAAATCCACACTCCGGGTGGACGTTTTCTTAGGTTTCAGCTGCCGGGTGTCAACCCCGGACATGACAATTCTCAACTTGCCGCCAGCCGCACGATTGCCACTTTTCTTGACAAATCCACATTCCGGCTGGACATTTTCATATGTTTCAGCTGCCGGTGTCAACCCCGTACATGGCAACTCTCAACTTGCCGCCACTCGCACGATTGCCACTTGTCTTTTAAAATCCACGTTCCGGATGGACGTTTTCATAGGTTTCAGCTGTCGGGGTCAACCCGTACATGGCAACTCTCAACTTGCCGCCACCCGCATGATTGCCACTTTTCTTGAGAAATCCACTTTCCGGTTGGACGTTTTCATTGGGTTCAGCTGCCGGGTGTCAACCCGTACATGGCAACTCTCAACTTGCCGCCACTCGCACGATTGTCACTTTCCTTTAGAAATCCACGTTCCGGTTGCACGTTTTCATATGTTTCAACTGTCGGGTGTCAACCCCGTAGATGGAAACTCTCAACATGCAGCCACTCGCACGATTGCCACTTTTCTTAAGAAAATCCAGGTTCTTTTTCGTCCTTTTCACAGGTTTCGACTTCCAGCTTTCGACCCCGTTCATGGCAACTTTCCAACTTCCGAGCAACATACCACCTCCCCCCAATATACCTTCGAGTCACATACCACCTCCACCCAACCAAGGAGTACTGGGATTTCGGGAATGCTCGAGCACACTTTTTTTCAGGCAAGCCAAAAGAGGTAAAAAGGCCAGCTTTTCTTAACAAAAACGACTACCCGAGCCACTTTTCATAGGTTTCAGCTCTCGGGTGTCAACCCCGTACATGACAACTCTCAACTTGCCGCCACTCGCACGATGGCCACTTTTCTTGAGAAATCCGCCTGCCGGTTGGATGTTTTCACAGGTTTCAGCTCGCTGGGTGTCAACCCGTACATGGCAATTCTCAACTTGCCGCCACCCGCACGATTGCCACCTTTCTTGAGAAATCCATGTCCCGGTTGGACGTTTTCATAGGTTTCAGCTGCCGGGTGTCAACCCAGGACATGGCAACTCTCAACTTGACGTGACCCGCACGATTGCCACTTTTCTTGAGAAATCCACACTCCGGGTGGACGTTTTCTTAGGTTTGAGCTGCCGGGTGTCAACCCCGGACATGACAATTCTCAACTTGCCGCCAGCCGCACGATTGCCACTTTTCTTGACAAATCCACATTCCGGCTGGACATTTTCATATGTTTCAGCTGCCGGGTGTCAACCCCGTACATGGCAACTCTCAACTTGCCGCCACTCGCACGATTGCCACTTGTCTTTTAAAATCCACGTTCCGGATGGACGTTTTCATAGGTTTCAACTGTCGGGGTCAACCCGTACATGGCAACTCTCAACTTGCCGCCACCCGCATGATTGCCACTTTTCTTGAGAAATCCACTTTCCGGTTGGACGTTTTCATTGGGTTCAACTGCCGGGTGTCAACCCGTACATGGCAACTCTCAACTTGCCGCCACTCGCACGATTGTCACTTTCCTTTAGAAATCCACGTTCCGGTTGCACGTTTTCATATGTTTCAGCTGTCGGGTGTCAACCCCGTAGATGGAAACTCTCAACATGCAGCCACTCGCACGATTGCCACTTTTCTTAAGAAAATCCAGGTTCTTTTTCGTCCTTTTCACAGGTTTCAGCTTCCAGCTTTCGACCCCGTTCATGGCAACTTTCCAACTTCCGAGCAACATACCACCTCCCCCCAATATACCTTCGGAGTCACATACCACCTCCACCCAACCAAGGAGTACTGGGATTTCCGGGAATGCTGAGCACACTTTTTTTCAGTGCAAGCCAAAAGAGGTAAAAAGGCCGCTTTTCTTAACAAAAACGACTACCCGAGCCACTTTTCATAGGTTTCAGCTGTCGGGTGTCAACCCCGTACATGACAACTCTCAACTTGCCGCCACTCGCACGATGGCCACTTTTCTTGAGAAATCCGCTCGCCGGTTGGATGTTTTCACAGGTTTCACTGCTTGGGTGTCAACCCGTACATGGCAACTCTCAACTTGCCGCCACCCGCACGATTGCCACCTTTCTTGAGAAATCCATGTCCCGGTTGGACGTTTTCATAGGTTTCAGCTGCCGGGTGTCAACCCAGGACATGGCAACTCTCAACTTGCCGTGACCCGCACGATTGCCACTTTTCTTGAGAAATCCACACTCCGGTGGACGTTTTCTTAGGTTTCAGCTGCCGGGTGTCAACCCCGGACATGACAATTCTCAACTTGCCGCCAGCAGCACGATTGCCACTTTTCTTGACAAATCCACGTTCCGGCTGGACATTTTCATATGTTTCAGCTGCCGGGTGTCAACCCCGTACATGGCAACTCTCAACTTGCCGCCACTCGCACGATTGCCACTTGTCTTTTAAAATCCACGTTCCGGATGGACGTTTTCATAGGTTTCAACTGTCGGGGTCAACCCGTACATGGCAACTCTCAACTTGCCGCCACCCGCATGATTGCCACTTTTCTTGAGAAATCCACTTTCCGGTTGGACGTTTTCATTGGGTTCAGCTGCCGGGTGTCAACCCGTACATGGCAACTCTCAACTTGCCGCCACTCGCACGATTGTCACTTTCCTTTAGAAATCCACGTTCCGGTTGGACGTTTTCATATGTTTCAGCTGTCGGGTGTCAACCCCGTAGATGGACACTCTCAACATGCAGCCACTCACACGATTGCCACTTTTCTTAAGAAAATCCAGGTTCTTTTTCGTCCTTTTCATAGGTTTCAACTGCCAGTTTTCAACCTCGTTCATGGCAACTTTCATACTTTCCAACTTCCGAGCCACATACCACCTCCCCCAATATACTTTAGGAGCACCACCCCACCAAGGAGTACTTTGGATTTCTGGAAATGCCGAGCACACTTTTTTCGGGCAAGCCAAAAGAGGTAAAAAGGCCAGTTTTCTTAAGAAAAACGACTACCCGAGCCACTTTTCATAGGTTTCAACTGTCGTGTGTCAACCCCGTACATGACAACTCTCAACTTGCCGCCACTCGCACAATGGCCACTTTTCTCGAGAAATCCGCTCGCCGGTTGGATGTTTTCATAGGTTTCAGCTGTCGGGTGTCAACCCCGTACATGGCAACTCTCAACTTGCCGCCACTCGCACGATTGCCACTTTTCTTTTAAAATCCACGTTCCGGTTGGACGTTTCCATAGGTTGCAGCTGCCGGGGTCAACCCGTACAAGGCAACTCTCAACTTGCCGCCACCCGCACGATTGCCACTTTTCTTGAGAAATCCACGTTCCGGTTGCACGTTTTCATTGGGTTCAGCTGCCGGTGTCAACCCGTACATGGCAACTCTCAACTTGCCGCCACACGCACGATCGCCACTTTTCTTTAGAAATCCACGTTCCGGTTGGACGTTTTCATATGTTTCAGCTGTCGGGTGTCAACCCCGTAGATGGAAACTCTCAACATGCAGCCACTCGAAGGATTGCTACTTTTCTTATGAAAATCCAGCTTCTTGTTCATCCTTTTCATTGGTTTCAGCTGCCAGTTTTCAACCCCGTTCATGGCAACTTTCCAACTTTCCAACTTACGAGCAACATACCACCTCATCCAATATACTTTAGGAGCACCACCCCACCAAGGAGTGCCTGGGATTTCCGGGAGTGCTGAGCACACTTTTTCTTGGCAAGCCAAAAGAGGTAAAAAGGCCAGTTTTCTTAAGAAAAACGACTACCCGAGCCACTTTTCATAGGTTTCAGCTACCGGGTGTCAACCCCGTACATGACAACTCTCAACTTGCCGCAACTCGCACGATTGCCACTTTTCTTGAGAAATCCGCCTACCGGTTGGATGTTTTCATAGGTTTCAACTGCCGGGTGACAACCCCGGATATGGCAACTCTCAACTTGCCGCGACCGCATGATTGCCACTTTTCTTGAGAAATCCACACTCCGGGTGGACGTTTTCATAGGTTTCAACTGCCGGGTGTCAACCCGTACATGACAACTCTCAACTTGCCGCCACCCGCACGATCGCCACTTTTCTTGAGAAATCCATGTCCCCGTGTGATGTTTTCATAGGTTTCTCGCTGCCGGGTGTCAACCCCGGACATGGCAACTCTCAACTTGACGCGACCCGCACGATTGCCACTTTTCTTGAGAAATCCACAATCCGGTGGACGTTTTCATAGGTTTTAGCTGCCGGGTGTCAACCTCGAACATGACAACTCTCAACTTGCCGCCACCGCACGAGTGCCACTTTTCTTAAGAGATCCACGTTCCGGCTGGACATTTTCATAGGTTTCAGCTGCACGGGTGTCGGCGCCGTACATGGTAACTCTCAACTTGCCGCCACTCGCACGATTGCTACTTTTCTTTTATAATCCACGTTCCGGTTGGACGTTATAATGTGTTTCAGCTGTCGGATGTCAACCCCGTAGATGGAAACTCCGAACATGCAGCCACTCGCACGATTGCCACTTTTCATAAGAAAATCCAGGTTCTTGTTCGTCCTTTTCACAGGTTTCGACTTCCAGCTTTCGACCCCGTTCATGGCAACTTTCCAACTTTCCAACTTCCGAGCAACATACCACCTCCCCCCAATATACCTTCGGAGTCACATACCACCTCCACCCAACCAAGGAGTACTGGGGATTTCGGGAATGCCGAGCACACTTTTTTTCAGTGCAAGCCAAAAGAGGTAAAAAGGCCAGTTTTCTTAACAAAAACGACTACCCGAGCCACTTTTCATAGGTTTCAGCTGTCGGGTGTCAACCCCGTACATGACAACTCTCAACTTGCCGCCACTCGCACGATGGCCACTTTTCTTGAGAAATCCGCTCGCCGGTTGGATGTTTTCACGAGTTTCAGCTCGTCGGGTGTCAACCCGTACATGGCAACTCTCAACTTGCTCGTCACCCGCACGATTGCCACCTTTCTTGAGAAATCCATGTCCCGGTTGGACGTTTTCATAGGTTTCGACTTGCCGGGTGTCAACCCAGGACATGGCAACTCTCAACTTGCCGTGACCCGCACGATTGCCACTTTTCTTGAGAAATCCACACTCCGGGTGGACGATTTCTTAGGTTTCGACTGCCGGGTGTCAACCCCGGACATGACAATTCTCAACTTGCCGCCAGCCGCACGATTGCCACTTTTCTTGACAAATCCACATTCCGGCTGGACATTTTCATATGTTTCAGCTGCCGGTGTCAACCCCGTACATGGCAACTCTCAACTTGCCGCCACTCGCACGATTGCCACTTGTCTTTTAAAATCCACGTTCCGACTGGATGTTTTTATAGGTTTCAGCTGTCGGGGTCAACCCGTACATGGCAACTCTCAACTTGCCGCCACCCGCACGATTGCCACTTTTCTTGAGAAATCCACTTTCCGGTTGGACGTTTTCATTGGGTTCAGCTGTCGGGTGTCAACCCGTACATGGCAACTCTTAACTTGCCGCCACCCGCACGATCTCCACTTTTCTTGAGAAATCCATGTCCCGGTTGGATGTTTTCATAGGTTTCAGCTGCCGGGTGTCAACCCGGACATCGCAACTCTCAACTTGCCGCGACCCGCACGATTGCCACTTTTCTTGAGAAATCCACACTCCAGGTGGGCGTTTTCATAGGTTTCAACTGCCGGTGTCAACCCCGGACATGACAACTCTCAACTTGCCGCCACTCGCACGATTGCCACTTTTCTTTTAAAATCCACGTTCCGGTTGGACGTTTTCATAGGTTTCAGCTGCCGGGGTCAACCCGTACATGGCACCTCTCAACTTGCCTCCACCCGCACGATCGCCACTTTTCTTAAGAAAATCCAGGTTCTTTTTCGTCCTTTTCATTGGTTTCATCTGCCAGTTTTCAACCCCGTTCATGGCAACTTTCATACTTTCCAACTTCCGAGCAACATACCACCTTCCCCAATATACTTTAGGAGCACCACCCCACCAAGGAGTACTTTGGATTTCTGGAAATGTTGAGCACACTTTTTTCGGGCAAGCCAAAAGAGGTAAAAAGGCGAGCTTTCTTAAGAAAAACGACTACCCGAGCCACTTTTCATAGGTTTCATCTGTCGTGTGTCAACCCCGTACATGACAACTCTCAACTTGCCGCCACTCGCACGATGGCCACTTTTCCCGAGAAATCCGCCTGCCGGTTGGATGTTATCATAGGTTTCAGCTTGCCGGGTGTCAACCCCGTACATGGCAACTCTCAACTTGCCGCCACTCGCACGATTGCCACTTTTCTTTTAAAATCCACGTTCCGGTTGGACGTTTTCATAGGTTGCAGCTGCCGGGGTCAACCCGTACAAGGCAACTCTCAACTTGCCGCCACCCGCACGATTGCCACTTTTCTTGAGAAATCCACGTTCCGGTTGGACGTTTTCATAGGTTTCAGCTGTCGGGTGAAAACCCGTACATGGCAACTCTCAATATGCCGCCACTCGCACGATTGCCACTTTTCTTTTAAAATCCACGCTCCGGTTGGACGTTTACATGTGTTTCAGCTGCCGGGTGTCAACCCCGTAGACGGAAACTCTCAACATGCGGCCACTCGCACGATTGCCACTTTTCTTGAGAAAATCCAGGTTCTGGTTGGTCCTTTTCAAAGGTTTCAGCTGCCCGTTTTCAATCCCGTACATGGCAACTTTTGAACTTTCCAACTTCCGAGCAACATACCACCTCCCTCGAATATACCTTAGGAGCACAACCCCACCAAGGAGTACTGGGGATTTCCGGAATGCTGAGCACACTTTTTTTCGAGCAAGCCAACGAGAGGTAAAAAGGCCATTTTTCTTAAGAAAAACGACTACCCGAGCCACTTTTCATAGGTTTCAGCTGCTGGGTGTCAACCCTGTACATGAGAACTCTCAACTTGCCGCCACTTGCAAGATTGCCACTTTTCTTAAGAAATCCGCCTACCGGTTGGATGTTTTCATAGGTTTCAGCTGCCGGGTGTCAACCCGTACATGGCAACCCTCAACTTGTCGCCACCCGCACGATTGCCACTTTTCTTGAGAAATCCATGTTCCGGTTGGATGTTTTCGTAGGTTTCAGCTGCCCGGTGTCAACCCCGGACATGGCAACTCTCAACTTGCCACGACCCGCATGATTGCCACTTCTCTTGAGAAATCCACACTCCGGGTGGACGTTTTCATAGGTTTCGATTGCCGAGTGTCGACCCCGGACATGAAAACTCTCAACTTGCCGCCGCCGCACGATTGCCACTTTTCTTGAGAACTCCACGTTCCGACTGGACATTTTCATAGGTTTTACCTGCCGGGTGTCGACCCGTACATGGCAACTCTCAACTTGCCGCCACTCGCACGATTGCCACTTTTCTTTTAAAATCCACGTTCCGGTTGGACGTTTTCATAGGTTTTAGCTGTCGGGGTCAACCCGTACATGGCAACTCTCAACTTGCCGCCACCCGCACGATTGCCACTTTTCTTGACAAATCCACGTTCCTATTGGACGATTTCAAAGGGTTCAGCTGCCGGTGTCAACCCGTACATGGCAACTGTCAACTTGCCGCCACTCGCAAGATTGTCACTTTTCTTTAGAAATCCACGTTCCGGTTGGACGTTTTCATGTGTTTCAGCTGTCGCGTGTCAACCCCGTAGATGGAAACTCTCAACATGCAGCCACTCGCACCAATGCCACACTTCTAAAGAAAATCCAGGTTCTTGTTCGTGCTTTTCATAGGTTTCAGCTGCCAGTTTTCAACTCCGTTCATGGCAACTTTCCAACTTTCCAACTTCCGAGCAACATACCACCTCCCCCAATATACCTTAGGAGCACTACCCCACCAAGGAGTACTGGGGATTTCTGGGAATGCTGAGCACGCTTTTTTCGGGCAAGCCAAAAGAGGTAAAAAGGCCGGTTTTTTAAAGAAAAACGACTCCCGAGCCACTTTTTATAGGTTTCAGCTGCCGGGTGTCAACCCCATACATGACAACTCTCAACTTCCCGCCACTCGCACGATTGCCACTTTTCCTGAGAAATCCGCCTACCAGCTTGGATGTTTTCAAAGGTTTCAGCTGCCGGGTGTCATCCCGTACATGGCAACTCTCAACTTTCCCCCACCCGCACGATTGCCACTTTTCCCGAGAAATCCACGTTCCGGTTGGACGTTTTGATAGGTTTCAGCTGCCGGGTGTCAACCCGTACATGGCAACTCCGAATATGCGGCCACTCGCACGATTGCCACTTTTCTTTAGAAATCGACGTTCCGTTTGGACGTTTTCATGTGTTTCAGCTGCCGAGTGTCAACCCCGTAAATGGATACTCTCAACATGCAGCCACTCGCACGATTGCCGGTTTTCTTGAGAAAATCCAGGTTCCGGTTGGTCCTTTTCATAGGTTTCAGCTACCCGTTTTCAACACCGAACATGGCAACTCTCAACTTGCCGCCACTCGCACCAATGCCACACTTCTAAAGAAAATCCAGGTTCTTGTTCGTGCTTTTCATAGGTTTCAGCTGCCAGTTTTCAACTCCGTTCATGGCAACTTTCCAACTTTCCAAATTCCGAGCAACATACCACCTCCCCCAATATACCTTAGGAGCACTACCCCACCAAGGAGTACTGGGGATTTCTGGGAATGCTGTGCACACTTTTTTCGGGCAAGCCAAAAGAGGTAAAAAGGCCGGTTTTCTTAACAAAAACGACTACCTAAGCCACTTTTCATAGGTTTCAGCTGTTGGGTGTCAACCCCGTACATGACAACTCTCAACTAGCCGCCACTCGCACGATGGCCACTTTTCTTGACAGATCCGCCTGCCGGTTGGATGTTTTCATAGGTTTCAGCTGCCGGGTGTCAACCCGGACATGACAACTCTCAACTTGCTGCCGGACGCACGATTGCCACTTTTCTTGAGAAATCCACGTTCGGCTAGACATTTTCATAGGTTTCAGCTGTCGGGTGTCAACCCCGTACATGGCAACTCTCAACTTGCCGCCACTCGCACGATCGCCACTTTTCTTTTAAAATCCACATTCCGGCTGGACGTTTTCATAGGTTTCAGCTGTCGGGGGTCAACCCGTACATGGCAACTCCCAACTTGCCGCCACCCGCACGATTGCCACTTTTCTTGAGAAATCCGCCTACCGGTTGGTTGTTTTCATAGGTTTCAGCTGTCGGGTGTCAATCCGTACATGGCAACTCTAAACTTGCCGCCACCCGCACGATCGCCACTTTTCTTGAGAAATCCATGTCCTCGTGTGATTTTTTCATAGGTTTCGATTCACGGTGTCAACCCCGAACATGGCAACTCTCAACTTGCCGCGACCCGCACGATTGCTACTTTTCTTGAGAAATCCACGATCCGGGTGGACGTTTTCATAGGTTTTAGCTTTCGGTGTCAACCCCGAACATGACAACTCTCAACTTACCGCCGACCGCATGATTGCTACTTTTCTTGAGAAATCCACGTTCCGGCTGGACATTTTCATAGGTTTCGGCTGCCGCGTGTCAACCCGTACATGGCAACTCTCAACTTGCCGCCACTCGCACGATTGCCACTTTTCTTTTAAAATCAACGTTCCGGTTGGACGTTTCATAGGTTTCAGCTGCCGAGGGTCGACCCGTACATGGCAACTCTCAACTTGCCGCCACCCGCACGATCGCCACTTTTCTAAAGGAATTCATGCCCCCGTGTGATGTTTTCATTGGTTTCTACTGCCGGGTGTCAACCCCGGATATGGCAACTCTCAACTTGCCGCGACCCACACGATTGCCCCTTTTTTTTCGGGCAAGCCAAAAGAGGTAAAAAGGCCGGTTTTCTTAAGAAAAACGACTACCTAAGCCACTTTTCATAGGTTTCAGCTGTTGGGTGTCAACCCCGTACATGACAACTCTCAACTAGCCGCCACTCGCACGATGGCCACTTTTCTTGACAAATCTGCTCGCCGGTTGGATGTTTTCAT
The DNA here is from genome assembly GCA_031894775.1 of Chloris gayana. Classification (NCBI taxonomy): domain Eukaryota; kingdom Viridiplantae; phylum Streptophyta; class Magnoliopsida; order Poales; family Poaceae; genus Chloris; species Chloris gayana. Next base: position 463,943 of record JAUNZO010000145.1, on the reverse strand, counting down.
AGGTTTCAGCTCGCCGGTGTCAACCCCGGACATGACAACTCTCAACTTGCTGCCGAAGCACGATTGCCACTTTTCTTGAGAAATCCACGTTCGGCTAGACATTTTCATAGATTTCAGCTGTCGGGTGTCAACCCCGTACATGGCAACTCTCAACTTGCCGCCACTCGCACGATTGCCACTTTTCTTTTAAAATCCACGTTCCGTCTGGACGTTTTCATAGGTTTCAGCTGTCGGGGTCAACCCGTACATGGCAACTCTCAACTTGCCACCACCCGCACGATTGCCACGTTTCTTGAGAAATCCGCCTACCAGCTTGGTTGTTTTCATAGGTTTCAGCTGTCGGGTGTCAACCCGTACATGGCAACTCGTAACTTGCCGCCACCCGCACGATCTCCACTTTTCTTGAGAAATCCATGTTTTGGCTAGACATTTTCATAGGTTTCAGCTGTCGGGTGTCAACCCCGTACATGGCAACTCTCAACTTGCAGCCACTCGCACGATTGCCACTTTTCTATTAAAATCGACGTTCCGGTTGAACGTTTTCATAGGTTTCAGCTGCCGGGGTCAACCCGTACATGACAAATCTCAACTTGCCGCCACCCGCACGATTGCCACTTTTCTTGAGAAATCCGCCTACCAGTTGGTTGTTTTCATAGGTTTCAACTGTCGGGTGTCAACCCGTACATGGCAACTCTTAACTTGCCGCCACCCGCACGATCTCCACTTTTCTTGAGAAATCCATGTTCGGCTAGACATTTTCATAGGTTTCAGCTGTCGGGTGTCAACCCCATACATGGCAACTCTCAACTTGCCGCCACTCGCACGATTGCCACTTTTCTTTTAAAATCGACGTTCCGGTTGAACGTTTTCATAGGTTTCAGCTGCCGGGGTCAACCCGTACATGACAAATCTCAACTTGCCGCCACCTGCACGATTGCCACTTTTCTTGAGAAATCCGCCTGCCGGGTGGACGTTTTCATAGGTTTTAGCTGCCGGGTGTCAACCCCGAACATGACAACTCTCAACTTGCCGCCAGCCGCACGATTGCTACTTTTCTTATGAAATCCACGTTCCGGCTGGACATTTTCATAGGTTTCAACTGCCGGGTGTCAACCCCGTACATGGCAACTCTCAACTTGCCGCCACTCGCACGATCGCCACTTTTCTTTTAAAATCCACATTCCGGCTGGACGTTTTCATAGGTTTCAGCTGTCGGGGGTCAACCCGTACATGGCAACTCTCAACTTGCCGCCACCCGCACGATTGCCACCTTTCTTGAGAAATCCGCCTACCAGCTTGGTTGTTTTCATAGGTTTCAGTTGTCGAGTGTCAATCCGTACATGGCAACTCTCAACTTGCCGCCACCCGCACGATCGCCACTTTTCTTGAGAAATCCATGTCCTCGTGTGATGTTTTCATAGGTTTCGATTATCGGGTGTCAACCCCGAACATGGCAACTCTCAACTTGCCGCGACCCGCACGATTGCTACTTTTCTTGAGAAACGTTGGGAAGATTGCTTGCCTCATGTTGAATTTGCTTATAATCATGCAACGCATTCTTCTACAAAGATGTGCCCTTTTCAGATTGTGTATGGTTACATTCCTCGGGCACCTATTGATTTGTTTTCACTTGATGCTGCGGACGCCCCACACATTGATGTCTGTTGCACATGTTGAACACATGATTAATTTACATGAACAGACACAACAGAACATTGCTGCTGCTAATGCTAAATATCAGGTTGTTGGTAGTAAAGGTAGAAAGCTTGTTACTTTTCAACCTGGTGATATGGTTTGGTTGCATTTGAGAAAGGATCGTTTTCCTACTTTGCGCCGTTCTAAATTGATGCCTCGTGCTGCTGGTCCATTTAAAGTGCTAACCAAGATTAATGATAATGCTTATATCCTTGACCTGCTCGCGGAGTTTGGTGTTTCCACTAGTTTTAATGTTGCAGATTTGAAACCGTATGCGGGAGAAGATGAGGAGTTGCCGTCGAGGACGACTTCAGTTCAAGAAGGGGAGGATGATGAGGACACCAACTACAACACGAGTACATCTACACCAGCGAGAACCTTCTCCAGCCGCTTCCGGATGATCCTCCACGACAGGCGCCACCTTCCGGAGAGACGCCGCTGCGCCATCTTCCGGACCAGCCCCAGTCCGAGCGCCACTCCTTCCACCTGGGCCAATTACTCGGGCCCGTGCAAGAGAACTGAACTACATCATGCTACCGAAGAACGAAGGGCCGGAAGAATAGCAGTTGGCCCAACAGAGGCCCAACCCTCACAACCCTAGGCGTGAACGATGCACTCGCGGTATCGTAGCGCGCCGCCCCTCCCGGCCGCCGGGGCTGCGTCCCCTATTTAGATAGACTCCTCTTTTATTTTCAGACTCGAGTTTTGTTTTACATCTAGCTTTAGCTATTCTCGAACACGCGCAAATACGCGCTGTCTTCGTGTGATTCGAACTCCACCTTCGAGTGATATTCAGATTGCTCGCTTCATATTCTTGTTTGTTCTTCGATTGCTTAACAGGAATTGATCTTCGTGGTCGAGCAAATCTTGCACCAGCAAGGTTGGTAACCATCGGGAGTTGGTTCAGCGATTGCGTTGGCGCTTCGGGTTCTCTCGTCGTAGTCGGATCGTGAGGGTCTACTCCCACCAAATCGAAACTATCTCCACTCATCGAAAGATCGGGCACTTCGGTTCTATCAAGTGGTATCAGATTTCCAGGTTGATCGATGAGTTTATCGAGTGTTTTTTTTTCTTTTACCTACAGTACACAAAACCCAAAAAAAAATTATCAGGTTAGAACATTGTCCCAAGCACCCCTTTGAGCCTTGCACTTTCTTTCAATAATTTGCATTGTTGAGTTTGTGTGCTTTACGCGTTCAATTGTTGCTGGTTACTTTGTGTTCTACCCTTGTTTTTTTCTTTCAACCTTAGCGCCGCCACCATCTTTCTGTCGCTCGCCATCCACGCACCGCGCCATCATCTTTTGTTCGCTGTTTTTTCCTCCTTACTTTCGCCGCGTTCGATCGCCCTCGTCGTCGAGTCCCAATCGACCACGTCTCCAGCCCCGGTCGCCTCTCCGTGTTCGCCTCTGTTTAGGAAAGCAACAAGAAAAAAAAAGAAAAAAAAAGAAAAAAGGAAAGGACGCAACACCGCCCCGCCGATCGCGCCTCCTCCTCGGATCGCGACTTTCCCTGCCGGTGTTGTACTCCTTTTGGAAAGTTAAAAAAAAAAAAAAAAAGAGGAAAGTACTCCTAATACCAGAAGGAAACGAACACAAGGTGGACATCTTCCGTTTGAGGGCGAGTTTCCTACTCTAGAGAGAGAGAGAGAGAGAGAGTATCTTTTTTTACCGAATACCCCTGGATTTCCAGAAAAGTGCGTGTGCAGTTTGAGTTTTTGGGTTCTCCCGTGATCATATTCTCTTGTTTCCAGCAACTTTGTACGGGTTTTAGCACTATTATTCAACCTTGCATTATTGTTTGATTGTGCTAACCCTTCATTTGAGTGCAGCCTACCCAGAACTCCACATTTTTCTACGACGAGCAGATTTTTGTTTCTCCAGGCAATCGCTGCTCCAATCTTTCGCGAGTTCCACCGGTTGGTTGCAGTTGGCTCTGTGTGCGTGGTAAGAACAGATAAGAATTTGATAACAGCACCTTTGTGAGCGCCTTGCGAGCTGTTCCACCCTTGTCGTTGTAGGTTTTTGTTTTTCTGTTTGCGCTAACCATGTCGGAGACGAGGCGAAGAAGAAGAAGAAGGAGGTGACGCTGCAGGACGTGCGGGCACAAGTTGATGGACTTGTCACGGACATGAAGACGATGCATGAACGGCTCGATTCCACGGTCACGACGACGAATGAGCGGTTCGACCAGATTGATCTCGCTCGGACCGCCACCAAGACCACGCTCGACGCTATCGTCTCACGGCTTGAGGCGTTGAACACCACAATCTCGGAGCTGCGGAAGGACTACGGAGGTGACTCGAGGCGGACAGAGATGCCGGCAACCGAGTGGGTCGTGCTCGCCGCGTGGTACGTCCTCCTCCTCATGATTCATTTGCTAAGATTAAATTTAAGATCCCATCCTTTAATGGCAAATATGATCCTGCCGCATACCTTGATTGGGAATTAGAGGTAGAACAGAAATTTTCATGCCATGATATCCCTGCGAATTCTCAAGTTAGAGCTGCTATTAGTGAATTTACTGATTTTGCTTTAATCTGGTGGCGTGAATATAAACAAAAACATCCAACTACACTTCCCACCACTTGGGCACAATTAAAAGCTGCTATGCGACATCGTTTTGTACCTTCATATTATGCCCGAGATTTGCTTAATCAAATGCAGCGATTTCAGCAAGGTCAACAATCTGTTGAGGATTATTACCAGGAGCTACAAAAAGGTATGATTCGTTGTGGTTTGATTGAGCAGGACGACGCTGCGATGGCACGTTTTCGTGGTGGCTTGAACCGCGACATTCAGGATATACTTGATTATAAGGAATATGATGATATGACCACATTATTTGAATATGCTTGCAAAGCTGAACGTGAAGTGCGGGGCGCCGCTCGAAGACGTATGCTAACTCTTTTGCAGGTCGCAGTTCGACACCCGGTTCAGCCGTTGCTTCCCCGCACCAGCTACGGCCCCACCTACAACACGCGAGAGGACGCCCAAACCTGCAGGCACGACCCCCCCCACGGGCACCGCCTCAGCTACAGGACGTACGCGGGATGTTCGGTGTTTTCGTTGCAAAGGATTTGGACACGTGATTCGGGACTGTCCAAACAAGCGTGCATTGATCATACGCGACAATGGTGACTACTCTTCCGCTAGTGATTCCGATGAACCTCAACATACTATCCTTGCCACTAACCATGCAGCTGATGAGGCGGTACATGTTAATCCCGGCGACGCCGATAGGTATGAAAATCTTGTTGTGCAGCGCGTCCTTAGTACACAGGTGGTCCAGCTCGAGCACAATCAGCGACACACACTCTTCCATACCAAGGGCGTTGTGCATGAGCGGTCGATTCGCATCATCATCGACAGTGGCAGCTGCAACAACTTGGCAAGTACGAGTGCTGGTCGAGAAGTTGTCGTTACCCACTCGTAAGCATCCGAATCCATATCACATTCAGTGGCTTAATGATGGTGGAAAAATTAGAGTAACACGGTCCGTACGTGTTCCTTTCTCCATAGGTGCTTATTCTGATTTTGCTGATTGTGATGTTGTCCCCATGGAAGCATGCTCGTTGTTACTTGGTAGACCTTGGCAATATGATACCGATAGCTTGCATCATGGTCGTTTGAATCATTATTCTCTCATGTTTAAGGGTCGAGAAAATCATTATACATCCCATGACACCTGAACAAATTGTTAAAGATGATCTTGTTCGAGCTGCTAAAACCGCTAAACAACCCGAGCCTTCACCATCAACCTCTCGTTAGTTCTGAAATCAAGTTGAATCCTCCTGTTTTACTTGCTACACGTGCTGATTTTGATGATATACGCGATACTCATTTGCCCTACTATGCACTTGTATGCTCTAGTATGCTCGTTTCACTTGATGATGCACCATCTTTGGATATTCCCCCTGTGGTTGCTAACCTTTTGCAGGAGTACGCTGATGTCTTTCCCAAAGACTTGCCACCAGGACTTCCTCCGCTTCGTGGCATTGAACACCGGATCGATCTCATCCCCGGCGCCCGGCTCCCGAACCGCGCCCCTTACCGTACAAATCCGGATGAGACGAAGGAGATCCAGCGCCGAGTACGGGCGTTACTTGAGAAGGGTTACATTCGTGAGTCTCTTAGCCCTTGCTCGGTTCTCGTGTTACTTGTTCCAAAGAAAGATGGGTCATGGCGTATGTGCGTAGACTGTCGTGCTATTAATAATATCACCATTCGTTACCGATGTCCCCATGTGATGTTTTCATAGGTTTCAGCTGTCGGGTGTCAACCCGGACATGGCAACTCTCAACTTGCCGCGACCCGCACGATTGCCACTTTTCTTGAGAAATCCGCCTACCGGTTGGTTGTTTTCATAGGTTTCAGCTGTCGGGTGTCAACCCGTACATGGCAACTCTCAACTTGCCGCCACCCGCACGATTGCCACTTTTCTTGAGAAATCCATGTCCCGGTTGGACGTTTTCATAGGTTTCGAGCTGCCGGGTGTCAACCCCGGACATGGCAACTCGCAACTTGCCGCGACCCGCACGATTGCCACTTTTCTTGAGAAATCCACACTCCGGGTGGACGTTTTCATAGGTTTCACTGCCGGGTGTCAACCCGGACATGAAAACTCTCAACTTGCCGCCACTCGCACGATTGCCACTTTTCTTGAGAAATCCGCCTACGAGTTGGTTGTTTTCATATGTTTCAGCTGCCGGGTGTCAACTCGTACATGGCAACTCTCAACTTACCGCCACCCGCACGATGTCCACTTTTCTTGAGAAATCCATGTCCCGGTTGGATGTTTTCATAGGTTTTAGTCGTCGGGTGTCAACCCCGGACATGGCAACTCTCAACCGGCCGCGACCCGCACGATTGCCGCTTTTCTTGAGAAATCCACGATCCGGGTGGACGTTTTCATAGGTTTTAGCTGTCGGGTGTCAACCCCGAACATGACAACTCTCAACTTGCCGCCAACCGCACGATTGCTACTTTTCTTGAGAAATCCACGTTCCGATCGGACATTTTCATAGGTTTCAGCTGCCGTGTGTCAACCCCGTACATGGCAACTCTCAACTTGCCGCCACTCGCACGATTGCCACTTTTCTTTTAAAATCCACGTTCCGGTTGGACGTCTTCATAGGTTTCAGCTACCGGGGTCAACCCGTACATGGCAACTCTCAACTTGCTGCCACCCGCACGATCGCCACTTTTCTTGAGAAATCCATGTCCCGATGTGATGTTTTCATAGGTTTCAGCTGCCGGGTGTCAACCCCGGACATGGCAACTCTCAACTTGCCGCGACCCACACGATTGCCACTTTTCTTGAGAAATCCACGGTCGCGTGGACGTTTTCATAGGTTTCAGCTGTCGGGTGTCAACCCAGAACATGACAAGTCTCAACTTGCCGCCAGCCGCACGATTGCCACTTTTCTTAAGAGATCCACGTTCCGGCTGGACATTTTCATAGGTTTCAGCTGCCGGGTGTCAACCCCGTACATGGCAACTCTCAACATGCCGCCACTCGCACGATTGCCACTTTTCATTTATAATCCACGTTCCAGTTGGACGTTTTCATTGGTTTCAGCTGCCGGGGGTCAACCCGTACATGGCAACTCTCAACTTGCCGCCACCCGCACGATTGCCACTTTTCTTGAGAAATCCGCCTACCAGCTTGGTTGTTTTCATAGGTTTCAGCTGCCGGCTGTCAACCCGTACATGGCAACTCTCAACTTGCCGCCACCCACACGATCGCCACTTTTCTTGAGAAATCCATGTCCCGATTGGATGTTTTCATAGGTTTCAGCTACCGGTGTCAACCCCGGACATGGGAACTCTCAACTTGTCGCGACCCGCACGATTGCCTCTTTTCTTGAGAAATCCACAGTCCGGGTGGACGTTTTCACAGGTTTTAGCTGCCGGGTGTCAACCCCGAACATGACAACTCTCAACTTGCCGCCAGCCGCACGATTGCTACTTTTCTTGAGAAATCCACGTTCCGGCTGGACATTTTCATAGGTTTCAGCTGCCGGGTGTCAACCCCGTATATGGCAACTCTCAACTTGCCGCCACTCGCACGATTGCAAATTTTCTTTTAAAATCCACGTTCCGGTTGGACGTTTTTATAGCTTTCAGCTGCCGAGGGTCAACCCATACATGGCAACTCTCAACTTGCCGCCACCCACACGATTGACACTTTTCTTGTGAAATCCGCCTACCGGGTGGATGTTTTCATAGGTTTCAGCTACCGAGTGTCAACCCGTACATGGCAACTCTCAACTTGCCGCCACACGCACGATTGCCGCTTTTCTTAAGAAATCCATGTCACGGTTGCATGTTTTCATAGGTTTCAACCGTCGGGTGTCAACCCCGGACATAGGAACTCTCAACTTGCCGTGACCCGCACGATTGCCACTTTTCTTGAGAAATCCACACTCCGAGTTGACGTTTTCATAGGTTTCAACTGTCGGGTGTCAACCCCGGACATGACAACTCTCAACTTGTCGCCAGCCGCATGATTGCCACTTTTCTTATTGAATCCACGTTCCGGCTGGACATTTTCATAGGTTTCAGCTGCCGGGTGTCAACCCCGTACATGGCAAGTCTCAATTTGCCGCAATTCGTGCGATTGCCACTTTTCTTAAGAAAATCCAGGTTCCGGTTTGTCCATTTCATAGGTTTCAGCTGCTAATTATCAACCCCGTTCATGACAACTTTCCAACTTTCCAACTTCCGAGCAACATACCACCTCCCCCAATATACCTTAGGAGCACCACCCCACCAAGGAGTACTGGGATTTCGGGAATGCTGAGCACACTTTTTTCGGGCAAGCCAAAAGAGGTAAAAAGGCCAGTTTTTTAAGAAAAATGACTCCCTGAGCCACTTTTCATAGGTTTCAGCTGTCGGGTGTCAACCCCATACATGACAACTCTCAACTTGCCGCCACTCGCACGATTGCCACTTTTCTCGAGAAATCCGCCTACCGGTTGGAAGTTTTCATAGGTTTCAGCTGCCGGGTGTCATCCCGTACATGGCAACTCTCAACTTTCCCCCACCCGCACGATTGCCACTTTTCCTGAGAAATCCACGTTCCGGTTGGACGTTTTCATAGGTTTCAGCTGCCGGGTGTCAACCCGTACATGGCAACTCTCAATATGCCGCCACTCGCACGATTGCCACTTTTCTTTAGAAATTGACGTTCCGTTTGGACGTTTTCATGTGTTTCAGCTGCCGGGTGTCAACCCCGTAAATGGATACTCTCAACATGCAGCCACTCGCACGATTGCCAGTTTTCTTGAGAAAATCCAGGTTCGGTTGGTCCTTTTCATAGGTTTCAGCTACCCGTTTTCAACCCCGAACATGGCAACTTTCCAACTTTCCAACTTTCGAGCAACATACCACCTCCCCCGAATATACCTTAGGAGCACAACCCCACCAAGGAGTACCGGGATTTCCGGGAATGCTGAGCACACTTTTGTTCGGGCAAGCCAAAAGAGGTAAAAAGGCCGGTTTTCTTAACAAAAACGACTACCCGAGCCACTTTTCATAGGTTTCAGCTGCCGGGTGTCAACCCCGTACATGACAACTCTCAACTTGCCGCCACTCGCACGATTGCCATTTTTCTTGAGAAATCCGCCTACCGGTTGGATGTTTTCATAGGTTTCAGCTGCCGGGTGTCAACCCGTACATGGCAACTCTCAACTTGCCGCCACCCGCACGATTGCCACTTTTCTTGACAAATCCACGTTCCTATTGGACGATTTCATAGGGTTCAGCTGCCGGTGTCAACCCATACATGGCAACTCGTCAACTTGCCGCCACTCGCAAGATTGTCACTTTTCTTTAGAAATCCACGTTCCGGTTGGACGTTTTCATGTGTTTCAGTTGTCGGGTGTCAACCCCGTAGATGGAAACTCTCAACATGCAGCCACTAGCACCAATGCCACAGTTCTAAAGAAAATCCAGGTTCTTGTTCGTGCTTTTCATAGGTTTCAGCTGCCAGTTTTCAACTCCGTTCATGGCAACTTTCCAACTTTCCAACTTCCGAGCAACATACCACCTCCCCCCAATATACCTTAGGAGCACTACCCCACCAAGGAGTACTGGGGATTTCGGGAATGCTTGAGCATACTTTTTTCGGGCAAGCCAAAAGAGGCAAAAAAGCCGGTATTCTTAAGAAAAAGACTACCCGAGCCACTTTTCATAGGTTTCAGCTGTCGGGTGTCAACCCCGTACATGACAACTCTCAACTCGCCGCCACTCGCACGATGGCCACTTTTCTTGAGAAATCCGCCTGCCGGTTGGATGTTTTCATAGGTTTCAGCTGCCGGGTGTCAACCCGTACATGGCAACTCTCAACTTCCCGCCACCCGCACGATTGCCACTTTTCTTGAGAAATCCATGTCCCGGTTGGATGTTTTCATAGGTTTCAGCTGCGGGTGTCAACCCCGGACATGGCAACTCGTCAACTTGCCGCGACCCGCACGATTGCCATTTTTCTTGAGAAATCCACGATCCGGGTGGACGTTTTCATAGGTTTTAGCTGCCGGGTGTCAACCCCGAACATGACAACTCTCAACTTGCCGCCAGCCGCACGATTGCCACTTTTCTTGAGAAATCCGACTACCGGCTGGACCTTTTCATAGGTTTCAGCTGCCGGGTGTCAACCCCGTACATGGCAACTCTCAACTTGCCGCCACCCGCACGATTGTCACTTTTCTTGGGAAATCCGCCTACCAGTTGGTTGTTTTCATAGGTTTCACTGCCGGGTGTCAACCCGTACATGGCAACTCTCAACTTACCGCCACCCGCACGATCTCCACTTTTCTTGAGAAATCCATGTCCCGGTTGGATGTTTTCATAGGTTTCAGCTGCAGGGTGTCAACCCCGACATGGCAACTCTCAAGTTGCTCGCGACCCGCACGATTGCCACTTTTCTTGAGAAATCCGCCTACCGGCTGGACATTTTCATAGGTTTTAGCTGCCGGATGTCAACCCCGTACATGGCAACTCTCAACTTGCCGCCACTCGCACGATTGCCACTTTTCTTTTAAAATCCTCGTTCCGGTTGGACGTCTTCATAGGTTTCAGCTGCGGGGGTCAACCCGTACATGGCAACTCTCAACTTGCCGCCACCCGCACGATCGCCAATTTTCTTGAGAAATCCATGTCCCCGTGTGATGCTTTCATAGGTTTCAGCTACCGGGTGTCAACCCCGGACATGGCAACTCTCAACTTGCCGCGACCCGCACGATTGCCACTTTTCTTGAGAAATCCACAGTCCGGGTGGACGTTTTCATAGGTTTTAGCTTTCGGGTGTCAACCCCGAACATGACAACTCTCAACTTGCCGCCAGCCGCACGATTGCTACTTTTCTTGAGAAATCCACGTTCCGGCTGGACATTTTCATAGGTTTCAGCTGCCGCGTGTCAACCCGTACATGGCAACTCTCATTTTGCCGCCACTCGCACGATTGCCACTTTTCTTTTAAAATCCACGTTCCGGTTGGACGTTTTCATAGGTTTCAGCTGCCGGGGTCGACCCGTACATAGCAACTCTCAACTTGCCGCCACCCGCACGATCGCCACTTTTCTAAAGAAATCCATGCCCCGTGTGATGTTTTCATTGGTTTCTGCTGCCGGGTGTCAACCCCGGACATGGCAACTCTCAACTTGCCGCGACCCACACGATTGCCACTTTTTTTTTCAGGCAAGCCAAAAGAGGTAAAAAGGCCAGCTTTCTTAAGAAAAACGACTACCTAAGCCACTTTTCATAGGTTTCGACTGTTGGGTGTCAACCCCGTACATGACAACTCTCAATTAACCGCCACTCGCACGATGGCCACTTTTCTTGAGAAATCCGCTCGCCGGTTGGATGTTTTCGTAGGTTTCAGCTGCCGAGTGTCAACCCGGACATGACAACTCTCAACTTGCCGCCAGCCGCACGATTGCCACTTTTCTTGAGAAATCCACGTTACGGCTAGACATTTTCATAGGTTTCACCTATCGGGTGTCAGCCCGTACATAGCAACTCTCAACTTGCCGCCACTCGCACGATTGCCACTTTTCTTTTAAAATCCACGTTCCGGCTGGACGTTTTCATAGGTTTCAGCTGTCGGGGTCAACCCGTACATGGCAACTCTCAACTTGCCGCCACCCGCACGATTGCCACTTTTCTTGAGAAATCCGCCTACCAGTTGGTTGTTTTCATAGGTTTCAGCTGTCGGGTGTCAACCCGTACATGGCAACTCTTAACTTGCCGCCACCCGCACGATCTCCACTTTTCTTGAGAAATCCATGTCCCGGTTGGATGTTTTCATAGGTTTCGGCTGCCGGGTGTCAACCCGGACATGGCAACTCTCAACTTGCCGCGACCCGCACGATTGCCACTTTTCTTGAGAAATCCACACTCCAGGTGGGCGTTTTCATAGGTTTCAGCTGCCGGGTGTCAACCCCGGACATGACAACTCTCAACTTGCCGCCACTCGCACGATCGCCACTTTTCTTTTAAAATCCACGTTCCGGTTGGACGTTTTCATAGGTTTCAGCTGGCGGGGTCAACCCGTACATGGCAACTCTCAACTTGCCGCCACCCGCACGATCGCCACTTTTCTTGAGAAATCCATGTCCCCGTGTGATGTTTTCATAGGTTTCGATTCACGGGTGTCAACCACGGACATGGCAACTCTCAACTTGCCGCGACCCACACGATTGCCACTTTTTTTTCAGGCAAGCCAAAAGAGGTAAAAAGGCCAGTTTTCTTAAGAAAAACGACTACCTAAGCCACTTTTCATAGGTTTCAGCTGTTGGGTGTCAACCCCATACATGACAACTCTCAACTAGCCGCCACTCGCCGATGGCCACTTTTCTTGACAAATCCGCTCGCCGGTTGGATGTTTTCATAGGTTTCAATTGCCGGGTGTCAACCCCGGACATGACACCTCTCAACTTGCTCGCCAGACGCACGATTGCCACTTTTCTTGAGAACTCCACGTTACGGCTAGACATTTTCATAGGTTTCAACTGTCGGGTGTCGACCCCGTACATGGCAACTCTCAACTTGCCGCCACTCGCACGATTGCCACTTTTCTTTTAAAATCCACGTTCCGGCTGGACGTTTTCATAGGTTTCAGCTGTCCGGGGTCAACCCGTACATGGCAACTCTCAACTTGCCGCCACCCGCACGATTGCCACTTTTCTTGAGAAATCCGCCTACCAGCTTGGTTGTTTTCATAGGTTTCAGCTGTCGGGTGTCAACCCGTACATGGCAACTCTTAACTTGCCGCCACCCGCACGATCTCCACTTTTCTTGAGAAATCCATGTTCGGCTAGACATTTTCATAGGTTTCAGCTGTCGGGTGTCAACCCGTACATGGCAACTCTCAACTTGCCGCCACTCGCACGATTGCCACTTTTCTTTTAAAATCGACGTTCCGGTTGAATGTTTTCATAGGTTTCAGCTGCCGGGGTCAACCCGTACATGACAAATCTCAACCTGCCGCCACCCGCACGATTGCCACTTTTCTTGAGAAATCCGCCTACCGGGTGGACGTTTTCATAGGTTTTAGCTGCCGGGTGTCAACCCCGAACATGACAACTCTCAACTTGCCGCCGACCGCACGATTGCTACCTTTCTTATGAAATCCACGTTCCAGCTGGACATTATCATAGGTTTCAGCTGCCGGGTGTCAACCCCGTGCATGGCAACTCTCAACTTCCCGCCACTCGCACGATTGCCACTTTTCTTTTGAAATCCACGTTTCGGTTGGACATCTTCATAGGTTTCAGCTGCCGGGTGTCAACCCCGTACATGGCAACTCTCAACTTGCCGCCACCCGCATGATTGTCACTTTTCTTGAGAAATCTGCCTACCAGTTGGTTGTTTTCATAGGTTTCAGCTGCCGGGTGTCAACCCGTACATGGCAACTCTCAACTTACCGCCACCCGCACGATCTCCACTTTTCTTGAGAAATCCATGTCCCGGTTGGATGTTTTCATAGGTTTCAGCTGCAGGGTGTCAACCCCGGACATGGCAACTCTCAACTTCCCGCCACTCGCACGATTGCCACTTTTCTTTTAAAATCCACGTTTCGGTTGGACATCTTCATAGGTTTCCGCTGTCGGGGGTCAACCCGTAGATGGCAACTCTCAACTTGCCGCCACCCGCACGATCGCCACTTTTCTTGAGAAATCCATGTCCCCATGTGATGTTTTCGTAGGTTTCAGCTGCCGGGTGTCAACCCCGGACATGGCAACTCTCAACTTGCCGCGACCCGCACGATTGCCACTTTTCTTGACAAATCTACATTCTGCGTGGACGTTTTCATAGCCTTCGACTCCCGGTGTCAACCCCGAACATGACAACTCTCGGATCTACGTTCCGACTGGACATTTTCATAGGTTTCAGCTGCTCGGGTGTCAGCCCGTACATGGCAACTCTCAACTTGCCGCCACTCGCACGATTGCCACTTTTCTTTTATAATCCACGTTCCGGTGTGACGTTTTCATGTGTTTCAGCTGCCGGGTGTCAACCCGTACATGGCAACTCTGAATATGCAGCCACTCGCACGATTGCCACTTTTCTTAAGAAAATCTAGGTTCCGGTTCGTCCTTTTCATAGGTTTCAGTTGCCGGTTTTCAACCCCGTTCATGGCAACTTTCCAACTTTCCAACTTCCGAGCAACATACCACCTCCCCCAATATACCTTTGGAGCGCCACCCCACCAAGGAGTACTGGGGATTTCCGGGAATGCTGAGCTCACTTTTTTTCGGGCAAGTCAAAAGAGGTAAAAAGGCCAGTTTTCTTAAGAAAAACGATTACTTGAGCCACTTTTCATAGGTTTCAGCTTGTCGAGCGTCAACCTCGTACATGACAACTCTCAACTTGCCGCCACTCGCACGATGGCCACTTTTCTTTTAAAATCCACGTTCCGGCTGGACGTTTTCATAGGTTTCAGCTGCCGGGTGTCAACCCCGGACCCGACAACTCTCAACTTGCCGCCACCCGCACGATCGCCACTTTTCTTGAGAAATGCATGCCCCCGTGTGATGTTTTCATAGGTTTTTGCTGCCGGGTGTCAACCCCGGACGTGGCAACTCTCAACTTGCCGCGACCCGCACGATTGCCACTTTTCTTAAGAGATCCACGTTCCGGCTGGACATTTTCATAGGTTTCAGCTGCTGGGTGTCAACGCCGTACATGGTAACTTTCAACTTGCCGCCACTCGCACGATTGCCACTATTCTTTTATAATCCACGTTCCGGTTGGACGTTTTCATAGGTTTCAGCTGCCGGGTGTCAACCCGTACATGGCAACTCCGACTATGCCGCCACTCGCAGGATTGCCACTTTTCTTTAGAAATCCACGTTCCGGATGGACGTTTTCATGTGTTTTAGCTGCCGGGTGTCAACCCCGTAGATGGAAACTCTCAACATGCAGCCGCTCGCACGATTGCCACTTTTCTTAAGAAAATCTAGGTTCTGGTT
This sequence comes from Chloris gayana, assembly GCA_031894775.1. Classification (NCBI taxonomy): domain Eukaryota; kingdom Viridiplantae; phylum Streptophyta; class Magnoliopsida; order Poales; family Poaceae; genus Chloris; species Chloris gayana. The sequence goes on along the minus strand of JAUNZO010000145.1, from coordinate 448,772 downwards.
CGTCCTTTTCATAGGTTTCAGTTGCCAGTTTTCAACCCCGTTCATGGCAACTTTCCAACTTTCCAACTTCCGAGCAACATACCACCTCACCCCAATATACCTTCGAACAACATACCACCTCCACCCAACCAAGGAGTACTGGGATTTCTGGGAATGCTTGAGCACACTTTTTTTCAGGCAAGCCAAAAGAGGTAAAAAGGCCGGTTTTCTAAAGAAAAACGACTACCCGAGCCACTTTTCATGGGTTTCAGCTGTCGGGTGTCAACCCCGTACATGACAACTCTCAACTTGCCGCCACTCGCACGATGGCCACTTTTCTTGAGAAATCCGCCTGCCGGTTGGATGTTTTCATAGGTTTCAGCTGCCGGGTGTCAACCCGGACATGACAAATCTCAACTTGCCGCCAACCGCACGATTGCCACTTTTTTGAGAAATCCACGTTCCGGCTGGACATCTTCATAGGTTTCAGCTGTCGGGTGTCAACCCCGTACGTGGCAACTCTCAACTTGCCGCCACTCACACGATTGCCACTTTTCTTTTAAAATCCACGTTTCGGCATAACGTTTTCATAGGTTTCAGCAACCGATACACCGCCTCCAATGGTCGCCGCGATCTTGTGGGAGCGCGACCACCGGCCACGAGGGCACTCGTCCTGCAAGCAATCGAAGAACTGGCAAGAACAAGTAGAACAAGCACTGAAATTGCTAGATTTAATTGAAGGTTCACAACTGAAAACACAATATGGTGGGGTTCCGGAGATGAACGGGCAGGCGGCACAGGCACGCTGCAACAAGTAGCAAAGGCTAACTCTAATCAACAAAACCCAATCTGAAAAGTGGCGGCTATGGGGTATATGGGAGGGTGGAGGACGACCAGGACGTGGTGGGGGTCGTCCCCAAACCCTAAGACGCGGCCCCTATTGGGCCCCACTTGATACACGGCCCGTCGGGCCCAAAACTAGACAGATTTATGTCTCTGCAGCAAAACGACGATTGCGGTCGACTCGGAGCAGATATGGAGTTGATCTCAGATCCGTTGGAAAGTAGACTCTGTAAGCTTTCCAAATTGTGCTTGCACGCCCAAAACGGAGTCCGGATGAAGTCGTGGCGTCTGTCACAAGTTGACCCTGTCCTGCAGTCCGAATCCAACACGCGAGAATCCCTCCCCTTCTTATCCTCTCCATCATTCCTAAGCAAAACAAGAACACACGTGTCTCGAGAGTCTAAATCAGATGGACATGAGCTTAGGAATGAACTCACTTGATAGTTTAGTTGGCGAGCACGAGCGCGGGTAAGAGGGCCAGCCGGAGTTGGTGTTATTGATGTTGTGGGAGGCGTGGGTGTAACGGAAATAGTGATGTCCTCATCATCCTCCCCTTCTTGCATTTGAGTCGTCCTCGACTCAAGCTCATCTTGTTCTCCCAAATATGGCTTCAAATCTGCAATGTTAAATGTGGGGCTAACCCCATAATCTGCAGGAAGATCAAGCTTATATGCATTCTCATTAACTTTTTCTAGCACTTTAAAAGGACCATCAGCTCTAGGCATCAATTTAGATTTTCTCAATTCAGGAAACCTATCCTTTCTTAAGTGCAACCAAACCAAATCTCCAGGTTCAAAAATCAATTGCCTTCTACCTTTATCACCAGCAAGCTTATACTTTGCATTCATGCGCTCAATATTTTCTTTAGTTGTTTCATGCAACTTCAACATAAATTCAGCGCGTTGTTTAGCATCAAAATTCAGTTTTTCAGAAGTAGGCAAAGGCATCAAATCAATAGGAGCACGAGGCAACAACCCATAAACAATCTCAAAAGGGCACATCTTTGTAGTAGAATGCATCGAACGATTATAAGCAAATTCAATATGAGGCAAACATTCTTCCCACATCTTAAGATTCTTCTTTAAAACAGCCCTTAACATAGTAGACAAAGTTCTATTCACAACTTCAGTTTGACCATCGGTTTGGGGGTGACAAGTGGTAGAAAACAAGAGCTTAGTTCCCAATTTGCCCCACAAAGTTCTCCAAAAATGACTAAGAAACTTAGCATCACGATCAGAAACAATTGAATTTGGCACACCATGCAAGCGAACAATTTCCCGAAAGAACAAATCAGCAATATGAGTAGCATCATCGGTTTTATGACAAGGTATGAAATGTGCCATCTTAGAAAATCTATCCACAACCACAAAAATACTATCACGTCCCCTCCTAGTCCTAGGCAAGCCCAACACAAAATCCATAGAAATGTCTTCCCAAGGAACGCTAGGAACAGGTAAAGGCATATACAAACCATGAGGATTCAACCGTGACTTAGCCTTTTGACATGTAGTGCAACGAGCAACAAATCTCTCCACGTCCCTCCTCATCTTTGGCCAAAAGAAATGACCAGCAAGTATGTCCTCCGTCTTCTTTGCTCCAAAATGCCCCATCAAACCACCTCCATGCGCTTCCTGTAACAACAACAAACGAACGGAGCTAGCTGGAATGCATAGCTTGTTAGCTCTAAACACAAACCCATCACTAACAATGAATTTGTTCCATGCCTTTCCATCTTTACAATTTAGCAACACATCTTTAAAATCAACATCATTCACATATTGTTCTTTAATTGTTTCCAAACCAAAGATCTTGTAATCAAGTTGTGTCAACAAGGTATATCTCCTAGACAAAGCATCAGCAATAACATTCTCCTTGCCTTTCTTGTGTTTGACAACATAAGGAAAAGATTCAATGAATTCAACCCATTTGGCATGTCTACGATTCAATTTTCCTTGACTACGAATATGCTTTAAAGATTCATGATCAGAATGTATGACAAATTCTTTGGGCCACGAGATAGTGCTGCCAAGTTTCTAAAGAACGCACAAGAGCATATAATTCCTTATCATAAGTAGAATAATTCAGAACTGGCCCACTCAATTTCTCACTAAAATAAGCAACGGGTTTTCCATCTTGTAACAAAACACCACCCAATCCAATTCCACTAGCATCACATTCCAACTCAAAAGCCTTATTAAAATCTGGAAGTTGGAGAAGAGGTGCATGTGTCAACTTATCTTTTAGCATGTTGAAAGCGTTCTCCTGTTTGGTGCCCCAACAAAAGGGCACTCCCTTCTTCGTAAGCTCATTCAAAGGTGCAGCAATGGTGCTGAAATCCTTCACAAAACGGCGATAGAACCCAGCAAGTCCTAAAAAGCTCCGCACCTGGGTGATGGTCTTAGGTACAGGCCACCCATCAATAGCCTCAACCTTGGCCCGGTCAACTTCAATTCCCTGTGGAGTAACAACATAGCCAAGAAAAGAGACTCGATCCGTGCAAAAGGTGCACTTCTCAAGGTTACCAAATAAACGTGCATCACGTAAAGCATTAAAAACAGCACGTAAATGATCAAGATGTTCATCCATAGTTTTGCTGTAAATCAATATATCATCAAAGTAGACAACAACAAATTTTCCAATGAAAGCACGCAAAACCTCATTCATTAATCTCATGAAAGTGCTAGGTGCATTAGTTAACCCAAAAGGCATGACTAACCACTCATATAAACCGAACTTAGTTTTGAAAGCAGTTTTCCATTCATCTCCAAGTTTCATGCGGATTTGGTGATACCCGCTACACAAATCAACCTTTGAAAACACAACAGCACCACTCAATTCATCGAGCATATCATCTAATCGTGGAATAGGGTGACGATATCGAATGGTGATATTATTTATAGCTCTACAATCCACACACATACGCCATGATCCATCTTTCTTAGGCACTAGAATAACCGGAACAGCACAAGGACTAAGAGACTCACGCACATAACCTTTATCAAGTAGTTCTTGCACTTGGCGCTGAATCTCTTTCGTTTCTTCCGGGTTTGTCCTGTATGGTGCACGGTTGGGCAATGAAGCACCGGGGATGAGATCTATCCGGTGCTCAATTCCTCGAAGTGGTGGCAGCCCCGGTGGTATTTCACTTGGAAACACATCAGCAAACTCCTGCAAAATGTTAGCAACAGCAGGAGGCAAAGAATGTTGCATATCGTGAAGGGAAATCAAAGCATCTTTGCATACCAAAGCATAGGCAACAGAAGTGCAAGCAATTAGTTCGGTTATATCAGATTTAGTAGCAAGCAAGCATTGTCCCTTCAAAGATATCTCATTTTTCTTATCACATTCAGATTTAGCATTCTTATCATTCTCACTTTTAGCAAGCTCCTGAGATTTAACCTTTCTAGTTCTAGCTAGATCATCATGTAGAATAGCTTCGGGAGACATAGGATGCAAAACAATTTTCTTATCATGGTATAGAAAAGAGTACTGATTTGTTCTACCATGATGCATAGAATCTCTATCAAATTGCCAAGGTCTACCTAGCAGAATATTGCAAGCTTGCATAGGCACAACATCACATTCAACAACATCCTTATAAGAGCCAATAGCAAAATTAATTCGCACAAGTCTAGTTACCTTTGCCTTACCACTATTATTCAGCCATTGAATGTAATATGGATGTGGATGTGGTTTGGTAGTAAGTCCAAGCTTCTCCACCATGTCACTGCTAGCCAAGTTGTTGCAGCTACCCCCATCAATGATCATGCGACATGAACGCTCCTTAACTACACACTTTGTTTGGAACAAGGTGTGTCGCTGATTTTGCTCCGCCTTCTCCATCCGTGTGCTGAGCACACGTTGGACAATGAGGCTCTCATAACGCTCGGCTTCAGCTGCACCAATATGTTCTTCTAGATGTCCATCACTACCTGCATGGTCAGCCGCAAGCAATGCAAGTGTATCATCATCAAAATCACTAGCAGAAGAATACTCACCATCATCTTTGATAACCAAGACCCGCTTGCTTGGACAGTCACGCATCACATGTCCGAAGCCCTTGCACCTATGACATTGAACTTCCCTAGTTCTTCCTGTAGATGCAACCGAAGAAGCGCTCTCCGTAGGCTTGATGGGAGCCTTGGTTGCTGCAATAGAGGGAGTAGAGCGTGGCTTGTTGGGTGTAGAAGATGTCGTCCGAGCGGAGGAAGAAGGTGGTGGTGGAGCACGTGCACTTGGAGAAGTAACGGTGCGTGGCTGCCATGAAGTATTTTTCCCTGCAGAAATGTTAGCCTTGAAGCTTGCATGTCGTCCCTGCACTTCCCTTTCAGCTTTACAAGCAATATGAAACAAACTTGTGAGGTTAGTGTAATCTTTATATTGCACAATGTCAAAAATCTCTCTGTTTAAACCCCCCACAAATCTAGCCATAGCAAATTCTTCTCCCTCCTGCAAATTACAACGAAGCATGCCCATTTGCATTTCCTGGTAATATTCCTCTACACTTTTAGTTCCTTGTCTCAAAATTTGCAACTTGTTTAACAGATCACGTGCATAATATGAAGGTACAAATCTACCCCGCATGACCCGTTTTAAAGCATCCCAAGTCTCGTGGTATGTTATTAGGATTTTTCTTGCCATGTTCTATCCACCAAACGAAGCAAAATCGGTGAACTCACTAGTAGCAGCCCTAACTCTAGCATTTTCAGGAAAATCATGACAAGCAAACTTTTGATCAACAGCTATCTCCCAAGTAATGTATGCATCAGGATCATATTTACCATCAAAAGGAGGTATCTTAAATTTAATCTTTGAAAATGCATCATCGTTGCGTACCTCACGGCGACGGTGACCACCCATACCACGACGATTACGCCGTAGTCGACGGCGAGGACGAGCGTCAAGATCATTGAGCTCACCATCCGCACCATAGTCTTCACCCCGAGTTGTCCTCAACCTCTTCCTCGTCTTCTTCACCTCTCCAACTACAACCGTCCAAGGACGGCCCGACTACAACCGTCCAAGGACGTTGCGCCTTAGCAACCGATACACCGCCTCCAATGGTCGCCGCGATCTTGTGGGAGCGCGACCACCGGCCACGAGGGCACTCGTCCTGCAAGCAATCGAAGAACTGGCAAGAACAAGTAGAACAAGCACTGAAATTGCTAGATTTAATTGAAGGTTCACAACTGAAAACACAATATGGTGGGGTTCCGGAGATGAACGGGCAGGCGGCATAGGCACGCTGCAACAAGTAGCAAAGGCTAACTCTAATCAACAAAACCCAATCTGAAAAGTGGCGGCTATGGGGTATATGGGAGGGTGGAGGACGACCAGGACGTGGTGGGGGTCGTCCCCAAACCCTAAGACGCGGCCCCTATTGGGCCCCACTTGATACACGGCCCGTCGGGCCCAAAACTAGACAGATTTATGTCTCTACAGCAAAACGACGATTGCGGTCGACTCGGAGCAGATATGGAGTTGATCTCAGATCCGTTGGAAAGTAGACTCTGTAAGCTTTCCAAATTGTGCTTGCACACCCAAAACGGAGTCCGGATGAAGTCGTGGCGTCTGTCACAAGTTGACCCTGTCCTGCAGTCCGAATCCAACACGCGAGAATCCCCTCCCCTTCTTATCCTCTCCATCATTCCTAAGCAAAACAAGAACACACGTGTCTCGAGAGTCTAAATCAGATGGACATGAGCTTAGGAATGAACTCACTTGATAGTTTAGTTGGCGAGCACGAGCGCGGGTAAGAGGGCCAGCCGGAGTTGGTGTTATTGATGTTGTGGGAGGCGTGGGTGTAACGGAAATAGTGATGTCCTCATCAGCATAAGTGTAACTTGAGTGGGCTGATAGTGACTATCGGGGTTGAGAGAGTATGGGCTATAAATACTCTCTCAGCCCATCACTATTAGGGTTGTTTATTTGCAAGTTAGCTTAGCTACTTCATCGTACACGCGCGCGTTGGCTAAACCGCCCGTATACTTGTATTCAGGACCCCACCATAGTTGAACTTAGTTTGCGAGCTTCAATTCCGTCTTGAAATTTCAGTTCTTGTTTACTTGTTCTTGCTAGTTCTTCGATTGCTTGCGGGACGAGTGCCCTCGTGGCCGGTGGTCGCACTTCCACAAGATTGCGGCAACCATTGGAGGCGGTGTATCGGTTGCTAAGGCGCAGCGTTTTCGGACGGTTGTAGTCGGGTTGTGAAGGTCGTTTCCATCCACCAAATCGAGTTATCTTCATCTCTCATCGAAAGATCGGCACGAAAACCCTCGCGGGTTTCTATCACGCACCGGTAGTGACTAGGAGTCCTAAAATGTATTCTAGAACGACCCGTGCGGGAAACACCGACGCACAACTTTTTTCGTATTCACGTGGGACCAACAGGTGACCCGCTTTTATTGCGTCGCAACAAGTTGTGAAAACCGTATTTTCCGCACCTGGTAGTGACTAGGAGTCTTAAAATGTGTTCGGGAACGACCCGTGCGCAAAACACCCACACACAATTTTATTCATGTTCGGGTGGGTCCACTAGTGAGGCGCATTTATTGCGTCGGGACAAGTTGTGAAAACCGCGTTTTCCACATGCGGTAGTGATTCGCAGGCCTAAAATGTGTTCTAGAACAACCTGTGCGCTAAACCTCGACGCAGAATTTTTATCACATCCGGGTGGGCCCACTAGCGACGCCGTGCCGAGACAAGTTGTGAAAACCGTGTTTTCCGCACCGAGTAGTGATCGGGAGTCCTAAAATGTGTTCGGAACGACCCGTGCGCGAAACACCGACACACAACTTTGTTCATCTTCACATTGGTCCATTAGTGACCAGCATTTATTGCGCCGGGACAAGTTGTGAAAACCGTATTTTCCGCACCAAGTAGTGACTAGGAGACCTAAAATGTGTTCGGAACGACCCGTGCGCAACACACCCACGCACAATTTTTATTCATGTTCGGGTGGGCCCACTAGTGAACCGCATTCATTGCATCGGGACAAGTTGTGAAAACCGCGTTTTCCACACCCGGTAGTGAGTAGGAGTCCTAAAATGTGTTCTAGAACAACCCGTGCGCGAAACATCGACGCACAATGTTGGGGGAAGATCACCACCTTACCCCAATGGGCCGGCCCGGAAGGAAACAGGCCCAACAAGGCCTCGGAGCAAGCGCCTCACGCGTCTAGCGGCCCAAAGAAGCACTTGGTGGGGAGGATTGGCCCAACCAAGGCCCAATAAGGGCATGAAGAGGGAATTTAGCCGAAGAGTAGATAGAATAGAGAGGGTATAAGTGTAACTTGAGTGGGCTGATAGTGACTATCGGGGTTGAGAGAGTATGGGCTATAAATACTCTCTCAGCCCATCACTATTAGGGTTGTTTATTTGCAAGTTAGCTTAGCTACTTCATCGTACACGCGCGCGTTGGCTAAACCGCCCGTATACTTGTATTCAGGACCCCACCATAGTTGAACTTAGTTTGTGAGCTTCAATTTCGTCTTGAAATTTCAGTTCTTGTTTACTTGTTCTTGCTAGTTCTTCGATTGCTTGCGGGACGAGTGCCCTCGTGGCCGGTGGTCGCACTTCCACAAGATTGCGGCAACCATTGGAGGCGGTGTATCGGTTGCTAAGGCGCAGCGTTTTCGGACGGTTGTAGTCGGGTTGTGAACGTCGTTTCCATCCACCAAATCGAGTTATCTTCATCTCTCATCGAAAGATCGGCACGAAAACCCTCGCGGGTTTCTATCACGCACCGGTAGTGACTAGGAGTCCTAAAATGTATTCTGGAACGACCCGTGCGGGAAACACCGACGCACAACTTTTTTTCATATTCACGTGGGACCAACAGGTGACCCGCTTTTATTGCGTCGCAACAAGTTGTGAAAACCGTATTTTCCGCACTCTGGTAGTGACTAGGAGTCTTAAAATGTGTTCGGGAACGACCCGTGCGCAAAACACCCACGCACAATTTTATTCATGTTCGGGTGGGTCCACTAGTGAGGCGCATTTATTGCGTCGGGACAAGTTGTGAAAACCGCGTTTTCCACATGCGGTAGTGATTCGCAGGCCTAAAATGTGTTCTAGAACAACCTCGTGCGCTAAACCTCGACGCAGAATTTTTATCACATCCGGGTGGGCCCACTAGCGACGCCGTGCTCGAGACAAGTTGTGAAAACCGTGTTTTCCGCACTGGTAGTGACTAGGAGTCCTAAAATGTGTTCGGAACGACCCGTGCGCGAAACACCGACACACAACTTTGTTCATCTTCACATTGGTCCATTAGTGACCAGCATTTATTGCGCCGGGACAAGTTGTGAAAACCGTATTTTCCGCACCAAGTAGTGACTAGGAGACCTAAAATGTGTTCGGAACGACCCGTGCGCAACACACCCACGCACAATTTTTATTCATGTTCGGGTGGGCCCACTAGTGAACCGCATTCATTGCGTCGGGACAAGTTGTGAAAACCGCGTTTTCCACACCCGGTAGTGAGTAGGAGTCCTAAAATGTGTTCTAGAACAACCCGTGCGCGAAACATCGACGCACAATGTTGGGGGAAGATCACCACCTTACCCCAATGGGCCGGCCCGGAAGGAAACAGGCCCAACAAGGCCTCGGAGCAAGCGCCTCACGCGTCTAGCGGCCCAAAGAAGCACTTGGTGGGGAGGATTGGCCCAACCAAGGCCCAATAAGGGCATGAAGAGGGAATTTAGCCGAAGAGTAGATAGAATAGAGAGGGTATAAGTGTAACTTGAGTGGGCTGATAGTGACTATCGGGGTTGAGAGAGTATGGGCTATAAATACTCTCTCAGCCCATCACTATTAGGGTTGTTTATTTGCAAGTTAGCTTAGCTACTTCATCGCACACGCGCGCGTTGGCTAAACCTCCCGTATACTTGTATTCAGGACCCCACCATAGTTGAACTTAGTTTGTGAGCTTCAATTTCGTCTTGAAATTTCAGTTCTTGTTTACTTGTTCTTGCTAGTTCTTCGATTGCTTGCGGGACGAGTGCCCTCGTGGCCGGTGGTCGCACTTCCACAAGATTGCGGCAACCATTGGAGGCGGTGTATCGGTTGCTAAGGCGCAGCGTTTTCGGACGGTTGTAGTCGGGTTGTGAACGTCGTTTCCATCCACCAAATCGAGTTATCTTCATCTCTCATCGAAAGATCGGCACGAAAACCCTCGCGGGTTTCTATCACGCACCGGTAGTGACTAGGAGTCCTAAAATGTATTCTGGAACGACCCGTGCGGGAAACACCGACGCACAACTTTTTTTCATATTCACGTGGGACCAACGAGTGACCCGCTTTTATTGCGCCGCAACAAGTTGTGAAAACCGTATTTTCCGCACCTGGTAGTGACTAGGAGTCTTAAAATGTGTTCGGGAACGACCCATGCGCAAAACACCCACGCACAATATAATTCATGTTCGGGTGGGTCCACTAGTGAGGCGCATTTATTGCGTCGGGACAAGTTGTGAAAACCGCGTTTTCCACATGCGGTAGTGATTCGTAGGCCTAAAATGTGTTCTAGAACAACCCGTGCGCTAAACCTCGACGCAGAATTTTTATCACATCCGGGTGGGCCCACTAGCGACGTCTGTGCCGAGACAAGTTGTGAAAACCGTGTTTTCCGCACCGGTAGTGACTAGGAGTCCTAAAATGTGTTCTGGAACGACCGTGCGCGAAACACCGACGCACAAATTTGTTCATCTTCACATTGGCCCATTAGTGACCAGCATTTATTGCGCCGAGACAAGTTGTGAAAACCATATTTTCCGCACCAAGTAGTGACTAGGAGACCTAAAATGTGTTCGGGAACGACCCGTGCGCAACACACCCACGCACAATTTTTATTCATGTTCGGGTGGGCCCACTAGTGAACCGCATTCATTGCGTCGGGACAAGTTGTGAAAACCGCGTTTCCACACCCGTAGTGACTAGGAGTCCTAAAATGTGTTCTAGAACAACTCTGTGCGCGAAACATCGACGCACAATGTTGGGGGAAGATCACAACCTTACCCCAATGGGCCGGCCCGAAGGAAACAGGCCCAACAAGGCCTCGGAGCAAGTGCCTCACGCGTCTAGCGGCCCAAAGAAGCACTTGGTGGGGAGGATTTGGCCCAACCAAGGCCCAATAAGGGCATGAAGAGGGAATTCAACCCAAGAGTAGATGGAATAGAGAGGGCATAAGTGTAACTTGTGTGGGCTGATGGTGACTATTAGGGTTGAAGGAGTATGGGCTATAAGTACTCTCTCAGCCCATCACATCGCCTAGATTTGGACTCTCCCAGTAATATCACCGTAATCGAGATGAGAGCCTTCGTATGGTGTCCTTCGTGACTCCCCCAACCACTTGTATTCTTCGTAGTTTTCGTGTTCCTCTTCATTAGGCCTAGCCCAAGGATCTTCGTAGTCCTGCAGCCCATCAACACCTCCGGTACACCTTGGGCTGGCCCAATCCTCGTTGCTTGTGGCCTTCGTAACCACAACAGCTGGCGTCGTCCGTGGGGAGCGAACAGTAAAAGCCTACGTTATGGCTGGAGGATATACCGGAAGTCAAAGCCACTCTTGGTGATCAGCTGGGTCGCAATGCAGCAGCTTACAAAGGCGTACTTGTACAAGCCGACATGACCGAAGGGGTAGCCAAGGAAGGAACTTCAGCTGGGATTGAAGGGGGCCGCGAAGCGTCCGTGCGAGCCACACCGGAAGACCTCGAGCCGCAGCGGGACCGTCCGGACTTGGAAAGACAAAGCCAAGAGGAGAGAGAGCGCGAAGGGCAGGTCCGAAGGGAGGACAATGCTAGGCTTCTTGCAGAGCGCGAAGAGCAGGCCCGAAGGGAAGACAATGCCGAGCTTCTTGCAGAGCGCGAAGAGCAAGCCCGAAGGGAAGACAATGCTAGGCTTCTTGTAGAGCGTGAAGAGCAAGCCCGGAGGGAGGAGCACCAAAGGCTTCTCAGGGATCCCGAGGAGCAAGCTCGAAGAGAGGAGCGAATAAGCCATCTCGCAGCTCAATTGGAAGCACGAGTACAACTAAAGCAGGGCAATCGAAGGAGTTGAGGAAACGAGCTCCGGAAAATTTCACAAGGCAAGAAGAAGGTTACAAGGAAAGGCTAGAAGCCGTCATAAGAACTCAGGAGTTACCGACAAGGCAGCTGGAGGTTCTCAAGAGAGCAAACGTGTCGGAGCGACAGTGCCCCAGCTCACGAAGTCTTTTAGGAGCCGTCTTCGCAAGATCAAGGGCTCGAGCAGATAACACAGACCTCCGCATGACCCATTACCTAGGCGGACCGCTTTCCCTTCGGCTGCAGTGTCCGGACCAGGGGGTTGAGGTGGACCCTTCCTTACCCTTGACATGGGAGCTACGAGACAGCGGTGTGGCCGCACCGGCCGGCCGAGTCAAACTCCCGGTTTACGGAGGGACAACCGACCCGAAGGAGTTTTTCATCCGTTATGAAACAGACGGTTGAGTCTGCTGGTGGAAGAGATGCCATTAAAGCAAGGGCGTTGCCATTGGCATTAGAAGGCATAGCAAGCACTTGGTACTCTAGGTTGTCGATCGGATCCATTAGCTCTTGGGGGCAGCTAACAAAAGCCCTATCGGTGCACTTTCGTGGATCTCACCCGAAGGAGCTAAATAGCGGAGATCTAGCCGCGTGTTGCAAAAGAGAAGGAAAAACACCGGCGCAGCTTCACTAAGAGGTTTATGCATCCGAAGTGTCAAGTGGTAGACGTCCCGAATCCATTGTCATAGAGTCTCGTAGCAAGGTGCCTTCATATCCGTGAAGCCCGAAGAAGGATCGGGGAGAAGCGACCGCAAACTCTAGACCACTTGCTACGGATACTCGGAAGGTCAAGTAAGGGTAGAGGAAGATATACAAAATGCCAAGGCAGGTTGGCGTCATCAATCTAACCGAAGGGGGGAGAAGCGCTCGGATGAGTTCAGGCATGATGGGAACCAGCAGAAGATGTCAAGGAATGTGTACAATGTGGAGCAAGATTTTCCTCAGCAAGAAAATCACCCTTCGGAACGATCACGGGGGTCTTCTCGATCAGGCGGTCACGAGAGGAGGTGGACGTAGCGGAGGCCGAGGCAGGAATTTTTTAGGAAATAGGCCGCAGGGCTTCTTCTCGCTATTATCATGGTTCAGGGGCAAATCATACCACCAACAACTCGTGAAGGAATCAAGGCAATGTGTGCAGCAAGGCGTAAGGGACAACCCGAAGGCCCTCACTCAGTAATGCATACCAGCTCATTACAAACCTCTCACACCGTCACAAGCGCTGCCACCACCGCCGCCCCTACCGTTTTCGATGCCCTACGTCCCACCCCCGTATGCCCCGTCATACGGGTGCACACAGCCGGCTCATTATCCACCGCTAGCTCGGCTTGAGCGAGCATCGTCTCGTCTCCCGGCAGTCCGAACTCCCGAGGCTCATCGATCAGGATCAAGGGTGATGCATCAAGCCCCATCGGCAGAACCAGCTCGGCATGCATGCGATCGGGGATCCAAGGGGATGATCCTCATGATTACCGGAGGAAATAGCAGGGATTTTCCAACTAAGAGACAACGCAGAGATTACATCGAGCACGTCTCTCACGTAGCCGCTTGTCCGCCGTCGGACTTCACAAATGGATGGACGTTCCGGTGGCCTTTTTAGCGGCCGACTTCGGGCCTATGATTTATCGAGCACGATGATGCCTTTGTGATGAGGGTCGATATTCATGGCTTCGATGTACACAAAGTTCTAGTTGACGGAGGTAGTTCAAGTAGATGTCTTGCTATGGAATACCCTTGAGAAAATGGGATTTACTCAAGCGGACTTGCAACCTTCGTATACCCCCTGCAAGGCTTCGGAGGGCAGCCAATTCATCCCATAGGCTGCATCACCCTCAAAGTCTCGTTCTCCGGATCGAATGGACAAGGGGGAGTCGAACCGAGGATATCAAGTTTGACGTAGTGGACATGGTATATCCATATAATGTGTTGTTAGGTCGAAGGGTCATCAACAAGTTTCCGGCCATTATCCATCATGGTTATCTCTCGTATGAAGATGCCGGGACCGGAGGGCTCATCACGGTATATGGGGATCAGGCCGAGGCAAGGAGGCTCGAAGTGGACATGGCTCCCGGACAGCGTCACATCAATGTCATTGGAAAAGGCGAAGTCAATTCTGGCCTCGTGGAACCGCCCACCGCACCTAAGTATATGCCGAAGGTACAGCCGCAAGAGGGCACAAAGGAGGTTGTATTATGCGTGGATCGACCTGATTAGACCGTCCGGATTGGATGTGGGTTGTCCGAGGAAAGAGAAATGGAGCTCCTTCGGTTTCTAAGAAACAATGCTGATGTCTTCGCCTGGTCATCAAAGGATATTCCGAGAATTAACAAAGTAGTAGTTGTGCATAGACTAGATGTGGATCCAAAAGTAAGGCCCATAAAGCAACGCATGAGGGATTGGACGGAGGAAAAAATTGCCATTCTTAAGGCAGAGGTGCAGAAGTTGCTGCATGCGGAGGTAGTGCGTTCCCATCGATCGAACCACATGGTTGGCCAAAACTGTCCTAGTAAAAAAGCCAAATGGGCAGTGGCGGATGTGCATTAATTTCACAACTCTTAATATGTTTTATCCAAAGGATGATTTCCCACCGGCAAGGATAAATCACCTAGTTGACACCACGGCCGGGGCTGCGTTGATGAGCTTCCTCGATGGTTACTCGGGTTTTCACCAAGTCCGGCTAGCAGTCGAAGATCAGCCCTTGACAGCCTTCCCGATACCCGCGAGGAACATTTTGTTGCAACCGAACGCCCTTCGGACTCAAAAATGCTGGAGCCACGTTCTCTCGAACGGTCAAAGCCACTCTTGGTGATCAGCTGGGTCGCAATGCAGCAGCTTACATAGATGACATTGTAATCAAGAGTATTGTTGAGCAAGATCAGGTGAAGGATCTAGCCGAGACCTTCGCAAACCTTCGTAGAGTAGGCATGAAGCTAAACCCAGCTAAGTGCATGTTATCTGAAGCTCGCATCAACCCTAACCCAACAAAAATCTAGGCAATCCCGGACATGGAACCTCCGAAGTCCATAAGAGAGTTGCAAAGGTTTACTCGGAAGGGTAGTGGCTTTAAGCAGATTCATCTCCATACTCGCAGAGCGGAGCATGCCGTTCTTTGAGATATTGAGGGGCCCTCGGGTTTTCAAGTGGACGGAAGAACATCAAATGGCCTTCCAACAGCTCAAAGAGTACTTAGTAGAATTGACTACCCTAAAACTACCTCCACCGAAGGTTCTCGCTTCTCCTTTATATCGCAGCAGCGCCGAAGGCGGTTAGTGGGGTCCTTGTGTATCGGACAAAAGAGCAAGAGGCAAAACAGCTTGCCGCCTACTATGTCTCGAAAACACTTGCTGGAGCCGGTGTGGGTATGGCATCATTGAGAGGCTCGTTGTACGCTATTACGATGGCATCGCATAAGCTACGGAGGTACTTCGACGATCATCCTATTCTAGTGCCTACAAAGTATCCCTTGAGAGATGCACTCGAAATCGGACAAGGCCCCTAACAAAGTATTGAAGTGGGCAGCTGAACCGGGGCAAGTATGACTTGACCTTCGTAGCGCGCAAAGCCATTCGATCGGATGTGTTAGCACAATTCTTGGTTGAATGGACCCCCAATGGTAGTTCGGAGGCGGAGAATCAGGATGTCTCGGAGGATCCAATCTGGACAGTTTATACGGATGGTGCGTGGGGAGTCTCTCGGTGCCGGCCGTGCTGCAGTCATTACCTCTCCCGACGGGCGGACGCTAAGGTACTCTGCCAAGTTGGCTTTTCAAACCACAAACAACGTAGCTGAATACGAAGGCATCCTCTTAGGGCTGAGGCAAGCTAGAATATTGGGAGCGCAGAGGGTGATCGTGTATTGTGATTCTCAACCGGCAGCGGAGCAGCTTAGCGCAGGGTTACAGGACGCTTGATCCAGAAATGGCTGCGTATGCTCGGAAGGTCGGAGAGATGGACAAGTTCTTCGTATGGTTCGAAGTCGAAACATTCGAAGGACAGAAAACAAGGAAGCCGACTTGCTTGCAAAAGCAGCCTCCGGACGGGGCCCTCTTCAGCCATATGTGTTGCACGAAACGCTTCACCATGCAGCCATTGCTAGCAATCAAACCAAGAAAGTCTTAGCATTGCTTTCGGAGGATTGGCGCGCCCCGATACGTGCATTCATCGAGAAATGTTATACGCCAAACAGCAGATTGGAGGAGCAAGTGGATGCAACACGTAGCTAGGGGCTACATTCCGATCGAAGGAGTGTTGTACAAGGGGGAGTCTCGTGCCCCATTGCTGAAGTGCCTCAATCAGCCCGATGGAATACAACTCTTGCGAGAAATTCACGAGGGATCTTGTTCTTCTCACTTAGCTCCAAGAGCCTTGGTCGCAAAAGCTTTCGAGCAAGGTTTCTATTCACCAACGGCCATAAGGGATGCGAGAGGATCCGGTGCGAGTTTGCTCGAGGTTGTCGATCGATGGGGCGGCAGTCTCATTTGCCGACCACCTTTGCAACCAATACCTCCGATCTGGCCACTAGCAAGGTGGGGGATTGATATTGTTGGGGAATTTCCAGCAGCACCAGGGGGCTTTCGGTTTGCGGTAGTGGCAGTTGAGTACTTCTCCAAATGGGTCGAAGCCGAGCCGTTGGTACAAATCACGGCTAGGAACGTACGAAAGTTCTTTTGGAAGAATGTGGTATGCCGCTTCGGAGTGCTGGTGGAACTCACAAGTGGATAACGGCAAGCGGTTCGAAGGGCTGGAATTTCGAGAATACTGCCTTAGCATCGGTGTCAAGAAGTGAGAAATCTCGGAGACCAATCAAAGGGCAAATGGGGTCGTCGGACGGATGAATGGTAATGTGTTCACAACAATCTCGAAGGCTCTTGTTGGCCTCCCCAAAGGGAAATGGGTGGAGGTCCCGCCCAATGTCTTGTGGTCAATCGTAACAACCGCTACAAGACCGACCGGTTTCTCACCCTTCAAGTCGTTACATGGAGCCGAGGTCCGTAACCTCCGAAGAAATTCAAGCGAGCTCCTTCCGCACCACAAGGCCTCCGGCGGATGATGAAGATGTGTCCAAAGATCTCTTGGAAGAAACTCACTTGCACGCCGTCGCTAATGTGCACAAGTACATTTTGTCTATGGAAAAGTCATACAACTCCAAGTTGCATCCAAGAGAGTTTCTACCTAGGGATCCGGTTTTGAGGAGAAACCCGAGTGCATGTAACCAAACTAAACACCAAGTGGTCGGGACCCTTCGTGATTGACAAATCTATTCGTTAAGGAGCGTATCATCTCGCCGAGCTTGATGGAACTCCCATACCACACACCTTCAATGCCGATACTCTCAAGAAGTTCTACATATGAGGCTCCTTCGGAAATCGAGGGCAGCCGCTTTTTGGTTAAGTCTCTTTTTGAATGGTCTACCCGCAATTATGAAGCATGCCTTCGAGCATGTTGCCGCTTTTAAGTTTAATGTACTTTGTTCCCTCCCTTCGCACGACCCGAGTCTTTAGGTTCGAAATTCAGAAGTTTTGTGTTGCACGGCGAGTCCTACGCATGGTTGTTTAGGTCTAGGGGTTGTGGTCCGAGGGTCTTTAGATGGTTTTCGTTTAGTGTCGAGTCCCCGGCGTCGTGCAAGGGAGGTCGGCTTGTCTATATTCTCTATCAATGAAAAAACTACTTTCATCAATTAGTCCGTGTTATGCATGCATGCATCAAAATATGGTACCAAGGTGCTTAGAAACCCTAACGCCTTGATGCTCGGACAACTACGGCTCAATGCCTTGGAAAGATTAATCCAAGAAGTCTAAGATTGGAAGCCCCAACTTAGAATCCGAAGCACTCGGGAAACCCCCATGACTTCGATACTAGGCAACTACGGCCTAATGCCTCAGGAAAAGTAACACCGAGAAGGCTAAGTATGGAAACCCCATCTTAGATAGGAAAAGTGCGCGCAAAATATGAAAACATTCGTTTTATTCATACTGTAACAGAAAGAGGGCCCGAAGGCCCCTTCGTAAATTACATCTCTACATGACATTCGGATTCCAAGTGTCGAGCACTCTGTTTCTAGCTCCGACAGACGAGAGCGGCCGCGGCTAATTGCAGCATCCATCTCTTCAAGCTCCTTTTTGCGCCAAGCTAAGTCGGCGACAATAGAAGCTCGACCTTCGGCCGAAGATGCACAAGTTCGAAGGGCCTCCGTGTCCACCGGACCGGAGTCACTATCACTTGAAACGTTGATGGGCTCCATTTTGACCTTAACCTCCGACGGTTGCCCCGTGGAGGCCCAAAGGAGCTCGCGTCTAGCGCGTCGAGCAAGCATGCTCCTCCGGGGTAACCTTTGGAAAGGCAGCCTTGATTTGGCCATTGCAATCATTTACAAAGGCCGCAAATTTGCTAAGTGTACCCTTTGGGTTATTTCGCTTCCATCTACGAAGCCGAGTTCCGGTAACCCAAAAGGGACCAGGGGCTTTCGAGTCCCCCGCAATCAACAACCGGTGAGGTAGAGCATCCTCGATGATAGCCTCCTCCGGAATTTCATATGTTTCGTCGAAGTTGGAAAATTCCTAACAAAGAAGTGGGGCGAAATGGTTGATATATTACCATGAAACCTAAATACAATAGGAACCTTCGGAGCGCTAAACGCTTACGAAGACGATTACATGGCGGAGAATAAGCTACTAAAAAACTTAGTATTTACTAAGGAGGATTCACACCCGAGGCCGCGAAGAAGGGCTTCCTGGCTCGAGGACCCTCGCCTTCGCGGGCAGCCTCGTGTATGTTCCCGGCCTCGGTGTGCGCCACGGTTCCTTCATCCGGAGCAGCATGGGAAGGCCCGGCCTTTGTTGTAGTTCCACCGGCACGGTCAAGCCCCGCGTTCCCCGCTTCCAAGGCAGCGGCGCGGCGAGTTCTAGCCCCGAAGGCGCCCAAAACTCTCGGCCTAAGTACCGATCCGCGACGGCCACGTCGTCTCGCGCTTCCTTGAAGGCGGCATAGTTTGCACCGCACACCTCGCGGAGTTCTCGAGCGCCCTCCTTGACTTGCTTCGAGGAGAAGGTGCCAATGGCCTTCACCACCCGAAGGCGCCCGTCTAAGCCACGCGAGCGCAGCTGGTGGCCCCACCGGACCGAAGCGGCCTTCGCGGCAACAAGCCCGGTGGACATCCAGCCGAAGGCTTGCGAGGCCATCCCCTTGCTCATGAGTTGGCTCAGTGCGTAAGACGCCTAGCGAGGACAAGAAGTCCCGAACCGGTTCATGGTTCCCGGTTCCTTTGGCCGAGGGACTCCGTTGCCAACATGCTCGGCGAGCCATATCCAGGGCTTCGGCTTGTGTTTTGATGGTGGCCTCGGCGTCGAAAAGTGCCCGCCCCAACCGATCGATCCTCCGCTCCTAAGCCACCGCGTGCTCCGAAGACGCCTTCGTAGTTCTTCGTGTTCCCGGAGTAACTTAGCATATTTGGCCTGCTCTTGTACAAGAGCATCATCGGAGTTGCGAAGGTCGGCAACCTCCGTGACAGAGGTGCCCTTCGATTGGTAACGAGCAACCAGCGCCCCTGCCAATACGAATCAATAAATGTTAGAGTAATCTTTGACTTGGTTTTGGGCAAAGCTAAAACAGAAAATAGAAATACCTTCATGGTGATGCGGGATAAGCTTTTGATGAGCTTTCCCATCCACCTCCTGCAGACTTCGGTCCACCCGGCATAAGTCCAACGATGCGGCCGGTGTATTCAAGGCCCCGGCAGGATGAAGTCCCATCTTCGAAATCTGCGGGCTTCAAAAACGAAACAATGTCATGAGGGGCGATCCCGCGAGGGAGCACCCCCATGAAGCCCTTGCCACCTCCGTGGCCCACCGCACCCTCATCGGAGGTGCCTTCTCCGCCGCCGCAGGTGTGTGCCCGAGTTGGCCCTCCTCCCCCCCCCCCATCGGCCGTAGCGACATTTCGCCCGCGGCCGTCCCTCGAAGGCTAGGGGCCGAGCCGAGGGCGGAGACGGAGGCTTGCGGACCCATCCGTAGGAGCAGTGGTCGTTAATTTCATCCGCCTCCTCTCGATCAAGTTTGCTCATCCCGAGCAATGTTGTCTTCGTCCTCGGAGGAGGAATTTGGAAAATTGAAGTTCGTAGCTCCTACTCCGAACCCCAAACCGGGCCCCGCTGTTTCACCGGTTGTATCATAGCCGGAGGAAAGCCGTGGGCACCACAACCGGAGAGGCAACTCGGGCGGGGAGTTTGCGGTACCTTTGTTGCGCACTTCACCTTCTTCTTCATCGTCAACTTCGTCGCCGGCTTCGTGCACGACGGGAAGGACAGCCGCAGAACGCTAGATTTTCACGCGTTTAGCTCTGCGCTTGGGGCCCGCCGTGCGCGAAGTGCCCCGCCCATCTCTCGGAGGCAGCGTGATCGTCGCCGGAGAAGTGTTGTCGGCCTCTTCGTCACCGTCTTCATCGTCCGATGGCACAAGTGGAACAAAGCTTCTCCGCTTACGCCTTCCCCCTTCGGTGTAATTGCGTGAGGAGGCAAAATAGCCCCCGTGTGTTTCGGATGATACACCCGGTTTAGACGGCTTGTTTGGTCGCACGCCTCCATGCAAGCCAACTCGTCGGCCTTCACCCCACCAAGAAGATAGTAGGATCGCTCTTCGATCTCTTCGAGAGTTAGCTCCGAAAAGCACAAGTCAGCAAAGCCAGCAAAAGGTAGCGCAAGGATAGAAAACAACAAAGAGTCCTTCGAGCACTTACCGGAAGCAGGCCGAGGTTGAAGTTCAAGGACTGCCCAGCCGCGTCAAGAGTGAAAACGAAACCCCAATCTTGCTCGAAGGGGCATGATTCCCGCCGTAAGGAACTCTTCGCACAAGTCCCTCATTGACGCCTTGCGAGCAATGCGTTGCAGCAAATCGATGCGCCTTTGAACTGTGGCATCTTGTAACATCCGGGAGAACAATGTAGCTGATCTCTCGTCCGGAGCGAGTGAAGGTTGCGGTTAACGTCTTGGTTGTAGTAAAACCATTTCGAGATCATGGTTTTACCCCAATGCCCCTTGTAGGCCTTTGCGGGCACGAGATGCTCCATGCCGTTGCGAGGCCGAACGGCAACACACATGAAACTTAGCCACATGTGATCGCCTAGTGGGCTGTTCGGAGGCCGCCGAGTGGCTCTGGTGCGTTGCGGCGAAGGCCTTAGCAGAGGGCACCGCCCCTTCCATCCGGAAAGCCCACTCGAAGATGGACAGCCGGATCATGCTCGTTGAGGGTAATCTGCTGGATCTCCAAACCGAAGAGATCCAACACCTCTCCCACGAACCGGGAGCACGGGAATCGAAGACCACCCTCGAGTAGCTTGGCGAAGATGATGAGCGTGCTCGGGGCGCACCACGGGAGTTGTTTCCTCCGGTGCGGGGATGTGCGCCCGTTCCCGAGCGAAGCGGTTGTGCTCCCCGACCCGGTTGTCCAGCCGGGCTTCGATCACGGTGCTAGGTCCCATACGAGAACCGGGAGGCTTCGTGTTGCTCGGACGTTGCGTTGGCCGGTGCGATGCCTTGCCATACCGAAGGTTGAAGGCGAAGACCTTGAAACGAAGGGCGAGTCCTTGAATCGAAGGCCGAGGCTTCGAAACGAAGGCTAATGCTTGAAAGTGAAGGCTAAGGCTCGAAAGTGAAAGCGAAGGCAACAAGCGAGTGGGCTGGTGCGGTGAAAGTGAGTAGTAGGTTTGTTTTAACGCGGCACCTCTCCTTATACAGGCGGTGAAATTAGGCTAGCATTCAAAACGTGATGCCTCGAAAGCAGTGCATCCCGTGCGAGCGGGTGCGTTACACGAGCAGTCCTAAAATGTGTTCGGGAATGACCCACATTTATTGCGCTGGGACAAGTTGTGAAAACCGTGTTTTCCGCACCGGGTAGTGATTAGGAGTCCTAAAATGTGTTCGGAACGACCCGTGCGCGAAACACCTACGCACAACTTTGTTCATCTTCACGTGGGCCCACCAGTGAGCCGTTTTTATTGCTTTGCAACAAGTTGTGAAAACCGTATTTTCCACACCCGGTTGTAACTAAGAGTCATAAAATGAGTTCGGAATAACCCGTGAGCTAAACCTCGACGCAGAATTTTGTTCAAGTTCGGGTGGGCCCACTAGTGACCCGCATTATTGCGGCGGGACAAGTTGTAAAAACTTTGTTTTTCGCGCCCGGTAATGACTAGGAGTCCTAAAATGCGTTTTGGAACGACCTATGCGCGAAACACCGACGCACAATTTTATTCATGTTCGGGTGGGCTCACTAATGACCCGCATTTATTGCGCCGGGACAAGTTGTGAAAACCGCATTTTCCGCACCCGGTAGTGACTAGGAGTCCTAAAATTTGTTCGGGAACGACCCGGGACAAAACACACACGCACGATTTTATTCATGTTCGGGTGGGCCCACTAGTGAGCCACATTTATTGTGCCGGGACAAGTTGTGAAAACCACGTTTTCCACACCCGGTAGTGACTAGGAGTCCTAAAATGTTTTCTACAACAACCTCGTGCGCGAAACACCGACGCACAATTTGATTCATGTTCGGGTTGGGCTCACTAGTGATCCGCATTTATTGCGCCGGGACAAGTTGTGAAAACCGTGTTTTCGGCACCCCGTATTGACTAGGAGTCCTAAAATGTGTTCGGAACGACCTGTGCATGAAACACCGACGCACAATTTTATTGATGTTCGGGTGGGCTGACTAGTGACCCGCATTATTGCGCCGGGACAAGTTGTGAAAACCATGTTTTCCGCACAAGGTAGTGACTAGGAGTCCTAAAATGTGTTCTAGAAGAACACTGTGCGCGAAACACCGACGTACAATTTGATTCATGTTCGGGTGGGCTCACTAGTGACCCGCATTTATTGTGCCGGGACAAGTTGTGAAAACCGTGTTTTCTGCACCCTGTAGTGACTAGGAGTCCTAAAATGTGTTCGGAACGACCCGTGCGTGAAACACCCACGCACAATTTTATTCATGTTCGGGTGGGCTCACTAGTGACCCGCATTTATTGCGCTAGGATAAGTTGTGAAAACCGTATTTTCAGCACCCGGTAGAGACTAGGAGTCCTAAAATGAGTTCTGGAAAAACCCGTGCGCTAAACCTCGACGGAGAATTTTGTTCACGGTGGGGTGGGCCCACTATTGACCCGCATTTATCTGCGTCGGGACAAGTTGTGAAAATTGTGTTTTCCGCACCCGGTAATGACTAGGAGTCCTAAAATGCGTTCTGGAACGACTCTGTGCGCGAAACACCGACGCACAATTTTATTCATGTTCGGGTGGGCCCACTGGTGAGCCGCATTTATTGTGCTCGGGACAAGTTGTGAAAACCACGTTTTCCACACCCGATAGTGACTAGGAGTCCTAAAATGTCTTCTAGAACAACTTGTGCGTGAAACTCCGACACACAATTTGATTCATGTTCGGGTGGGCTCACTAGTTACCCGCATTTATTGTGCCGGGACAAGTTGTGAAAACCGTGTTTTCCGCACCCTGTAGTGACTAGGAGTCCTAAAATGTGTTCGGAACGACCTGTGCGTGAAACACGCACGCACAATTTTATTCATGTTCGGGTGGGCTCACTAGTGACCCGCATTTATTGCGCTAGGATAAGTTGTGAAAACCGTATTTTCAGCACCCGGTAGAGACTAGGAGTCCTAAAATGAGTTCTGGAAGAACCCGTGCGCTAAACCTCGACGGAGAATTTTGTTCACGGCGGGGTGGGCCCACTATTGACCCGCATTTACTGAGTCGGGACAAGTTGTGAAAGTTGTGTTTTCCGCGCCCGGTAATGACTAGGAGTCCTAAAATGCGTTCGGAACGACCTGTGCGCGAAACACCGACACACGATTTTATTCATGTTCGGGTGGGCTCACTAGTGACCCGCATTTATTACGCCGGGACAAGTTGTGAAAACTGTATTTTCCGCACCCGGTAGTGACTATGAGTCCTAAAATTTGTTCGGCAACGACCCGGGCGCAAAACACCCGGGCACGATTTTATTCATGTTCGGGTGGGCCCACCGGTGAGCCGCATTTATTGTGTCGGGACAAGTTGTGAAAACCACGTTTTCCACACCCGGTAGTGACTAGGAGTCCTAAAATGTCTTTTAGAACAACTTGTGCGCGAAACACCGACGCATAATTTGATTCATGTTCGGGTGGGCTCACTAGTGACCCGCATTTATTGCGTCGGGACAAGTTGTGAAAACCGTGTTTTCCACACCCGATGAGTGACTAGGAGTCCTAAAATGTGTTCTAGAATGACTCGTGCGCGAAACACCGACGGACAATTTTATTCATGTTCGGGTGGGCTGACTAGAGACCCGCATTTATTGCGTCGGGACAAGTTGTGAAAACCATGTTTTCCACACCCGGTAGTGACTAGGAGTCCTAAAATGTGTTCGGTACAACCTGTGCCGGAAACACCAACGCACAATTTTATTCATGTTCCGGTTGCCTCACTAGTGACCCGCATTTATTACGCCGGGACAAGTTGTGAAAACCGTGTTTTCCGCACCGGGTAGTGATTAGGAGTCCTAAAATGTGTTTTGGAACGACCGTGCGCGAAACAATGACGCACAACTTTGTTCATCTTCACGTGGGCCCACCGGTGAGCCGTTTTAATTCCGCCGCAACAAGTTGTGAAAACCGTATTTTCCACACCCGGTAGTAACTAGGAGTCATAAAATGAGTTCTGGAATAATTCGTGCGCTAAACCTCGACGCAGAATTTTATTCACGTTCGGATGGGCCCACTAGTGACCCGCATTTATTGCGTCGGGTCAAGTTGTAAAAACTGTGTTTTCTGCGACCGGTAATGACTAGGATTCCTAAAATGCGTTCTGGAACGACCTGTGCGCGAAACACCGACACACAATTTTATTCATGTTCGGGTGGGCTCACTAGTGACCCGCATTTATTGCGCGGGACAAGTTGTGAAAACCGTATTTTCTGCACCTGGTAGTGACTAGGAGTCCTAAAATTTGTTCGGGAACCACCGGGCACAAAACACCCACGCACGATTTTATACATGTTTGGGTGGGCCCACTAGTGAGCCGCATTTATTGTACCGGGACAAGTTGTAAAAACCATGTTTTCCACACCCGGTAGTGACTAGGAGTCCTAAAATGTGTTCTAGAACAACCTCGTGCGCGAAGCACCGACGCACAATTTGATTCATGTTTGGGTGGGGCTCACTAGTGACCCGCATTTATTGCGCCGGGACAAGTTGTGAAAACCGTGTTTTCGGCACCCCGTAGTGACTAGGAGTCCTAAAATGTGTTCGGAACGACCTGTGCGTGAAACACCGACGCACAATTTTATTGATGTTCGGGTGGGCTGACTAGTGACCCGCATTTATTGCGCCGGGACAAGTTGTGAAACCGTGTTTTCTGCACACGATAGTGACTAGGAGTCCTAAAATGTGTTCTAGAAGAACCCGTGCGCGAAACACCGACCTACAATTTGATTCATGTTCGGGTGGGCTCACTAGTGACCCGCATTTATTGTGCTCGGGACAAGTTGTGAAAACCGTGTTTTCCGCACCCTGTAGTGACTCGGAGTCCTAAAATGTGTTCTGGAACGACCTGTGCGTAAAACACCCACGCACAATTTTATTCATGTTCGGGTGGGCTCACTAGTGACCCCCATTTATTGCTTGCTCGGGACAAGTTGTGAAAACCGTATTTTCTGCACCCGGTAGAGACTAGGAGTCCTAAAAGGAGTTCTAGAAGAACCCGTGCGCTAAACCTCGACGAAGAATTTTGTTCACGTTCCGGTGGGCCCACTAGTGACCCGCATTTATTGCGTCGGGACAAGTTGTAAAAATTGTGTTTTCCGCGCCGGTAATGACTAGGAGTCCTAAAATGCGTTCGGAACGACACTGTGCGCGAAACACGGACACACAATTTTATTCATGTTCGGGTGGGCTCACTAGTGACCCGCATTTATTGCGTCGGGACAAGTTGTGAAAACTGTATTTTCCGCACCCGGCGGTGACTATGAGTCCTAAAATTTGTTCGGGAACGACCGGGCGCAAAACACCCGGACACGATTTTATTCATGTTCGGGTGGGCCCACCGGTGAGCCGCATTTATCGTGTCGGGACAAGTTGTGAAAACCACGCTTTCCACACCCGGTAGTGACTAGGAGTCCTAAAATGTGTTATAGAACAACCTGTGCGCGAAGCACCGACGCACAATTTGATTCATGTTCGGGTGGGGGTCACTAGTGACCCGCATTTATTGCGTCGGGACAAGTTGTGAAAACCGTGTTTTCCGCACACGGTAGTGACTAGGAGTCCTAAAATGTGTTCTGAGTGCAACCCGTGCGCGAAACACCGACGCACAATTTTATTCATGTTCGGGTGGGCTCACTAGTGACCGCATTTATTGCGCCGGGACAAGTTGTGAAAATCGTATTTTCCGCACCCGGTAGTGACTAGGAGTCCTAAAATGTGTTCGGAACGACCCGTGCGCGAAACACCGACGCACAACTTTGTTCATCTTCACGTGGGCCCACCGGTGAGCTGTTTTTATTGCGTCGCAACAAGTTGTGAAAACCGTATTATCCACACCCGGTAGTAACTAGGAGTCATAAAATGAGTTCGGAATAACCCGTGCGCTAAACCTCGACGCAGAATTTTGTTCACGTTCGGGTGGGCCCACTAGTGACCCGCATTTATTGCGCCGGGACAAGTTGTGAAAACCGTATTTTCCACGCCCGGTAATGACTAGGAGCCCTAAAATTTGTTCAGGAACGACCCGGCGCAAAACACCCACGCACGATTTTATTCATGTTCGGGTGGGCCCACTAGTGAGCTGCATTTTTTGTGCCGGGAAAAGTTGTGAAAACCACGTTTTCCACACCCGGTAGTGACTAGGAGTCCTAAAATGTGTTCTAGAACAACCTCGTGCGCGAAGCACTCGACGCACAATTTGATTCACGTTCGGGTGGGGCTGACTAGTGAGCTGCATTTATTGCGTCGGGACAAGTTGTAAAAACCGTGTTTTCCACACTCGGTAGTGACTAGGAGTCCTAAAATGTGTTCTAGAACGACCTTTGCGCGAAACACCGACGCACAATTTGATTCATGTTCGGGTTGGCTCACTAGTGACCCGCATTTATTGCGCCGGGACAAGTTGTGAAAACCGTGTTTTCCACACCCGGTAGTGACTAGGAGTCCTAAAATGTGTTCGGAACGACCTGTGCGCGAAACACCCACGCACAATTTTATTCATGTTCGTGTGGGCTCACCAGTGACCCGCATTTATTGTGCCGGGACAAGTTGTGAAAACCGTGTTTTCCGCACCAGGTAGTGATTAGGAGTCCTAAAATGTGTTCTGGAACGACTCGGGCGCGAAACACCGATGCACAACTTTGTTCATCTTCACTTGGGCCCACCAGTGAGTTGTTTTTATTGCGTCGCAACAAGTTGTGAAAACCGTATTTTCCACACCCGGTAGTAACTAGGAGTCATAAAATGAGTTCGGAATAACCCGTGCGCTAAACCTTGACGCAGAATTTTGTTCACGTTCGAGTGGGCCCACTAGTGACCCGCATTTATTGCGTCGGGACAAGTTGTAAAAACTGGGTTTTCCACGCCCGGTAATGACTAGGAGTCCTAAAATTTGTTCAGGAACGACCCGGGCGCAAAACACCCACGCACGATTTTATTCATGTTCGGGTGGGCCCACTAGTGAGCTGCATTTATTGTGCCGGGACAAGTTGTGAAAACCACGTTTTGCACACCCGGTAGTGACTAGGAGTCCTAAAATGTGTTCTAGAACAACTCTGTGCGCGAAGCATTGACGCACAATTTGATTCATGTTTGGGTGGGGCTGACTAGTGAGCTGCATTTATTGCGTCGGGACAAGTTGTAAAAACTGTGTTTTCCACGCCCGGTAGTTACTAGGAGTCCTAAAATGTGTTCTAGAACGACTCGTGCACGAAACACCGACGCACAATTTTATTCATGTTCGTGTGGGCTGACTAGAGACCCGCATTTATTGCACCGGACAAGTTGTGAAAACCATGTTTTCCGCACCCGTAGTGACTAGAAGTCCTAAATTGTGTTCGGTACAACCTGTGCGGGAAACACCGACGCACAATTTTATTCATGTTCGGGTTGCCTCACTAGTGACCCGCATTTATTGCGTCGGGACAAGTTGTGAAAACCGTGTTTTCCGCACCAGGTAGTGATTAGGAGTCCTAAAATGTGTTCGGAACGACCCGTGCGCGAAACACCGACGCACAACGTTGTTCATCTTCACGTGGGCCCACCAGGTGAGCTATTTTTATTGCGCCGCAACAAGTTGTGTAAACCGTATTTTCCACACCCGGTAGTAACTAGGAGTCATAAAATGAGTTCGGAACGACCTGTGTGCTAAACCTCGACGCAGAATTTTGTTCACGTTCGGGTGGGCCCACTAGTGACCCGCATTTATTGCGCCGGGACAAGTTGTGAAAACCGTATTTTCCGCACCCGGTAGTGACTAGGAGTCCTAAAATTTGTTCAAGAACGACCCGGCGCAAAACACCCACGCACGATTTTATTCATGTTCGGGTGGGCCCACTAGTGAGCTGCATTTTTTGTGCTCGGGACATGTGGTGAAAACCACGTTTTCCACACCCGGTAGTGACTAGGAGTCCTAAAATGTGTTCTAGAACAACTCGTGCGCGAAGCACCGACGCACAATTTGATTGATGTTCGGGTGGGGCTGACTAGTGACCCGCATTTATTGCGCCGGGACAAGTTGTGAAAACCGTGTTTTCCACACCCGGTAGTGACTAGGAGTCCTAAAATGTGTTCTAGAACGACTTGTGCGCGAAACACCGACGCACAATTTTATTCATGTTCGGGTGGGCTGACTAGTGACCCGCATTTATTGCGTCGGGACAAGTTGTGAAAACCGTGTTTTCGCACACGGTAGTGACTAGGAGTCCTAAAATGTGTTCTGGTACAACCTGTGCGCGAAACACCGACGTACAATTTGATTCATGTTCGGGTGGGCTCACGAGTGACCCGCATTTATTGTGTCGGGACAAGTTGTGAAAACCGTGTTTTCCGCACCAGGTAGTGATTAGGAGTCCTAAAATGTGTTCGGAACGACCTGGGCGCGAAACACCGATGCACAACTTTGTTCATCTTCACTTGGGCCCACCGGTGAGTTGTTTTTATTGTGTCGCAACAAGTTGTGAAAACCGTATTTTCCACACCCGGTAGTAACTAGGAGTCATAAAATGAGTTCTGGAATAACCCGTGCGCTAAACCTTGACGCAGAATTTTTTCACGTTCGAGTGGGCCCACTAGTGACCCGCATTTATTGCGTCGGGACAAGTTGTAAAACCGGGTTTTCCACGCCGGTAATGACTAGGAGTCCTAAAATTTGTTCAGGAACAACCCGGGCGCAAAACACCCACGCACGATTTTATTCATGTTCAGGTGGGTCCACTAGTGAGCTGCATTTATTGTGCCAGGACAAGTTGTGAAAACCACGTTTTCCACACCCGGTAGTGACAAGGAGTCCTAAAATGTGTTCTAGAACAACCCGTGCGCGAAGCACTAACGCATAATTTGATTCATGTTCGGGTGGGGCTGACTAGTGACCCGCATTTATTGCGTCGGAACAAGTTGTAAAACTGTGTTTTCCACGCCCGGTAATGACTAGGAGTCC
Organism: Chloris gayana; assembly: GCA_031894775.1. Lineage (NCBI taxonomy): Eukaryota > Viridiplantae > Streptophyta > Magnoliopsida > Poales > Poaceae > Chloris > Chloris gayana. Next base: position 419,219 of record JAUNZO010000145.1, on the reverse strand, counting down.
TAAAATGCGTTCGGAACGACCCGTGCTCGAAACACCGACGCACAATTTTATTCATGTTCGGGTGGGCCCAGTAGTGAGCCCCATTTATTGTGCCGGGACAAGTTGTAAAAACCACGTTTTCCACACCCAGTAGTGACTAGGAGTCCTAAAATGTCTAGTAGAACAAGCCGGTGCGCGAAACACCGACGCACAATTTGATTCATGTTCGGGTGGGCTCACTAGTGACCCGCATTTATTTCGTCGGGACAAGTTGTGAAAACCGTGTTTTCCACACCCGATAGTGATTAGGAGTCCTAAAATATGTTCTAGAACGACTCGTGCGCGAAACACCGACGCATAAATTTATTCATGTTCGAGTGGGCTGACTAGAGACCCGCATTTATTGCACCGGACAAGTTGTGAAAACCATGTTTTCCGCACCCGGTAGTGACTAGGAGTCCTAAAATGTGTTCTGGTACAACCTGTGCGGGAAACACCGACGCACAATTTTATTCATGTTCGGGTTGCCTCACTAGTGACCCGCATTTATTGCGTCGGGACAAGTTGTGAAAACCGTGTTTTCCGCACCGGGTAGTGATTAGGAGTCCTAAAATGTGTTCGGAACGACCCGTGCGCTAAACACCGACGCACAACTTTGTTCATCTTCACGTGGGCCCACCAGTGAGCTGTTTTTATTGCACCGCAACAAGTTGTGAAAACCGTATTTTCCACACCCGGTAGTAACTAGGAGTCATAAAATGAGTTCTGGAATAACCCGTGCGCTAAACCTCGACGCAGAATTTTGTTCATGTTCGGGTGGGCCCACTAGTGACCCGCATTTATGGCGTCGGGACAAGTTGTAAAAACTGTGTTTTCCGCGCCCGGTAATAACTAGGAGTCCTAAAATGCGTTCTGCAATGACCTGTGCGCGAAACACCGACGCACAATTTTATTCATGTTCGGGTGGGCTCACTAGTGACCCACATTTATTGCGCCGGGACAAGTTGTGAAAACCGTATTTTCCGCACCCGTAGTGACTAGGACACCTAAAATTTGTTCAGGAACGACCCGGGCGCAAAACACCCACGCACGATTTTTTTCATGTTCGGGTGGGCCCACTAGTGAGCTGCATTTATTGTGCCGGGACAAGTTGTGAAAACCACGTTTTCCACACCCGGTAGGGACTAGTAGTCCTAAAATGTGTTCTAGAACAACCTGTGCGCGAAGCACTCGACGCACAATTTGATTCATGTTCGGGTGGGGCTGACTAGTGACCCGCATTTATTGCGCCGGGACAAGTTGTGAAAACCGTGTTTTCCGCACTCGGTAGTGACTAGGAGTCCTAAAATGTGTTCTAGAACGACCTTTGCGCGAAACACCGACGCACAATTTGATTCATGTTCGGGTTGGCTCACTAGTGACCCGCATTTATTGCGCCGGACAAGTTGTGAAAACCGTGTTTTCCGCAACCGGTAGTGACTAGGAGTCCTAAAATGTGTTCGGAACGACCCGTGCGCGAAACACCCACGCACAATTTTATTCATGTTCGTGTGGGCTCACAAGTGACCAGCATTTATTGTGTCGGGACAAGTTGTGAAAACCGTGTTTTCCGCACCGGGTAGTGATTAGGAGTCCTAAAATGTGTTCGGAACGACCCGGGCGCGAAACACCGATGCACAACTTTGTTCATCTTCGATTGGGCCCACCAGTGAGTTGTTTTTATTGCGTCGCAACAAGTTGTGGAAACCGTATTTTCCACACCCGGTAGTAACTAGGAGTCATAAAATGAGTTCTGGAATAACCCGTGCGCTAAACCTCGACGCAGAATTTTGTTCACGTTCGGGTGGGCCCATTAGTGACCCGCATTTTTTGCGTCGGGTCAAGTTGTAACCCGCATTTGTGAAAACCTCGTTTTTCACACCCGGTAGTGACTAGGAGTCCCAAAATGTGTTCTAGAACAACCTGTGCGCGAAGCAATGACGCAAAATATGATTCATGATCGGGTGGGCTCACAAGTGACCCGCATTTATTGCGCCGGGACAAGTTGTGAAAACCGTGTTTTCGGCACCCCATAGTAACCAGGAGTCCTAAAATGTGTTCTGGAACGACCTGTGCGCGAAACATCGACACACAATTTTATTGATGTTCGGGTGGGCTGACTAGTGACCCGCATTTATTGTGTCGGGACAAGTTGTGAAAACCGTGTTTTCCGCACCTGGTAGTGACTAGGAGTCCTAAAATGAGTTCTAGAAGAACCCGTGTGCTAAACCTCGATGCAGAATTTTGTTCAGGTTCGGGTGGGCCCACTAGTGACCCGCATTTATTGCGTCGGGACAAGTTGTGAAAACCGTGTTTTCGGCACCCGTATAGACTAGGAGTCCTAAAATGTGTTCGGAACGACCCGTGTGCGAAACACCCACGCACAATTTTTCATGTTCGGGTGGGCTCACTAGTGACCCGCATTTATTGCGCTGGGACAAGTTGTGAAAACCGTGTTTTCCGCACCCGGTAGTGACTATGAGTCCTAAAATGTGTTCTCTAATGATCCGTGCGCGAAACACCGAGGCACGACTTTGTTCATCTTCGCATTGACCCATTAGTGATCCGCATTTGTTGCGCCGGGGCAAGTTGTGAAAACCGTATTTTCCGCACGCGGTAGAGGCTAGGAGTCCTAAAATGAGTTCGGAAGAACCCGTGTGCTAAACCTCGACGCAGAATTTTGTTCACGTTCGGGTGGGCCCACTAGTGACCCGCATTTATTGCATCGGGACAAGTTGTAAAACTGTGTTTTCCGCACCCGGTCGTGACTAGGAGTCCTAAAATATGTTCGGAACGACCCGTGCGTGAAACACCGACGCACAATTTTGTTCACGTTCGGGTGGGCTCACTAGTGACCCGCATTTTTGTGCCGGGACAAGTTGTGAAACCGTGTTTTCGGCACCCCGTAGTGACTAGGAGTCCTAAAATGTGTTCCGGAACGACCCGTGCGCGAAACACCCACGCACAATTTTATTCATGTTCGGGTGGGCTCACTAGTGACCCGCATTTATTGCGCCGAGACAAGTTGTCAAAACCGTGTTTTCCGCACCCGGTAGTGACTAGGAGTCCTAAACTCTGTTCTAGATTGATCCGTGCGCGAAACACCGAGGCACCACTTTGTTCATCTTTGCATTGGCCCATTAGTGATCCGCATTTGTTGCGCCGGGACAAGTTGTGAAAATCGTATTTTCCGCACCCGGTAGAGACTAGGAGTCCTAAAATGAGTTCTGGAAGAAACCGTGTGCTAAACCTCGACGCAGAATTTTGTTCACGTTCGGGTGGGCCCACTAGTGACCCGCATTTATTGCATCGGGACAAGTTGTAAAAACTGTGTTTTCCACTCCCGTAGTGACTAGGAGTCCTAAAATGTGTTCGGAACGACCCGTGCGCGAAACACCGACACACAATTTTATTCATGTTCGGGTGGGCTCACTAGTGACCCGCATTTTTTGTGCCGGGACAACTTGTGAAAACCGTGTTTTCGGCACCCCGTAGTGACTAGGAGTCCAAAAATGTGTTCTGAAACGACCTGTGCGCGAAACACCGACACACAATTGTATTCAAGTTCGGGTGGGCTGACTGGTGACCCGCATTTATTGCGCCGGGACAAGTTGTGAAAACCGTGTTTTCCGCACCCGGTAGTGACTAGGAGTCCTAAAATGTGTTCTGGAATGATCCGTGCGCGAAACACGGAGGCACGACTTTGTTCATCTTCGCATTGGCCCATTAGTGATCCGCATTTGTTGCGCCGGGACAAGTTGTGAAAATCGTATTTTCCGCACGCGGTAGAGGCTAGGAGTCCTAAAATGAGTTCGGAAGAACCCGTGTGCTAAACCTCGACGCAGAATTTTGTTCACGTTCGGGTGGGCCCACAAGTGACCCGCATTTATTGCGCTCGGGACAAGTTGTGAAAACCGTATTTTCCGCACCCGGTAGTGACTAGGAGTCCTAAAATTTGTTCGAGAACGACCCGGGCGCAAAACACCCACGCACGATTTTATTCATGTTCGGGTGGGCCCACTAGTGAGCTGCATTTTTTGTGCCGGGACAAGTTGTGAAAACCACGTTTTCCACACCCGGTAGTGACTAGGAGTCCTAAAATGAGTTCTAGAAGAACCCGTGTGCTAAACCTCGATGCAGAATTTTGTTCAGGTTCGGGTGGGCCCACTAGTGACCCGCATTTATTGCGTCGGGACAAGTTGTAAAACTGTGTTTTCCGCACCCGGTAGTGACTAGGAGTCCTAAAATATGTTCTGGAACGACCCGTGCGCGAAACACCGACGCACAATTTTGTTCATGTTCGGGTGGGTTCACTAGTGAGCCGCATTTTTTGTGCCTGGACAAGTTGTGAAAACCGTGTTTTCGGCACCCGTATAGACTAGGAGTCCTAAAATGTGTTCGGAACGACCTGTGTGCGAAACACCCACGCACAATTTTTCATGTTCGGGTGGGCTCACTAGTGACCCGCATTTATTGCGCTCGGGACAAGTTGTGAAAACCGTGTTTTCCGCACCCGGTAGTGACTATGAGTCCTAAAATGTGTTCTCTAATGATCCGTGCGCGAAACACCGAGGCACGACTTTGTTCATCTTCGCATTGACCCATTAGTGATCCGCATTTGTTGCGCCGGAGCAAGTTGTGAAAACCGTATTTTCCGCACCCGGTAGAGACTAGGAGTCCTAAAATGAGTTCTGGAAGAACCCGTGTGCTAAACCTCGACGCAGAATTTTGTTCACGTTCGGGTGGGCCCACTAGTGACCCGCATTTATTGCGTCGGGACAAGTTGTAAAAACCGTGTTTTCCGCACCCGGTCGTGACTAGGAGTCCTAAAATATGTTCTGGAACGACCCGTGCGCGAAACACCGACGCACAATTTTGTTCATGTTCGGCTGGGCTCACTAGTGACCCGCATTTTTTGTGCCGGGACAAGTTGTGAAACCGTGTTTTCGGCACCCCGTAGTGACTAGGAGTCCTAAAATGTGTTCTAGAACGACCTGTGCGCGAAACACCCACGCACAATTTTATTCATGTTCGGGTGGGCTCACTAGTGACCCGCATTTATTGCGCCGAGACAAGTTGTGAAAACCGTATTTTCCGCACCCGGTAGTGACTAGGAGTCCTAAAATTTGTTCGAGAACGACCCGGCGCAAAACACCCACGCATGATTTTATTCATGTTCAGGTGGGCCCACTAGTGAGCTGCATTTTTTGTGCCGGGACAAGTTGTGAAAACCACGTTTTCCACACCCAGTAGTGACTAGGAGTCCTAAAATGTGTTCTAGAACAACTCGTGCGCGAATCATCGACGCATAATTTGATTCATGTTCGGGTGGGGCTGACTAGTGACCCGCATTTATTGCGCCGGGACAAGTTGTGAAAACCGTGTTTTCCGCACTCGGTAGTGACTAGGAGTCCTAAAATGTGTTCTAGAACGACCTTTGCGCGAAACACCGACGCACAATTTGATTCATGTTCGGGTTGGCTCACTAGTGACCCGCATTTATTGCGCCGGGACAAGTTGTGAAAACCGTGTTTTCCGCACCCGTAGTGACTAGGAGTCCTAAAATGTGTTCTGGAACGACCTGTGCGCGAAACACCCACGCACAATTTTATTCATGTTCGTGTGGGCTCACTAGTGACCCGCATTTATTGTGCCGGGACAAGTTTGAAAACCGTGTTTTCCGCACCGGTAGTGATTAGGAGTCCTAAAATGTGTTCGGAACGACCCGGGCGCGAAACACCGATGCACAACTTTGTTCATCTTCACTTGGGCCCACCAGTGAGTTGTTTTTATTGCGTCGCAACAAGTTGTGAAAACCGTATTTTCCACACCCGTAGTAACTAGGAGTCATAAAATGAGTTCTGGAATAACCCGTGCGCTAAACCTTGACGCAGCATTTTGTTCACGTTCGAGTGGGCCCACTAGTGACCCGCATTTATTGCGTCGGGACAAGTTGTAAAACCGGGTTTTCCACGCCCGTAATGACTAGGATTCCTAAAATTTGTTCAGGAACGACCCGGGCGCAAAACACCCACGCACGATTTTATTCATGTTCGGGTGGGCCCACTAGTGAGCTGCATTTATTGTGCCGGGACAAGTTGTGAAAACCACGTTTTCCACACCCGGTAGTGACTAGGAGTCCTAAAATGTGTTCTAGAACAACCTGTGCGCGAAGCAACCGACGCACAATTTGATTCATGTTCGGGTGGGGCTGACTAGTGACCCGCATTTATTGCGTCGGGACAAATTGTAAAACCGTGTTTTCCACGCCCGAGTGACTAGGAGTCCTAAAATGCGTTCGGAACGACCAGTGCGCGAAACACCGACGCACCATTTTATTCATGTTCGGGTGGGCCCACTAGTGAGCCCCATTTATTGTGTCGGGACAAGTTGTAAAAACCACGTTTTCCACACCCGGTAGTGACTAGGAGTCCTAAAATGTCTTCTAGAACAACCGGTGCGCGAAACACCGACGCACCATTTTATTCATGTTCGGGTGGGCCCACTAGTGAGCCCCATTTATTGTGCTCGGGACAAGTTGTGAAAACCACGTTTTCCACACCCGGTAGTGACTAGGAGTCCTAAAATGTGTTCTAGAACAACCTCGTGCGCGAAGCACCGACGCATAATTTGATTCATGTTCGGGTGGGGCTGACTAGTGACCCGCATTTATTGCCTCGGGACAAGTTGTAAAAGCTGTGTTTTCCACGCCCGGTAATGACTAGGAGTCCTAAAATGCGTTCGGAACGACCTGTGCGCGAAACACCGACGCACAATTTTCTTCTTGTTCGGGTGGGCCCACTAGTGAGCCCCATTTATTGTGCTGGGACAAGTTGTATAAACCACGTTTTCCACACCCAGTAGTGACTAGGAGTCCTAAAATGTCTTCTAGAACAACCGGTGCGCGAAACACCGACGCACAATTTGATTCATGTTCGGGTGGGCTCACTAGTGACCCGCATTTATTTCGTCGGGACAAGTTGTGAAAACCGTGTTTTCCACACCCAGTAGTGATTAGGAGTCCTAAAATGTGTTCTAGAACGACTCGTGCGCGAAACACCGACGCACAAATTTATTCATGTTCGGATGGGCTGACTAGAGACCCACATTTATTGCACCGGACAAGTTGTGAAAACCATGTTTTCCGCACCTGGTAGTGACTAGGAGTCCTAAAATGTGTTCGGTACAACTCTGTGCGGGAAACACCGACGCACAATTTTATGCATGTTCAGGTTGCCTCACTAGTGACCCGCATTTATTGCGTCGGGACAAGTTGTGAAAACCGTGTTTTCCGCACTGGTAGTGATTAGGAGTCCTAAAATGTGTTCGGAATGACCCGTGCGCGAAACACCGACGCACAACTTTGTTCATCTTCACGTGGGCCCACCAGTGAGCTGTTTTTATTGCGCCGCAACAAGTTGTGAAAACCGTATTTTCCACACCCGGTAGTAACTAGGAGTCATAAAATGAGTTCTGGAATAACCCGTGCGCTAAACCTCGACGCAGAATTTTGTTCACGTTCGGGTGGGCCCACTAGTGACCCGCATTTATGGCGTCGGGACAAGTTGTAAAAACTATGTTTTCCGCGCCCGGTAATGACTAGGAGTCCTAAAATGCGTTGTGCAACGACCTGTGCGCGAAACACCGACGCACAATATTATTCATGTTCGGGTGGGCTCACTAGTGACCCGCATTTATTGCGCCGGGACAAGTTGTGAAAACCGTATTTTCCTCACCCGGTAGTGACTAGGAGTCCTAAAATTTGTTCAGGAACGACCCGGCGCAAAACACCCACGCACGATTTTATTCATGTTCGGGTGGGCCCACTAGTGCGCTGCATTTATTGTGCCGGGACAAGTTGTGAAAACCACGTTTTCCACCCCGGTAGTGACTAGGAGTCCTAAAATGTGTTCTAGAACAACTCTGTGCGCGAAGCACCGACGCATAATTTGATTCATGTTCGAGTGGGGCTGACTAGTGACCCGCATTTATTGCGCCGGGACAAGTTGTGAAAACCGTGTTTTCCGCACTCGGTAGTGACTAGGAGTCCTAAAATGTGTTCTAGAACGACCTTTGCGCGAAACACCGACGCACAATTTGATTCATGTTCGGGTGAGCCCACATTTATTGCGCCGGACAAGTTGTGAAAACCGTATTTTCCGCACCCGTAGTCGACTAGGAGTCCTAAAATTTGTTCTGGAACGACCTGTGCGTGAAACACCCACGCACAATTTGATTCATGTTCGGGTGGGCTCACTAGTGACCCGCCCTTATTGCGCCAGGACTAGTTGTGAAAACCGTGTTTTCCGCACCCGGTAGTGACTAGGAGTCCTAAAATGTGTTCTAGAATGATCCGTGCGCGAAACACCGAGGCACGACTTTGTTCATCTTCGCATTGGCCCATTAGTGATCCGCATTTGTTGCGCCGGACAAGTTGTGAAAACCGTATTTTCCGCACTCGGTACGGACTAGGAGTCCTAAAATGAGTTCCGGAAGAACCCGTATGCTAAACCTCGACGCAGAATTTTGTTCACGTTCGGGTGGGCCCACTAGTGACCCGCATGTATTGCGTCGGGACAAGTTTGTAAAACCGTGTTTTCCGCACCCGGTCGTGACTAGGAGTCCTAAAATGTGTTCGGAACGACCTGTGCGCGAAACACCGACGCAAAATTTTATTCATGTTCGGGTGGGCTCACTAGTGACCGGCATTTTTTGCGTCGGGACAAGTTGTGAAAACCGTGTTTTCTGCACCCGGTAGTGACTAGGAGTCCTAAAATGTGTTCTGGAATGATCGGTGCGCGAAACACCGAGGCACGTTCATCTTCGCATTGGCCCATTAGTGATCCGCAATTGTTGCGCCGGACAGGTTGTGAAAACCGTATTTTCCGCACTCGATAGAGACTAGGAGTCCTAAAATGAGTTCCGGAAGAACCCGTATGCTAAACCTCGACGCGGATTTTGTTCACGTTCGGGTGGGCCCATTGGTGCAGAAAATACGATTTTCACAACTTGTTGGGGCGCAATAAAAGTGGGTCACCTGGTGGGCCCACGTGAAGATGAACAAAGTTTTGCGTCGATGTTTCGCGCATGGGTCATTCCGAACACATTTTAGGACTCCTAGTCCCTACTCGGTGCGGAAAACACGGTTTTCACAACTTGTCCCAAGCACAATAAATGCGGGTCACTAGTGAACCCACCCGAACGTGAATAAAATTGTGCATCGGTGTTTCGCGCATAGGTCATTCCGAACACATTCTAGGACTCCTAGTATTTACTTGGTGCGGAAAACACGATTTTCACAACTTGTCCCGACGCAATAAATGTGGGTCACAAGTGTGCCCACCCAAACGTGAATAAAATTGTGCGTCGTCCGAACATATTTTAGGACTCCTTGTCACTACTTGGAGCGGAAAACACGCTTTTCACAACTTGTCTCGACGCAATAAATGCAGGTCACTAGTGGGCCAACCTCAACGTGAACAAAATTCTACTTCGGTATTTCGCGCTCGAGTCATTCCAGAACACATTTTAGGACTCCTAGTCTCTACTTCGTGCGGAAAACACAGTTTTCACAACTTGTCCCGACGCAATAAATGTGGATCACTAGTGTGCCCACCCGAACGTGTATAAAATTGTGCGTCGGTGTTTCGCGCACGGGTCGTTCCAGAACACATTTTAGGACTCCTAGTTACTAGTAGGTGCGGAAAACACGGTTTTCATAACTTGTCCCGGCGCAATAAATGCGGGTCACTAGTGGACCCACCTTAACGTGAACAGAATTCTACGTCGGTGTTTCGCGCACGGGTCATTCCAGAACACATTTTAGGATTTCTAGTCACTACAGGGTGTGGAAGACATGGTTTTTACAACTTGTCTCGGCGCAATAAATGCGGGTCACTAGTGAGCCCAGCCGAACATGAATCAAATTTTGCGTCGAGTGTTTCGCGCACAGGTTGTTCTAGAACACATTTTAGGACTCCTAGTCACTAAGGGTGTGGAAAACATGGTTTTCACAACTTGTCCCAGCGCAATAAATGCGGCTCACTAGTGGGCCGACCCGAACATGAATAAAATTGTGCAGGGTGTGTTGCGCACGGGTGGTTCCCGTACACATTTTAGGACTCCTAGTCACTATCGGCGCAGAAAATACGATTTTCACAACTTGTTGGGGCGCAATAAAAGTGGGTCACCGGTGGGCCCACGTGAAGATAAACAAAGTTTTGCGTCGATGTTTCGCGCACGGGTCGTTCCGAACACATTTTAGGACTCCTACTCCCTACCCGGTGCGGAAAACACGGTTTTCACAACTTGTCCCGGCACAATAAATGCGGATCACTAGTGAACCCACCCGAACGTGAATAAAATTGTGCATCGGTGTTTCGCGCATAGGTCATTCCGAACACATTCTAGGACTCCTAGTATTTACTTGGTGCGGAAAACACGATTTTCACAACTTGTCCCGACGCAATAAATGTGGGTCACAAGTGTGCCCACCCAAACGTGAATAAAATTGTGCGTCGGTGTTTCGCGCACGGGTCATCCGAACATATTTTAGGAGTCCTTGTCACTACCTGGAGCGGAAAACACGCTTTTCTCAACTTGTCTCGACGCAATAAATGCAGGTCACTAGTGGGCCAACCTCAACGTGAACAAAATTCTACTTCGGTATTTCGCGCTCGAGTCATTCCGAACACATTTTAGGACTCCTAGTCTCTACTTCGTGCGGAAAACACAGTTTTCACAACTTGTCCCGACGCAATAAATGTGGATCACTAGTGTGCCCACCCGAACGTGTATAAAATTGTGCGTCGAGTGTTTCGCGCACGGGTCGTTCCGAACACATTTTAGGACTCCTAGTTACTAGTAGGTGCGGAAAACACGGTTTTCATAACTTGTCCCGGCGCAATAAATGCGGGTCACTAGTGGACCCACCTTAACGTGAACAGAATTCTACGTCGGTGTTTCGCGCACGGGTCATTCCAGAACACATTTTAGGATTTCTAGTCACTACAGGGTGTGGAAGACATGGTTTTTACAACTTGTCTCGGCGCAATAAATGCGGGTCACTAGTGAGCCCAGCCGAACATGAATCAAATTTTGCGTCGGTGTTTCGCGCACAGGTTGTTCTAGAACACATTTTAGGACTCCTAGTCACTAAGGGTGTGGAAAACATGGTTTTCACAACTTGTCCCGGCGCAATAAATGCGGCTCACTAGTGGGCCGACCCGAACATGAATAAAATTGTGCAGGGTGTGTTGCGCACGGGTGGTTCCCGTACACATTTTAGGACTCCTAGTCACTATCGAGCGCAGAAAATACGATTTTCACAACTTGTTGGGGCGCAATAAAAGTGGGTCACCTGGTGGGCCCACGTGAAGATAAACAAAGTTTTGCGTCGATGTTTCGCGCACGGGTCGTTCCAGAACACATTTTAGGACTCCTACTCCCTACCGGTGCGGAAAACACGGTTTTCACAACTTGTCCCAGCACAATAAATGCGGATCACTAGTGAACCCACCCGAACGTGAATAAAATTGTGCATCGGTGTTTCGCGCATAGGTCATTCCAGAACACATTCTAGGACTCCTAGTATTTACTTGGTGCGGAAAACACGATTTTCACAACTTGTCCCGACGCAATAAATGTGGGTCACAAGTGTGCCCACCCAAACGTGAATAAAATTGTGCGTCGGTGTTTCGCGCACGGGTCATCCAGAACATATTTTAGGAGTCCTTGTCACTACCTGGAGCGGAAAACACGCTTTTCTCAACTTGTCTCGACGCAATAAATGCAGGTCACTAGTGGGCCAACCTCAACGTGAACAAAATTCTACTTCGGTATTTCGCGCTCGAGTCATTCCAGAACACATTTTAGGACTCCTAGTCTCTACTTCGTGCGGAAAACACAGTTTTCACAACTTGTCCCGACGCAATAAATGTGGATCACTAGTGTGCCCACCCGAACGTGTATAAAATTGTGCGTCGGTGTTTCGCGCACGGGTCGTTCCAGAACACATTTTAGGACTCCTAGTTACTAGTAGGTGCGGAAAACACGGTTTTCATAACTTGTCCCGGCGCAATAAATGCGGGTCACTAGTGGACCCACCTTAACGTGAACAGAATTCTACGTCGGTGTTTCGCGCACGGGTCATTCCAGAACACATTTTAGGATTTCTAGTCACTACAGGGTGTGGAAGACATGGTTTTTACAACTTGTCTCGGCGCAATAAATGCGGGTCACTAGTGAGCCCAGCCGAACATGAATCAAATTTTGCGTCGGTGTTTCGCGCACAGGTTGTTCTAGAACACATTTTAGGACTCCTAGTCACTAAGGGTGTGGAAAACATGGTTTTCACAACTTGTCCCGGCGCAATAAATGCGGCTCACTAGTGGGCCGACCCGAACATGAATAAAATTGTGCAGGGTGTGTTGCGCACGGGTGGTTCCCGTACACATTTTAGGACTCCTAGTCACTATCGGGTGCAGAAAATACGATTTTCACAACTTGTTGGGGCGCAATAAAAGTGGGTCACTGGTGGGCCCACGTGAAGATAAACAAAGTTTTGCGTCGATGTTTCGCGCACGGGTCGTTCCAGAACACATTTTAGGACTCCTACTCCCTACCGGTGCGGAAAACACGGTTTTCACAACTTGTCCCGGCACAATAAATGCGGATCACTAGTGAACCCACCCGAACGTGAATAAAATTGTGCATCGGTGTTTCGCGCATAGGTCATTCCAGAACACATTCTAGGACTCCTAGTATTTACTTGGTGCGGAAAACACGATTTTCACAACTTGTCCCGACGCAATAAATGTGGGTCACAAGTGTGCCCACCCAAACGTGAATAAAATTGTGCGTCGGTGTTTCGCGCACGGGTCATCCAGAACATATTTTAGGAGTCCTTGTCACTACCTGGAGCGGAAAACACGCTTTTCTCAACTTGTCTCGACGCAATAAATGCAGGTCACTAGTGGGCCAACCTCAACGTGAACAAAATTCTACTTCGGTGTTTCGCGCTCGGGTCATTCCGAACACATTTTAGGACTCCTAGTCTCTACTTCGTGCGGAAAACACGGTTTTCACAACTTGTCCCGACGCAATCAATGTGGATCGCTAGTGTGCCCACCCGAACGTGAATAAAATTGTGCGTCGGTGTTTCGCTCACGGGTCGTTCCTGAACACATTTTAGCACTCCTAGTTGCTAGTAGGTGCGGAAAACACGGTTTTCATAACTTGTCCCGGCGCAATAAATGCGGATCACTAGTGGACCCACCTTAACGTGAAAAGAATTCTACGTCGGTGTTTCGCGCACGGGTCGTTCCGAACACATTTTAGGACTTCTAGTCACTACGAGGTGTGGAAGACGTGGTTTTCACAACTTGTCCGGCGCAATAAATGCGGCTCACTAGTGGGCCCACCCGAACATGAATAAAATTGTGCAGGGTGTGTTGCGCACGGGTGGTTCCCGTACACATTTTAGGACTCCTAGTCACTATCAGGTGCAGAAAATACGGTTTCACAACTTGTTGAGGCGCAATAAAAGTGGGTCACTTGGTGGGCCCACGTGAAGATGAACAAAGTTTTGCGTCGATGTTTCGCGCACGGGTCCTTCCGAACACATTTTAGGAGTCCTAGTCCCTAGCTGGTGCGGAAAACACGGTTTTCACAACTTGTCCCGGCACAATAAATGCGGGTCACTAGTGAACCCACCCGAACGTGAATAAATTGTGCGTCGGTGTTTCGCGCATAGGTCATTCCAGAACACATGCTAGGACTCCTAGTATTTACTTGGTGCGGAAAACACGATTTTCACAACTTGTCCTAACGCAATAAATGTTGGCCACAAGTGTGCCCACCCAAACGTGAATAAAATTGTGCGTCGGTGTTTCGCGCACGGGTCGTCCAGAACATATTTTAGGACTCCTTGTCACTACCTGGAGCGGAAAACACGCTTTTCACAACTTGTCTCGATGCAATAAATGTGGGTCACCGGTGGGCCCACCTTAACGTGAACAGAATTCTGCGTCGGTGTTTCGCGCACGGGTCGTTCCAGAACACATTTTAGGACTACTAGTCTCTACGGGTGTGGAAAACACAGTTTTCACAACTTGCCTCGGCGCAATAAATTCGGGTCGATAATGGGCCAATGTGAAGATGACCAAAGTTGTGCGTCGGTGTTTGTCGCACGGGTCGTTTCAGAACACATTCTAAGGACTCCTAGTCACTAACAGGTGCGGAAAATACGGTTTTCACAACTTGTTGCGGCATAATAAAACCGGGTCACCGGTGGGCCCACCCGAACGTGAATAAAATTGTGCGTCGGTGTTTTGCGCACAGGTCGTTCCAGAACACATTTTAGGATTCCTAGTCACTACTTGGTGCGGAAAACACGGTTTTCACAACTTATCCTGGCGCAATAAATGCGGGTCACTAGTGAGCCCACCCGAACGCGAATAAAATTGTGGGTCGGTGTTTCGCGCATGGGTCGTTCTAGAACACATTTTAGGACACTTAGTCACTACCAGGTGTGGCAAACATGCTTTTCAGAATTTGTCCCGGCGCAATAAACGCGACTCACTAGTGGGCCCGACCGAACATGAATAAAATTGTGCGTGGGTGTTTTGCGCACGGGTCGTTCCAGAAAATATTTTAGGACTCCTAGTCTCTACCGGGTGCGGAAAATACGATTTTCACAACTTGTCCTGGCGCAATAAATGCGGGTCACTAATAGGCCAATGCGAAGATGAAGAAAGTTGTGCCTCGGTGATTCGCGCACGGGTCATTCCGAACACATTTTAAGGACTCCTGGTCACTACCGGGTGTGGAAAACGCGGTTTTCACAACTTGTTCCGGCGCAATAAATGCGGCTCACTAGTGGGCCCACCCGAACATAAACCAAATTGTGCGTGGCTGTTTCACGCACGGGTCGTCCCCGAACATATTTTAAGACTCCTAGTCTACGGGCGCGGAAAACACGGTTTTCACAACTTCTCCCGACGTAATAAATTCGGGTCGATAATGGGCCGATGCGAAGGTGAACAAAGTTGTGCCTCGGTGTTTCGTGCACGGGTCGTTCTAAAACACATTTTAGGACTCGCAGTCACTAGTGGGTGCGGAAAACACGGTTTTCACAACATGTCTCGGCGAAATAAATACGGGTCACTAGTGGGCCCACCTCAACGTGAAAAAAATTCTGCGTCGGTGTTTCGCGCACGGGTCATTCCAGAACACATTTTAGGACTGCTAGTCACTACCGGGTGCGGAAAACACGGTTTTCACAACTTATCCCGACGCAATAAATGCGGCTCACTAGTGGGCCCACCTGAAACATGAACAAAATTGTCGGTGGGTGTTTCGCGCACGGGTCGTCCCCGAACACATTTTAGCAGTCCTAGTCTCTACCGGGTGCGGAAAATACGGTTTTCAAAACTTATCCCGACGCAATAAATGCTGGTCATTAATGAGCCAATGTGAAGATGAACAAAGTTGTGCCTCGGTGTTTAGCGCACGGGTCGTTCCGAACACATTTTAGGACTCCTAGTCGATGCACGTGTGCGGAAAACACGATTTTCTCAACTCTGTCCCGGCGCAATAAATACGGGTCACTAGTGAGCCCACCCGAACATGATACAAATTTTGCGTCGGTGTGTCGCGCACGAGGTTGTTCTAGAACACATTTTAAGACTCCTAGTCACTAATGGTGTGGAAAACGCGGTTTTCACAACTTGTCCCGGCGCAATAAATGCGGCTCACTAGTGGGCCCACCCGAACATGAATAAAATTGTGCGTCGGCGTGTTGCACACGGGTCGTTCCCGAACACATTTTAGGACTCCTAGTCACTATCGGGTGCGGAAAATACGGTTTTCACAACTTGTTGCTGCGCAATAAAAGCGGGTCACTTGTGGGCCCACGTGAAGATGAACAAAGTTTTGCGTCGGTGTTTCGCGCACGGGTCGTTCCGAACATATTTTAAGACTCCTAGTCCCTACCTGGTGCGGAAAACACGGTTTCACAACTTGTCCCGGCGCAATAAATGCGGGTCACTAGTGAGCCCACCCGAACGTGAATAAAATTGTGCGTCGGTGTTTCGCGCACGGGTCATTCCAGAACACATTTTAGGACTCCTAGTCTCTACTTCTTGCGGAAAACACGGTTTTCACAACTTGTCCCGACGCAATAAATGTGGATCACTAGTGTGCCCACCCGAACGTGAATAAAATTGTGCGTCGGTGTTTCGCGCACGAGTCGTTCCAGAACACATTTTAGGACTCCTAGTTACTAGTAGGTGCGGAAAACATGGTTTTCACAACTTGTCCCGGCGCAATAAATGCGGGTCACTAGTGGGCCCACCTTAACGTGAACAGAATTCTGCGTCGGTGTTTCGCGCACGGGTCGTTCCAGAACACATTTTAGGACTTCTAGCCACTACAGGGTGTGGAAGACATGGTTTCTACAACTTGTCTCGGCGCAATAAATGCGGGTTACTAGTGAGCCCACCCGAACATGAATCAAATTTTGCGTCGGTGTTTCGCGCACGAGGTTGTTCTAGAACACATTTTAGGACTCCTAGTCACTAAGGGTGTGGAAAACATGATTTTCACAACATGTCCCGGTGCAATAAATACGGCTCACTAGTGGGCCCACCCGAACGTGAATAAAATTGTGCGTCGGTGTTTCGCGCATAGGTCAATCCAGAACACATTTTAGGCCTCCTAGTGTTTACTTGGTGTGGAAAACACGATTTTCACAACTTGTCCCGACGCAATAAATGTGGGTCACTAGTGTGCCCACCCAAACGTGAATAAAATTGTGCGTCGGTGTTTCGCGCACGGGTCGTCCAGAACACATTTTAGGACTCCTTGTCACTACCTGGAGCGGAAAACACGCTTTTCACAACTTGTCTCGGCGCAATAAATGCAGGTCACTACTGGGCTAATCTCAACGTGAACAAAATTCTGCTTCGGTGTTTCGCGCTCGGGTCATTCCGAACACATTTTAGGACTCCTAGTCTCCACCGGGTGCGGAAAACACAGTTTTCACAACTTGTCTCGACGCAATAAATTCAGGTCGATAATGGGCCAATGTGAAGATGAACAAAGTTGTGCGTCGGTATTTCTCGCACGGCTCGTTTCAGAACACATTCTAAGGACTCCTAGTCACTAACGGGTGCAGAAAAGACGGTTTTCACAACTTGTTGCGGCGTAATAAAACCGGGTCACCGGTGGGCCCACCCGAACGTGAATAAAATTGTGCGTCGGTATTTTGTGCACTGGTCGTTCCAGAACACATTTTAGGACTCCTAGTTACAAGTAGGTGCGAAAAACACGGTTTTCACAACTTGTCCCGGCGCAATAAATGCGGGTCACTAGTGGACCCACCTTAACGTCAACAGAATTCTACGTCGGTGTTTCGCGCACGGGTCGTTCCAGAACACATTTCAGGACTTCTAGTCACTACAGGGTGTGGAAGACATGGTTTTTACAACTTGTCTCGGCGCAATAAATGCGGGTCACTAGTGAGCCCACCCGAACATGAATCAAATTTTGCGTCGGTGTTTCGCGCACAGGTTGTTCTAGAACACATTTTAGGACTCCTAGTCACTAAGGGTGTGGAAAACGTGGTTTTCACAACTTGTCCCGGCGCAATAAATGCGGCTCACTAGTGGGCCCACCCGAATATGAATAAAATTGTGCAGGGTGTGTTGCGCACGGGTGGTTCCCGTACACATTTTAGGACTCCTAGTCACTATCAGGTGCAGAAAATACGATTTTCACAACTTGTTGGGGCGCAATAAAAGTGGATCACTGGTGGGCCCACGTGAAGATGAACAAAGTTTTGCGTCGATGTTTCACGCAAGGGTCCTTCCAGAACACATTTTAGGACTCCTAGTCCCTACCGGTGCGGAAAACACGGTTTTCACAACTTGTCCCAAGCACAATAAATGCGGGTCACTAGTGAACCCACCCGAACGTGAATAAAATTGTGCGTCGGTGTTTCGCGCATTGGTTATTCCAAAACACATGCTAGGACTCCTAGTATTTACTTGGTGCGGAAAACACGATTTTCACAACTTGTCCCGACGCAATAAATGTGGGTCACAAGTGTGGCCACCCAAACGTGAATAAAATTGTGCGTCGGTGTTTCGCGCACGGGTCGTCCGGAACATATTTTAGGACTCCTTGTTACTACCCGGAGCGGAAAACACGCTTTTCACAACTTGTCTCGATGCAATAAATGCAGGTCACTAGTGGGCCAACCTCAACGTGAACAAAATTCTACTTCGGTGTTTCGCGCTCGGGTCATTCCGAACACATTTTAGGACTCCTAGTCTCTACCGGGTGCGGAAAACACGGTTTTCACAACTTGCCTCGACGCAATAAATTCGGATCGATAATGGGCCGATGCGAAGGTCAACAAAGTTGTGCCTCGGTGTTTCGTGCACGGGTCGTTCTAAAACACATTTTAGGACACGCAATCACTAGTGGGTGCGGAAAACACGGTTTTCACAACATGTCTCGGCGCAATAAAGACGGGTCACTAGTGCGCCCACCTCAACGTGAAAAAATTCTGCGTCGGTGTTTCGCGCACGGGTCATTCCGAACACATTTTAGGACTCCTAGTCACTACCGCATGCGGAAAACACGGTTTTCACAACTTATCCCGACGCAATAAATGCGGCTCACTAGTGGGCCCACCGAAACATGAACAAAAATGTCGGTAGGTGTTTCGCGCACGGGTCGTTCCCGAACACATTTTAGCACTCCTAGTCTCTACCGGGTGCGGAAAATACGGTTTTCAAAACTTATCCTGACGCAATAAATGCTGGTCACTAATGAGCCAATGTGAAGATGAACAAAGTTGTGCCTCGGTGTTTAGCGCACGGGTCGTTCCGAACACATTTTTGGACTCCTAGTCGAGCACCGTGTGCGGAAAACACGATTTTCTCAACCCGTCCCGGCGCAATAAATACGGGTCACTAGTGAGCCCACCCGAACATGATACAAATTTTGCGTCGGTGTGTCGCGCACGAGTTGTTCTAGAACACATTTTAGGACTCCTAGACACTAATGGTGTGGAAAACGCGGTTTTTACAACTTGTCCCCGCGCAATAAATGCGGCTCACTTGTGGGCCCACCCGAACATGAATAAAATTGTGTGTCGGCGTGTGGCACACGGGTCGTTCCCGAACACATTTTAGGACTCCTAGTCACTATCGGGTGCGGAAAATACGGTTTTCACAACTTGTTGCAGCGCAATAAAAGCGGGTCACCTGGTGGGCCCACGTGAAGATGAACAAAGTTTTGCGTCGGTGTTTCGCGCACGGGTCGTTTCAGAACATATTTTAAGACTCCTAGTCCCTACCCGGTGCGGAAAACACGGTTTCACAACTTGTCCCGGCGCAATAAATGCGGGTCACTAGTGAGCCCACCCGAACGTGAATAAAATTGTGCGTCGGTGTTTCGCGCACTGTGTCATTCCGAACACATTTTAGGACTCCTAGTCTCTACTTCTTGCGGAAAACACGGTTTTCACAACTTGTCCCGACGCAATAAATGTGGATCACTAGTGTGCCCACCCGAACATGAATAAAATAGTGCGTCGGTGTTTCGCGCACGAGTCGTTCCAGAACACATTTTAGGACTCCTAGTTTCTAGTAGGTGCGGAAAACACGGTTTTCACAACTTGTCCCGGCGCAATAAATGCGGGTCACTAGTGGGCCCACCTTAACGTGAACAGAATTCTGCGTCGGTGTTTTGCGCACTGGTCGTTCCGAACACATTTTAGGACTCCTAGTTACTAGTAGGTGCGGAAAACACGGTTTTCACAACTTGTCCCGGCGCAATAAATGCGGGTCACTAGTGGGCCCACCTTAACGTGAACAGAATTCTGCGTCGGTGTTTTGCGCACTGGTCGTTCCGAACACATTTTAGGACTCCTAGTTACTAGTAGGTGCGAAAAACACGGTTTTCACAACTTGTCCCGGCGCAATAAATGCGGGTCACTAGTGGACCCACCTTAACGTCAACAGAATTCTACGTCGGTGTTTCGCGCACGGGTCATTCCGAACACATTTTAGGACTCCTAGTCACTACCGCATGCGGAAAACACGGTTTTCACAACTTATCCCGACGCAATAAATGCGGCTCACTAGTGGGCCCACCGAAACATGAACAAAAATGTCGGTAGGTGTTTCGCGCACGGGTCGTTCCCGAACACATTTTAGCACTCCTAGTCTCTACCGGGTGCGGAAAATACGGTTTTCAAAACTTATCCTGACGCAATAAATGCTGGTCACTAATGAGCCAATGTGAAGATGAACAAAGTTGTGCCTCGGTGTTTAGCGCACGGGTCGTTCCGAACACATTTTTGGACTCCTAGTCGATGCAGTGTGCGGAAAACACGATTTTCTCAACCCGTCCCGGCGCAATAAATACGGGTCACTAGTGAGCCCACCCGAACATGATACAAATTTTGCGTCGGTGTGTCGCGCACGAGGTTGTTCTAGAACACATTTTAGGACTCCTAGACACTAATGGTGTGGAAAACGCGGTTTTTACAACTTGTCCCCGCGCAATAAATGCGGCTCACTTGTGGGCCCACCCGAACATGAATAAAATTGTGTGTCGGCGTGTGGCACACGGGTCGTTCCCGAACACATTTTAGGACTCCTAGTCACTATCGGGTGCGGAAAATACGGTTTTCACAACTTGTTGCAGCGCAATAAAAGCGGGTCACCGGTGGGCCCACGTGAAGATGAACAAAGTTTTGCGTCGGTGTTTCGCGCACGGGTCGTTTCAGAACATATTTTAAGACTCCTAGTCCCTACCGGTGCGGAAAACACGGTTTCACAACTTGTCCGGCGCAATAAATGCGGGTCACTAGTGAGCCCACCCGAACGTGAATAAAATTGTGCGTCGGTGTTTCGCGCACGAGTCATTCCAGAACACATTTTAGGACTCCTAGTCTCTACTTCTTGCGGAAAACACGGTTTTCACAACTTGTCCCGACGCAATAAATGTGGATCACTAGTGTGCCCACCCGAACATGAATAAAATAGTGCGTCGGTGTTTCGCGCACGAGTCGTTCCAGAACACATTTTAGGACTCCTAGTTTCTAGTAGGTGCGGAAAACACGGTTTTCACAACTTGTCCCGGCGCAATAAATGCGGGTCACTAGTGGGCCCACCTTAACGTGAACAGAATTCTGCGTCGGTGTTTTGCGCACTGGTCGTTCCAGAACACATTTTAGGACTCCTAGTTACTAGTAGGTGCGGAAAACACGGTTTTCACAACTTGTCCCGGCGCAATAAATGCGGGTCACTAGTGGGCCCACCTTAACGTGAACAGAATTCTGCGTCGGTGTTTTGCGCACTGGTCGTTCCGAACACATTTTAGGACTCCTAGTTACTAGTAGGTGCGAAAAACACGGTTTTCACAACTTGTCCCGGCGCAATAAATGCGGGTCACTAGTGGACCCACCTTAACGTCAACAGAATTCTACGTCGGTGTTTCGCACACGGGTCGTTCCGAACACATTTCAGGACTTCTAGTCACTACAGGGTGTGGAAGACATGGTTTTTACAACTTGTCTCGGCGCAATAAATGCGGGTCACTTGTGAGCCCACTCGAACATGAATCAAATTTTGCGTCGGTGTTTCGCGCACGAGGTTGTTCTAGAACACATTTTAGGACTCCTAGTCACTAAGGGTGTGGAAAACGTGGTTTTCACAACTTGTCCCGGCGCAATAAATGCGGCTCACTAGTGGGCCCACCCGAACATGAATAAAATTGTGCAGGGTGTGTTGCGCACGGGTGGTTCCGAGTACACGTTTTAGGACTCCTAGTCACTATCGGGTGCGGAAAATACGATTTTCACAACTTGTTGGGGCGCAATAAAAGTGGGTCACTCGTGGGCCCACGTGGAGATGAACAAAGTTTTGCGTCGATGTTTCGCGCAAGGGTCCTTCCATAACACATTTTAGGACTCCTAGTCCCTACTTGGTGCGGAAAACACGGTTTTCACAACTTGTCCGGAACAATAAATGCGGGTCACTAGTGAACCCACCCGAACGTGAATAAAATAGTGCGTCCGTGTTTCGCGCATAGGTTATTCCAGAACACATGCTAGGACTCCTAGTATTTACTTGGTGCAGAAAACACGATTTTCACAACTTGTCCTGACGCAATAAATGTGGGTCACAAGTGTGCCCACCCAAACGTGAATAAAATTGTGCGTCGGTGTTTCGCGCACGGGTCGTCCGAGAACATATTTTAGGACTCCTTGTCACTACCTGGAGCGGAAAACACGCTTTTCACAACTTGTCTCGATGCAATAAATGCAGGTCACTAGTGGGCCAACCTCAACGTGAACAAAATTCTACTTCGGTGTTTCGCGCTCGGGTCATTCCGAACACATTTGAGGACTCCTAGTCTCTACGGGTGCGGAAAACACGGTTTTCACAACTTGCCTCGACGCAATAAATTCGGGTCGATAATGGGCCAATGTGAAGATGAACAAAGTTGTGCGTCGGTGTTTCTCGCACGGGTCGTTTCAGAACACGTTCTAAGGACTCCTAGTCACTAACGGGTGCGGACAACTTGTTGCGGCGCAATAAAACCGGGTCACCGGTGGGCCCACCCGAACGTGAATAAAATTGTGCGTCGGTGTTTTGCACACGGGTCATTCCAGAACACATTTTAGGACTCCTAGTCACCACTTGGTGCGGAAAACACGGTTTTCATAACTTGTCCCGGCGAAATAAATGCGGGTCACTAGTGGGCCCACCTGAAACATGAGTAAAATTGTGATTCGGTGTTTCGTGCGGGGTCGTTCTAGAACACATTTTAGGACTCCTAGTCACTACCGGGTGCGGAAAACACGGTATTGACGAGCTTATCCCGACGCAATAAATGCGGCTCACTAGTGGGCCCACCTGAAACATGAACAAAATTGTCGGTGGGTGTTTCGCGCACGGGTCGTTCCCGAACACATTTTAGCACGCCTAGTCTCTACGGGTGCAGAAAACACGGTTTTCATAACTTATCCCGATCCAATAAATGCCGGTCACTAATGGGCCAATGTGAAGATGAACAAAGTTGTGCCTCGGTGTTTCGCGCACGTGTCGTTCCGAACACATTTTAGGACTCCTAGTTACTACCGTGTGCGGAAAACATGGTTTTCACAACCTATCCCGTCGCAATAAATACGGGTCACCGGTGAACCCACCCGAACAAGATACAAATTTTGCGTCGGTGTTTCGCGCACAGAGTTGTTCTAGAACACATTTTAGGACTCCTAGTCACTAATAATGTGGAAAACACGGTTTTCACAACTTGTCTCGGCGTAATAAATGCGGCTCACTAGTGGGCCCACCCGAACATGAATAAAATTGTGCGTCGGTGTGTTGCACACGGGTCGTTCCCGAACACATTTTAGGACTCCTAGTCACTATCGGGTACGGAAAATACGGTTTTCACAACTTGTTGCAGCGCAATAAAAGCGGGTCACTGGTGGGCCCACGTGAAGATGAACAAAGTTTTGCGTCGGTGTTTCGCGCACGGGTCGTTCCGAACACATTTTAAGACTCCTAGTCCCTACCCGGTGCAGAAAACACGGTTTCACAAGTTGTCCTGGTGCAATAAATGCGGGTCACTAGTGAGCCCACCCGAACGTGAATAAAATTGTGCGTCGGTGTTTCGCGCACGGGTCATTCCAGAACACATTTTAGGACTCCTAGTCTCTACTTCTTGCGCAAAACACGGTTTTCACAACTTGTCCCGACGCAATAAATGTGGATCACAAGTGTGCCCACCCGAACGTGAATAAAATTGTGCGTCGGTGTTTCGCGCACGAGTCGTTCCAGAACACATTTTAGGACTCCTAGTTACTAGTAGGTGCGGAAAACACGGTTTTCACAACTTGTCCCGGCGCAATAAATGCGGGTCACCGGTGGGCCCACCTTAACGTGAACAGAATTCTGCGTCGGTGTTTCGCGCACGGGTCATTCCGAACACGTTTTAGGACTCCTAGTCTCTACGGGTGTGGAAAACACGGTTTTCACAACTTGCCTCGGCGCAATAAATTCGGGTCGATAATGGGCCAATGTGAAGATGACCAAAGCTGTGCGTCCGTGTTTCTCGCACGGGTCGTTTCAGAACACATTCTAAGGACTCCTAGTCACTAACGGGTGCGGAAAATACGGTTTTCACAACTTGTTGCGGCGCAATAAAACCGGGTCACCGGTGGGCCCACCCGAACGTGAATAAAATTGTGCGTCGGTGTTTTGCGCACAGGTCGTTCCAGAACACATTTTAGGATTCCTAGTCACTACTTGGTGCGGAAAACACGGTTTTCACAACTTATCCTGGCGCAATAAATGCGGGTCACTAGTGAGCCCACCCGAACGCGAATAAAATTGTGGGTCGGTGTTTCGCGCATGGGTCGTTCTAGAACACATTTTAGGACACTTAGTCACTACCAGGTGTGGCAAACATGCTTTTCAGAATTTGTCCCGGCGCAATAAATGCGGCTCACTAGTGGGCCCACCCGAACATGAATAAAATTATGCGTCGACGTGTTGCACACGGGTCGTTCCCGAACACATTTTAGGACTCCTAGCCACTATCGGGTGCGGAAAATACGGTTTTCACAACTTGTTGCGGCGGAATAAAAGCGGGTCACTGGTGGGCCCACGTGAAGATGAACAAAGTTTTGGGTCGGTGTTTCGCGCACGGGAAATTTCAGAACACATTTTAAGACTCCTAGTCCCTACCTGGTGCGGAAAACACGGTTTCACAACTTGTCCCGGCGCAATAAATGCGGGTCACTAGTGAGCCCACCCGAACGTGAATAAATTGTGCGTCGGTGTTTCGCGCATAGCTCGTTCTAGAACACATTTTAGGACTCCTAGTATTTACTTGGTGCGGAAAACACGATTTTCACAACTTGTCCCGACGCAATAAATGTGGGTCACTAGTGTGCCCACCCAAACGTGAATAAAATTGTGCGTCGGTGTTTCGTGCACGGGTCGTCCAGAACACATTTTAGGACTCATAGTCACTATCGGGTGCGGAAAATACGGTTTTCACAACTTGTCCCGGCGCAATAAATGCGGGTCACTAGTGAGCCCACCCGAACGTGAATAAAATTGTGCGTCGGTGTTTCACGCACAGGTCATTCTAGAACACATTTTAGCACTCCTAGTCTCTACTTCGTGCGGAAAACACGGTTTTCATAACTTGTCCCGACGCAATAAATGTGGATCACTAGTGTGCCCTCCCGACCGTGAATAAAATTGTGCATCGGTGTTTCGCGTACGGGTCGTTCCGGAACACATTTTAGGACTCCTAGTTACTAGTAGGTGCGGAAAACACGGTTTTCACAACTTGTCCCGGCGCAATAAATGCGGGTCACTAGTGGGCCCACCTTAACGTGAACAGAATTCTGCGTCGGTGTTTCGCGCACGGGTCGTTCCGAACACATTTTAGGACTTCTAGTCACTACGAGGTGTGGAAGACATGGTATTTACAACTTGTCTCGGCGCAATAAATGCGGGTCACCTGGTGAGCCCACCCGAACATGAATCAAATTTTGCGTCGGTGTTTCGCGCACGAGGTTGTTCTAGAACACATTTTAAGACTCCTAGTCACTAAGGGTGTGGAAAACGTGGTTTTCACAACTTGTCCCGTCGCAATAAATACGGCTCACTAGTGGGCCCACCCGAACATGAATACAATTGTGCGGGGTGTGTTGCGCACGGGTGGTTCCCGTACACTTTTTAGGACTCCTAGTCACTATCGGGTGCGGAAAATACGGTTTTCACAACTTGTTGCGGCGCAATAAAAGCGGGTCACCTGGTGGGCCCACGTGAAGATGAACAAAGTTTTGCGTCGATGTTTCGCGCACGGGTCGTTCTAGAACACATTTTAGGACTCCTAGTCCCTACCAGTGTGGAAAACACGGTTTTCACAACTTGTCCCGGCGCAATAAATGCGGGTCACTAGTGAGCCCACCCGAACGTGAATAAATTGTGCGTCGGTGTTTCGCGCATAGCTCGTTCTAGAACACATTTTAGGACTCCTAGTATTTACTTGGTGCGGAAAACACGATTTTCACAACTTGTCCCGACGCAATAAATGTGGGTCACTAGTGTGCCCACCCGAACGTGAATAAAATTGTGCGTCGGTGTTTCGCGCACGGGTCGTCCCGAACACATTTTAGGACTCATAGTCACTATCGGGTGCGGAAAATACGGTTTTCACAACTTGTCCCGGCGCAATAAATGCGGGTCACTAGTGAGCCCACCCGAACGTGAATAAAATTGTGCGTCGGTGTTTCGCGCACAGCTCATTCTAGAACACATTTTAGGACTCCTAGTCTTTACTTGGTGCGGAAAACACGATTTTCACAACTTGTCCCGACGCAATAAATGTGGGTCACTAGTGTGCCCACCTAAACGTGAATAAAATTGTGCGTCGGTGTTTCGCGCACGGGTCGTCCGAACACATTTTAGGACTCCTTGTCACTACCGGAGCGGAAAACACGCTTTTCACAACTTGTCTCGGCGCAATAAATGCAGGTCACTCATCGGGCTAATCTCAACGTGAACAAAATTCTGCTTCGGTGTTTCGCGCTCGGGTCATTCCAGAACACATTTTAGGACTCCTAGTCTCTACCGGGTGTAGAAAACACGGTTTTCACAACTTGCCTCGACGCAATAAATTCAGGTCGATAATGGGCCAATGTGAAGATGAACAAAGTTGTGCGTCGGTATTTCTCGCACGGCTCGTTTCAGAACACATTCGAAGGACTCCTAGTCACTAACGGGTGCAGAAAAGACGGTTTTCACAACTTGTTGCGGCGTAATAAAACCGGGTCACCGGTGGGCCCACCCGAACGTGAATAAAATTGTGCCTCGGTGTTTTGCGCACAGGTCGTTCCAGAACAGATTTTAGGACTCCTAGTGACTACTTGGTGCGGAAAACACGGTTTTCACAACTTGTCCCGGCGCAATAAATGCGGGTCACTCGTGGGCCCACCTTAACGTGAACAAAATTCTGCGTCGGTGTTTCGCGCACGGGTCATTCCAGAACACATTTTAGGACTCCTAGTCACTACCGGGTGTGGAAAACATGGTTTTTACAACTAGTCCCGACGCAATAAATGCGGCTCAATAGTGGGCCCACCTGAAACACGAATAAAGTTGTGATTCGGTGTTTCGTACACGGGTCGTTCTAGAACACATTTTACTACTCCTAGTCAC
The DNA here is from genome assembly GCA_031894775.1 of Chloris gayana. Taxonomy (NCBI): domain Eukaryota; kingdom Viridiplantae; phylum Streptophyta; class Magnoliopsida; order Poales; family Poaceae; genus Chloris; species Chloris gayana. The sequence continues at coordinate 391,935 of JAUNZO010000145.1, read as the reverse complement.
TACCGGGTGCGGAAAACACGGTATTCACAACTTATCCCGACGCAATAAATGCGGCTCACTAGTGGGCCCACCTGAAACATGAACAAAATTGTCGGTGGGTGTTTCGCGCTCGGGTCATTCCAGAACACATTTTAGGACTTCTAGTCTCTACCGGGTGCGGAAAACACAGTTTTCACAACTTGCCTCGACGCAATAAATTCGGGTCGATAACGGGCCAATGTGATGATGAACAAAGTTGTGCGTCGGTGTTTCTCGCACGGGTCGTTTCGAACACATTCTAAGGACTCCTAGTCACTAACGGGTATAGAAAATACGGTTTTCACAACTTGTTGCGGCGCAATAGAATCGGGTCGCCGGTGGGCCCACCCGAACGTGAATAAAATTGTGCGTCGGTGTTTTGCGCACGGGTCATTCCAGAACACATTTTAGGACTCCTAGTCACCACTTGGTGCGGAAAACACGGTTTTCACAACTAGTCCCGGTGCAATAAATGCGGGTCACTATTGGGCCCACCTTAACGTGAACAAAATTATGCGTCGGTGTTTCGCGCACGGGTCGTTCCGAACACATTTTAGGACTCCTAGTCACTTCCGGGTGTGGAAAACATGGTTTTTACAACTAGTCCCGACGCAATAAATGCGGCTCACTAGTGGGCCCACCGAAACATGAATAAAAATTGTGATTCGGTGTTTCGTGCATGGGTCGTTCTAGAACACATTTTAGGACTCGTAGTCACTACCGGGTGCGGAAAACACGGTATTCAACACTTATCCCGACGCAATAAATGCGGCTCACTAGTGGGCCCACCCGAAACATGAACAAAATTGTCGGTGGGTGTTTCGCGCACGGGTCGTTCCGAACACATTTTAGGACTTCTAGTCACTACGGGGTGTGGAAGACATGGTTTTTACAACTTGTCTCGGCGCAATAAATGCGGGTCACTCGGTGAGCCCACCCGAACATGAATCAAATTTTGCGTCGGTGTTTCGCGCACGAGGTTGTTCTAGAACACATTTTAAGACTCCTAGTCACTAAGGGTGTGGAAAACGTGGTTTTCACAACTTGTCCCGTCGCAATAAATACGGCTCACTAGTGGGCCCACCCGAACATGAATACAATTGTGCGGGGTGTGTTGCGCACGGGTGGTTCCCGTACACTTTTTAGGACTCCTAGTCACTATCGAGTGCGGAAAATACGGTTTTCACAACTTGTTGCGGCGCAATAAAAGCGGGTCACCGGTGGGCCCACGTGAAGATGAACAAAGTTTTGCGTCGATGTTTCGCGCACGGGTCGTTCCAGAACACATTTTAGGACTCCTAGTCCCTACCGGTGTGGAAAACACGGTTTTCACAACTTGTCCCGAGCGCAATAAATGCGGGTCACTAGTGAGCCCACCCGAACGTGAATAAATTGTGCGTCGGTGTTTCGCGCATAGCTCGTTCTAGAACACATTTTAGGACTCCTAGTATTTACTTGGTGCGGAAAACACGATTTTCACAACTTGTCCCGACGCAATAAATGTGGGTCACTAGTGTGCCCACCCAAACGTGAATAAAATTGTGCGTCGGTGTTTCGTGCACGGGTCGTCCGAACACATTTTAGGACTCATAGTCACTATCGGGTGCGGAAAATACGGTTTTCACAACTTGTCCGGCGCAATAAATGCGGGTCACTAGTGAGCCCACCCGAACGTGAATAAAATTGTGCGTCGGTGTTTCGCGCACAGCTCATTCTAGAACACATTTTAGGACTCCTAGTCTTTACTTGGTGCGGAAAACACGATTTTCACAACTTGTCCCGACGCAATAAATGTGGGTCACTAGTGTGCCCACCTAAACGTGAATAAAATTGTGCGTCGGTGTTTCGCGCACGGGTCGTCCGGAACACATTTTAGGACTCCTTGTCACTAACTCGGAGCGGAAAACACGCTTTTCACAACTTGTCTCGGCGCAATAAATGCAGGTCACTACTTGGGCTAATCTCAACGTGAACAAAATTTTGCTTCGGTGTTTCGCGCTCGGGTCATTCCGAACACATTTTAGGACTCCTAGTCTCTACCGGGTGTAGAAAACACAGTTTTCACAACTTGCCTCGACGCAATAAATTCAGGTCGATAATGGGCCAATGTGAAGATGAACAAAGTTGTGCGTCGGTATTTCTCGCACGGCTCGTTTCAGAACACATTCTAAGGACTCCTAGTCACTAACGGGTGCAGAAAAGACGGTTTTCACAACTTGTTGCGGCGTAATAAAACCGGGTCACCGGTGGGCCCACCCGAACGTGAATAAAATTGTGCCTCGGTGTTTTGCGCACAGGTCGTTCCGAACAGATTTTAGGACTCCTAGTGACTACTTGGTGCGGAAAACACGGTTTTCACAACTTGTCCCGGCGCAATAAATGCGGGTCACTCGTGGGCCCACCTTAACGTGAACAAAATTCTGCGTCGGTGTTTCGCGCACGGGTCATTCCAGAACACATTTTAGGACTCCTAGTCACTACCGGGTGTGGAAAACATGGTTTTTACAACTAGTCCCGACGCAATAAATGCGGCTCAATAGTGGGCCCACTCGAAACATGAATAAAGTTGTGATTCGGTGTTTCGTACACGGGTCGTTCTAGAACACATTTTACTACTCCTAGTCACTACCGGGTGCGGAAAACACGGTATTCATAACTTATCCCGACGCAATAAATGCGGCTCACTAGTGGGCCCACCGAAACATGAACAAAATTGTCGGTGGGTGTTTCGCGCTCGGGTCATTCCGAACACATTTTAGGACTTCTAGTCTCTACCGGGTGCGGAAAACACAGTTTTCACAACTTGCCTCGACGCAATAAATTCGGGTCGATAACGGGCCAATGTGAAGATGAACAAAGTTGTGCGTCGGTGTTTCTCGCACGGGTCGTTTCAGAACACATTCTAAGGACTCCTAGTCACTAACGGGAGCGAGAAAATACGGTTTTCACAACTTGTTGCGGCGCAATAGAACCGGGTCGCCGGTGGGCCCACCCGAACGTGAATAAAATTGTGCGTCGGTGTTTTGCGCACAGGTCATTCCAGAACACATTTTAGGACTCCTAGTCACCACTTGGTGCGGAAAACACGGTTTTCACAACTAGTACCGGTGCAATAAATGCGGGTCACTAGTGGGCCCACCTTAACGTGAACAAAATTATGCGTCGGTGTTTCGCGCACGGGTCGTTCCGGAACACATTTTAGGACTCCTAGTCACTTCCGGTGTGGAAAACATGGTTTTTACAACTAGTCCCGACGCAATAAATGCGGCTCACTAGTGGGCCCACCTGAAACATGAATAAAAATTGTGATTCGGTGTTTCGTGCACGGGTCGTTCTAGAACACATTTTAGGACTCGTAGTCACTACCGGGTGCGGAAAACACGGTATTCACAACTTATCCCGACGCAATAAATGCGGCTCACTAGTGGGCCCACCTGAAACATGAACAAAATTGTCGGTGGGTGTTTCGCGCACGGGTCGTTGCCGAACACATTTTAGCACTCCTAGTCTCTACCGGGTGCGGAAAACACGGTTTTCACAACTTATCCCGGCGCAATAAATGCCGGTCACTAATGGGCCAATGTGAAGATGAACAAAGTTGTGCCTCGGTGTTTCGTGCACGTGTCGTTCCGAACACATTTTAGGACTCCTAGTTACTACCGTGTGCAGAAAACATGGTTTTCACAACCTGTCCGATCGCAATAAATACGGGTCACTAGTGAGCCCACCCGAACATGATAGAAATTTTGCGTCGGTGTTTCGCGCACGAGGTTGTTCTAGAATACATTTTAGGACTCCTAGTCACTAATAGTGTGGAAAACGCGGTTTTCACAACTTGTCCTGGCGCAATAAATGCGGCTCACTAGTGGGCCCACCGGAACATGAATAAAATTGTGCGTCGGCGTGTTGCACACGGGTCGTTCCCGAACACATTTTAGGACTCCTAGTCACTATCGGGTGCGGAAAATACAGTTTTCACAACTTGTTGCGGCGCAATAAAAGCGGGTCACTGGTGGGCCCACGTGAAGATGAACAAAGTTTTGCGTCGGTGTTTCGCGCACGGGTCGTTCCGAACACATTTTAAGACTCCTAGTCCCTACCCGGTGCGAAAAACACGGTTTCACAACTTGTCCCGGCGCAATAAATGCGGGTCACTAGTGAGCCCACTCGAACGTGAATAAAATTGTGCGTCGGTGTTTCGCGCACATGTCATTCCGGAACACATTGTAGGACTCCTAGTCTCTACTTCGTGCGGAAAACACGGTTTTCACAACTTGTCCCGACGCAATAAATGGGGATCACTAGTGTGCCCACCCGAACGTGAATAAAATTGTGCGTCGGTGTTTCGCGCACGGGTCGTTCCGAACACATTTTAGGACTCCTAGTTACTAGTAGGTGCGGAAAACACGGTTTTCACAACTTGTCCCGGCGCAATAAATGCGGGTCACTAGTGGGCCCACCTTAACGTGAACAGAATTCTGCGTCGGTGTTTCGCGCACGGGTCGTTCCGAACACATTTTAGGACTTCTAGTCACTACAGGGTGTGGAAGACATGGTTTTTACAACTTGTCTCGGCGCAATAAATGCGGGTCACTGGTGAGCCCACCCGAACATGAATCTAATTTTGCGTCGGTGTTTCGCGCACGGGTTGTTCTAGAACACATTTTAAGACTCCTAGTCACTAAGGGTGTGGAAAACGTGGTTTTCACAACTTGTCCCGTCGCAATAAATACGGCTCACTAGTGGGCCCACCCGAACATGAATACAATTGTGCAGGGTGTGTTGCGCACGGGTGGTTCCCGTACACATTTTAGGACTCCTAGTCACTATCGAGTGCGGAAAATACGGTTTTCAGAACTTATTGCGGCGCAATAAAAGCGGGTCACTGTTGGGCCCACGTGAAGATGAACAAAGTTTTGCGTCGATGTTTCGCGCACGGGTCGTTCCGAACACATTTTAGGACTCCTAGTCCCTACCAGTGTGGAAAACACGGTTTTCACAACTTGTCCCGGCGCAATAAATGCGGGTCACTAGTAGGCCCACCCGAAACATGAACAAAATTGTCGGCGGGTGTTTCGCGCACGGGTCGTTGCCGAACACATTTTAGCACTCCTAGTCTCTACCGGGTGCGGAAAACACGGTTTTTAAAACTTATCCCGGCGCAATAAATGCCGGTCACTAATGGGCCAATGTGAAGATGAACAAAGTTGTGCCTCGGTGTTTCGTGCACGTGTCGTTCCGAACACATTTTAGGACTCCTAGTTACTACCGTGTGCAGAAAACATGGTTTTCACAACCTGTCCGAGTCGCAATAAATACGGGTCACTAGTGAGCCCACCCGAACATGATAGAAATTTTGCGTCGGTGTTTCGCGCACGAGGTTGTTCTAGAATACATTTTAGGACTCCTAGTCACTAATAGTGTGGAAAACGCGGTTTTCACAACTTGTCCTGGCGCAATAAATGCGGCTCACTAGTGGGCCCACCGGAACATGAATAAAATTGTGCGTCGGCGTGTTGCACACGGGTCGTTCCCGAACACATTTTAGGACTCCTAGTCACTATCGGGTGCGGAAAATACGGTTTTCACAACTTGTTGCGGCGGAATAAAAGCGGGTCACTGGTGGGCCCACATGAAGATGAACAAAGTTTTGCGTCGGTGTTTCGCTCACGGGTCGTTCCGAACACATTTTAAGACTCCTAGTCCCTACCCGGTGCGAAAAACACGGTTTCACAACTTGTCCCGGCGCAATAAATGCGGGTCACTAGTGAGCCCACTCGAACGTGAATAAAATTGTGCGTCGGTGTTTCGCGCACATGTCATTCCGGAAGACATTGTAGGACTCCTAGTCTCTACTTCGTGCGGAAAACACGGTTTTCACAACTTGTCCCGACGCAATAAATGGGGATCACTAGTGTGCCCACCCGAACGTGAATAAAATTGCGCGTCGGTGTTTCGCGCACGGGTCGTTCCAGAACACATTTTAGGACTCCTAGTTACTAGTAGGTGCGGAAAACACGGTTTTCACAACTTGTCCCGGCGCAATAAATGCGGGTCACTAGTGGGCCCACCTTAACGTGAACAGAATTCTGCGTCGGTGTTTCGCGCACGGGTCGTTCCAGAACACATTTTAGGACTTCTAGTCACTATAGGGTGTGGAAGACATGGTTTTTACAACTTGTCTCGGCGCAATAAATGCGGGTCACCTGGTGAGCCCACCCGAACATGAATCAAATTTTGCGTCGGTGTTTCGCGCACAGGTTGTTCTAGAACACATTTTAAGACCCCTAGTCACTAAGGGTGTGGAAAACGTGGTTTTCACAACTTGTCCCGTCGCAATAAATACGGCTCACTAGTAGGCCCACCCGAACATGAATACAATTGTGCAGGGTGTGTTGCGCACGGGTGGTTCCCGTACACATTTTAGGACTCCTAGTCACTATCGGGTGCGGAAAATACGATTTTCACAACTTATTGCGGCGCAATAAAAGCGGGTCACTGTTGGGCCCACGTGAAGATGAACAAAGTTTTGCGTCGATGTTTCGCGCACGGGTCGTTCCAGAACACATTTTAGGACTCCTAGTCCCTACCGGTGTGGAAAACACGGTTTTCACAACTTGTCCCGGCGCAATAAATGCGGGTCACTAGTGAGCCCACCCGAACGTGAATAAAATTGTGCGTCGGTGTTTCGCGCATAGCTCATTCCAGAACACATTTTAGGACTCCTAGTCTTTACTTGGTGCTGAAAACACGATTTTCACAACTTGTCCCGACGCAATAAATGTGGGTCACTAGTGTGCCCACCCAAACGTGAATAAAATTGTGCGTCGGTGTTTCGCGCACGGGTCGTCCAGAACACATTTTAGGACTCCTTGTCACTACCTGGAGCGGAAAACACGCTTTTCACAACTTGTCTCGACGCAATAAATGCAGGTCACTAGTGGGCTAACCTCAACGTGAATAAAATTATGCTTCGGTGTTTCGCGCTCGAGTCATTCCAGAACACATTTTAGGACTCCTAGTCTCAACCGGTCTGTAGAAAACACAGTTTTCACAACTTGCCTCGACGCAATAAATTCAGGTCGATAATGGGCCAATGTGAAGATGAACAAAGTTGTGCGTCGGTGTTTCTCGCATGGCTCGTTTCAGAACACATTCTAAGGACTCCTAGTCACTATCGGGTGCGGAAAAGACGGTTTTTACAACTTGTTGCGGCGTAATAAAACCGGGTCACCGGTGGGCCCACCCGAACGTGAATAAAATTGTGCGTCGGTGTTTTGCGCACAGGTCATTCCAGAACACATTTTAGGACTCCTAGTCACCACTTGGTGCAAAAAATACGGTTTTCACAACTAGTCCCGGCGCAATAAATGTGGGTCACTAGTGGGCCCACCTTAACGTGAACAAAATTATGCGTCGGTGTTTCGCGCACGGGTCGTTCCGAACACATTTTAGGACTCCTAGTCACTACCGGGTGTGGAAAACATGGTTTTTACAACTAGTCCCGACGCAATAAATGCGGCTCACTAGTGGGCCCACCGAAACATGAATAAAATTGTGATCCGGTGTTTCATGCACGGGTCGTTCTAGAACACATTTTAGGACTCCTAGTCACAACCGGGTGAGAAAAACACGGTATTCACAACTTATCCCGACGCAATAAATGCGGCTCACTAGTGGGCCCACCGAAACATGAACAAAATTGTCGGTGGGTGTTTCGCGCACGGGTCGTTCCCGAACACATTTTAGCACTCCTAGTCTCTACGGGTGCGGAAAACACGGTTTTCACAACTTATCCCGGCGCAATAAATGCCGGTCACTAATGGGCCAATGTGAAGATGAACAAAGTTGTGCCTCGGTGTTTCGCGCACGTGTCGTTCCGAACACATTTTAGGAGTCCTAGTCACTACCGTGTGTTGAAAACATGGTTTTCACAACCTATCCCGTCGCAATAATTACGGGTCACTAGTGAGCCCACCCGAACATGATACAAATTTTGCGTCGGTGTTTCGCGCACGAGGTTGTTCTAGAACACATTTTAGGACTCCTAGTCACTAATAGTGTGGAAAACGCGGTTTTCACAACTTGTCCCGGCGCAATAAATGTGGCTCACTAGTGGGCCCACCCGAACATGAATAAAATTATGCCTCGGCGTGTTGCACACGGGTCGTTCCCGAACACATTTTAGGACTCCTAGTCTTTACTTGGTGCGGAAAACACGATTTTCACAACTTGTCCCGACGCAATAAATGTGGGTCACTAGTGGCCCACCCAAACGTGAATAAAATTGTGCGTCGGTGTTTCGCGCACGGGTCGTCCAGAACACATTTTAGGACTCCTTGTCACTATACTGGAGCGGAAAACACGCTTTTCACAACTTGTCTCGACGCAATAAATGCAGGTCACTAGAGGGCTAACCTCAACGTGAATAAAATTATGCTTCGGTGTTTCGCGCTCGAGTCATTCCGGAACACATTTTAGGACTCCTAGTCTCAACCAGTCTGTAGAAAACACGGTTTTCACAACTTGCCTCGACGCAATAAATTCAGGTCGGTAATGGGCCAATGTGAAGATGAACAAAGTTGTGCGTCGGTGTTTCTCGCACGGCTCGTTTCAGAACACATTCTAAGGACTCCTAGTCACTATCGGGTGCGGAAAAGACGGTTTTTACAACTTGTTGCGGCGTAATAAAACCGGGTCACCGGTGGGCCCACCCGAACGTGAATAAAATTGTGCGTCGGTGTTTTGCGCACAGGTCATTCCAGAACACATTTTAGGACTCCTAGTCACCACTTGGTGCAAAAAACACGGTTTTCACAACTAGTCCGGCGCAATAAATGTGGGTCACTAGTGGGCCCACCTTACCGTGAACAAAATTATGCGTCGGTGTTTCGCGCACGGGTCGTTCCGAACACATTTTAGGACTCCTAGTCACTACCGGGTGTGCAAAACATGGTTTTTACAACTAGTCCCGACGCAATAAATGCGGCTCACTAGTGGGCCCACCTGAAACATGAATAAAATTGTGATCCGGTGTTTCATGCACGGGTCGTTCTAGGACACATTTTAGGACTCCTAGTCACAACCGGGTGCGGAAAACACGGTATTCACAACTTATCCCGACGCAATAAATGCGGCTCACTAGTGGGCCCACCGAAACATGAACAAAATTGTCGGTGGGTGTTTCGCGCACGGGTCGTTCCCGAACACATTTTAGCACTCCTAGTCTTTACGGGTGCGGAAAACACGGTTTTCACAACTTATCCCGGCGCAATTAATGCCGGTCACTAATGGGCCAATGTGAAGATGAACAAAGTTGTGCCTCGGTGTTTCGCGCACGTGTCGTTCCAGAACACATTTTAGGTCTCCTAGTCACTACCGTGTGTGGAAAACATGGTTTTCACAACCTATCCCGTCGCAATAATTACGGGTCACTAGTGAGCCCACCCGAACATGATACAAATTTTGCGTCGGTGTTTCGCGCACGAGGTTGTTCTAGAACACATTTTAGGACTCCTAGTCACTAATAGTGTGGAAAACGCGGTTTTCACAACTTGTCCCGGCGCAATAAATGTGGCTCACTAGTGGGCCCACCCGAACATGAATAAAATTATGCGTCGGCGTGTTGCACACGGGTCGTTCCCGAACACATTTTAGGACTCCTAGTCTTTACTTGGTGCGGAAAACACGATTTTCACAACTTGTCCCGACGCAATAAATGTGGGTCACTAGTGGCCCACCCAAACGTGAATAAAATTGTGCGTCGGTGTTTCGCGCACGGGTCGTCCGAGAACACATTTTAGGACTCCTTGTCACTACCTGGAGCGGAAAACACGCTTTTCACAACTTGTCTCGGCGCAATAAATGCAGGTCACTAGTGGGCTAACCTCAACGTGAACAAAATTCAGCTTCGGTGTTTCGGGCTCGGGTCATTCCGAACACATTTTAGGACTCCTAGTCTCTACCGGGTGCGAGAAAACACGGTTTTCACAACTTGCCTCGGCGCAATAAATTCGGGTCCGTAATGGGCCAATGTGAAGATGAACAAAGTTGTGCTTCGGTGTTTCTCGCACGGGTCGTTACGAGAATAAGGACTCCTAGTCACTAACGGGTGCGGAAAATAACGTTTTCACAACTTGTTGCGGCGCAATAAAGCCGGGTCACCTGTGAGCCCACCCGAACGTGAATAAAATTGTGCGTCGGTGTTTTGCGCACAGGTCATTCCAGAACACATTTTAGGACTCCTGGTCACTACTTGGTGCGGAAAACACGGTTTTCACAACTTGTCCCGGCGCATTAAATGCGGGTCACTAGTGGGCCCACCTTAACGTGAACAAAATTCAGCGTCGGTGTTTCGCGCACGGGTCGTTCCGAACACATTTTAGGACTCCTAGTCACTACCGGGTGTGGAAAACATGGTTTTTACAACTAGTCCCGACGCAATAAATGCGGCTCAATAGTGGGCCCACCTGAAACATGAATAAAGTTGTGATTCGGTGTTTCGTACACGGGTCGTTCTAGAACACATTTTACTACTCCTAGTCACTACCGGGTGCGGAAAACACGGTTTTCACAACTTATCCCGACGCAATAAATGCGGCTCACTAGTGGGCCCACCCGAAACATGAACAAAATTGTCGGTGGGTGTTTCGCGCACGGGTCGTTCCCGAACATATTTTAGCACTCCTAGTCCCTACCGGGTGCGGAAAACACGGTTTTCACAACTTATCCCGACGCAATAAATGCCGGTCACTAATGGGCCAATGTGAAGATGAACAAAGTTGTGCCTCGGTGTTTCGCGCACGTGTCGTTCCGAACACATTTTAGGACTCCTAGTCACTACCTTGTGCGGAAAACATGGTTTTCACAACCTGTCCCGACGCAATAAATACGGGTCACTAGTGAGCCCACCCGAACATGATGCAAATTTTGCGTCGGTGTTTCGCGCACAGGTTGTTCTAGAACACATTTTAGGACTCCTAGTCACTAATAGTGTGGAAAACGCCGTTTTCACAACTTGTCCCGGCGCAATAAATGCGGCTCACTAGTGGGCCCACCCGAACATGAATAAAATTGTGCGTCGGCGTGTTGCACACGGGTCGTTCCAGAACACATTTAAGACTCCTAGTCCCTACCAGTGCGGAAAACACGGTTTTCACAACTTGTCCCGATGCAATAAATGTGGATCACTAGTGTGCCCACCCGAACGTGAATAAAATTGTGCGTCGGCGTGTTGCACACGGGTCGTTTCAGAACACATTCTAAGGACTCCTAGTCACTATCGGGTGCGGAAAATACGGTTTTCACAACTTGTTGCGGCGCAATAAAAGCGGGTCACTGGTGGGCCCACGTGAAGATGAACAAAGTTTTGCGTCGGTGTTTCGCGCTCGGGTCGTTCCAGAATACATTTTAAGACTCCTAGTCCCTACCTGGTGCGGAAAACACGGTTTTCACAACTTGTCCCGACGCAATAAATGTGGATCACTAGTGTGCCCACCCGAACGTGAATAAAATTGTGCGTCGGTGTTTCGCGTACGGGTCGTTCCGAACACATTTTAGGAACCCTAGTTACTAGTAGGTGCGGAAAACACGGTTTTCACAACTTGTCCCGGCGCAATAAATGCGGCTCATTAGTGGGCCCACCCGAACATGAATAAAATTGTGCGTCGGCGTGTTGCACGGTTTTCACAACTTGTTGCGGCGCAATAAAAGCGGGTCACTGGTGGGCCCACGTGAAGATGAACAAAGTTTTGCGTCGGTGTTTCGCGCACGGGTCGTTCCGAACACATTTTAAGACTCCTAGTCCCTACCAGTGCGGAAAACACGGTTTCAAACTTGTCCGGTGCAATAAATGCGGGTCACTAGTGAGCCCACCCGAACGTGAATAAAATTGTGCGTCGGTGTTTCGCGCACGAGTCAATCCAGAACACATTGTAGGACTCCTAGTCTCTACTTCGTGCGGAAAACACGGTTTTCACAACTCGTTCCGACGCAATAAATGTGGATCACTAGTGTGCCCACCCGAACGTGAATAAAATTGTGCGTCGGTGTTTCGCGCACGGGTCATTCCGGAACACATTTTGGGACTCCTAGTCTCTACTTCGTGCGGAAAACACGGTTTTCACAACTCGTTCCGACGCAATAAATGTGGATCACTAGTGTGCCCACCCGAACGTGAATAAAATTGTGCGTCGGTGTTTCGCGCACGGGTCGTTCCAGAACACATTTTAGGACTTCTAGTCACTACGGGGTGTGGAAGATATGGTTTTTACAACTTGTCTCGGCGCAATAAATGCGGGTCACTCGGTGAGTCCACCCGAACATGAATCAAATTTTGCGTCGGTGTTTCGCGCATAGGTTGTTCTAGAACACATTTTAGGACTCCTAGTCACTAAGGGTGTGGAAAACGTGGTTTTCACAACTTGTCCGGCGCAATAAATGCGGCTCACTAGTGGGCCCACCCGAACATGAATAAAATTGTCGTTGGGTGTGTTGCGCAGGGGTGGTTCTCGTACACATTTTAAGATTCCTAGTCACTATCAGGTGCGGAAAATACGGTTTTCACAACTTGTTGCGGCGCAATAAAAGCGGGTCACCTGGTGGGCCCTCGTGAAGATGAACAAAGTTTTGCGTCGCTGTTTCACGCACGAGTCGTTCCGAACACATTTTAGGACTCCTAGTCCCTACCGGTGCGGAAAACACGGTTTTCACAACTTATCCCGGCGCAATAAATGCGGGTCACTAGTGAGCCCACCCGAACGTGAATAAAATTGTGCGTCGGTGTTTCGCGCATAGGTCATTCCAGAACACATTTTAGGACTCCTAGTCTTTACTTGGAGCGGAAAACACGATTTTCACAACTTGTCCCGACGCAATACATGTGGGTCTCTAGTGTGCCCACCCAAACGTGAATAAAATTGTGCGTCGGTGTTTCGCGCACGGGTCGTCCGAACACATTTTAGGACTCCTTGTCACTACCTGGAGCGGAAAACACGCTTTTCACCAACTTGTCTCGGCGCAATAAATGCAGGTCACTAGTGGGCTAACCTCAACGTGAACAAAATTCTGCTTCGGTGTTTCGCGCTCGGGTCATTCCAAAACACATTTTAGGACTCCTAGTCTCTACCGGGTGCGGAAAACACGGTTTTCACAACTTGCCTCGACGCAATAAATTCAGGTCGGTAATGGGCTAATGTGAAGATGAACAAAGTTGTGCGTCGGTGTTTCTCGCACGGGTCGTTTCAGAACACATTCTAAGGACTCCTAGTCACTAACGGGTGCGGAAAATATGGTTTTCACAACTTGTTGCGGCGTAATAAAACCGGGTCACCGGTGGGCCCACCCGAACGTGAATAAAATTGTGCGTCGGTGTTTTGCGCACGGGTCGTTCCAGAACACATTTTCGGACTCTTAGTCACTACTTGGTGCGGAAAACACGGTTTTCACAACTTGTCCCGGCGCAATAAATGCGGGTCACTAGTGGGCCCACCTTAACGTGAACAAAATTCTGCGTCGGTGTTTCGCGCATGGCTCGTTCCAGAACACATTTTAGGACTCGTAGTCACTACCGGGTGTGGAAAACATGGTTTTTACAACTAGTCCCGACGCAATAAATGCGGCTCAATAGTGGGCCCACTGAAACATGAATAAAGTTGTGATTCGGTGTTTCGTGCACGGGTCGTTCTAGAACACATTTTACTACTCCTAGTCACTACCGGGTGCGGAAAACACGGTATTCACAACTTATCCCGACGCAATAAATGCGGCTCACTAGTGGGCCCACCTGAAACATGAACAAAATTGTCGAGTGGGTGTTTCGCGCACGGGTCGTTCCCGAACACATTTTAGCACTCCTAGTCTCTACCGAGTGCGGAAAACACGGTTTTCAGAACTTATCCAGGCGCAATAAATGTCGGTCACTAATGGGCCAATGTGAAGATGAACAAAGTTGTGCCTCGGTGTTTCGCGCACGGGTCGTTCCGAACACATTTTAGGACTCCTAGTCACTACCATGTGCCGAAAACACGGTTTTCACAACCTGTCCGGCGCAATAAATACGGGTTACTAGTGAGCCCACCCGAACATGATACAAATTTTGCGTCGGTGTTTCGCGCATAGGTTGTTCTAGAACACATTTTAGGACTCCTAGTCACTAATGGTGTCGACAACGCGGTTTTCACAACTTGTCCCGGCGCAACAAATGCGGCTCACTAGTGGGCCCACCCGAACATGAATAAAATTGTGCGTCGACGTGTTGCACACGGGTCGTTCCCGAACACATTTTAGGACTCCTAGTCACTATCGGGTGCGGAAAATACGGTTTTCACAAGTTGTTGCGGCGCAATAAAAGCAGGTCACCTGGTGGGCCCACGTGAAGATGAACAAAGTCTTGCGTCGGTGTTTCGCGCACGGGTCGTTCCAGAACACATTGTAAGACTCCTAGTCCCTACCTGGTGCGGAAAACACGGTTTCACAACTTGTCCCGACGCAATAAATGCGGGTCACTAGTGAGCCCACCCGAAGGTGAATAAAATTATGCGTCGGTGTTTCGCGCACTGAGTCATTCCGGAACACATTGTAGGACTCCTAGACTTCGTGCGGAAAACACGGTTTTCACAACTTGTCCCGACGCAATAAATGTGGATCACTAGTGTGCCTACCCGAACGTGAATAAAATTGTGCGTCGGTGTTTCGCGCACGGGTCGTTCCAGAACACATTTTAGGACTCCTAGTTACTAGTAGGTGCAGAAAACACGGTTTTTCACAACTTGTCCCGGCGCAATAAATGCGGGTCACTAGTGGGCCCACCTTAACGTGAACAGAATTCTGCGTCGGTGTTTCGCGCACGGGTCGTTCCGAACACATTTTAGGACTTCTAGTCACTACAGGTGTGCAAGACATGGTTTTTACAACTTGTCTCGGTGCGATAAATGCGGGTCACTAGTGAGCCCACCGAACATGAATCAAATTTTGCATCGGTGTTTCGCGCATAGGTTGTTCTAGAACACATTTTAAGACTTCTAATCACTAAGGGTGTGGAAAACGTGGTTTTCACAACTTGTCCCGACGCAATAAATATGGCTCACTAGTGGGCCCACCCGAACATGAATACAATTGTGCAGGGTGTGTTGCGCACGGGTGGTTCCCGTACATATTTTAGGACTCCTAGTCACTATCGGGTGCGGAAAATACGGTTTTCACAACTTGTTGCGGCGTAATAAAACCGGGTCACCTGGTGGGCCCACGTGAAGATGAATAAAGTTTTGCGTCAATGTTTCGCGCACGGGTCGTTCCGAACACATTTTACGACTCCTAGTCCCTACCTGGTGTGGAAAACACGGTTTTCACAACTTGTCCCGGCGCAATAAATGCGGGTCACTAGTGAGCCCACCCGAACGTGAATAAAATTGTGCGTCGGTGTTTCGCGCATAGGTCATTCCAGAACACATTTTAGGACTCCTAGTCTTTACTTGGTGTGGAAAACACGATTTCACAACTTGTCCCGACGCAATAAATGTTGGTTACTAGTGTGCCCACCCAAACGTGAATAAAATTGTCCGTCGGTGTTTCGAGCACGGGTCGTCCAGAACACATTTTAGGACTCCTTGTCACTACTGGAGCGGAAAACACGCTTTTCAAAACTTCTCGGCGCAATAAATACAGGTCACTAGTGGGCCAACCTCAACGTGAACAAAATTCTACTTCGGTGTTTCGCGCTCGGGTCATTCCGAACACATTTTAGGACTCCTAGTCTCTACGGGTGCGGAAAACACAGTTTTCACAACTTGCCTCGGCGCAATAAATTCGGGTCGATAATGGGCCAATGTGAAGATGAACAAAGTTGTGCGTCGGTGTTTCTCGCACGGGTCGTTTCAGAACACATTCTAAGGACTCCTAGTCACTAACAGGTGCGGAAAATATGATTTTCACAACTGGTTGCGGCGCAATAAAACCGGGTCACCGGTGGGCCCACCCGAACGTGAATAAAATTGTGCGTCGGTGTTTTGCGCACGGGTCGTTCCAGAACACATTTTAGGACTCCTAGTCACTACTTGGTGCGGAAAACACGGTTTTCACAACTTATCCTGGCGCAATAAATGCGGGTCACTAGTGAGCCCACCCGAACGCGAATAAAATTGTGGGTCGGTGTTTCGCGCATGGGTCATTCTAGAACACATTTTAGGACTCCTAGTCACTACCGGGTGTGGCAAATATGCTTTTCAGAATTTGTCGGCGCAATAAACGGGACTCACTAGTGGGCCCAGCCGAGCATGAAGAAAATTGTGCGTGGGTGTTTTGCGCACGGGTCGTTCCAGAACACATTTTAGGACTCCTAGTCACTACCGGGTGTGGCAAACATGCTTTTCAGAATTTGTCGACGCAATAAACGCGACTCACTAGTGGGCCCAGCCGAACATGAAGAAAATTGTGCGTGGGTGTTTTGCGCACTGGTCGTTCCGAGAAAATATTTTAGGACTCCTAGTCTCTACCGGGTGCGGAAAATATGACTTTCACAACTTGTCCTGGCGCAATAAATGCGGGTCACTAATAGGCCAATGCGAAGATGAACAAAGTTGTGCCTCGGAGTTTCGCGCATAGGTCATTCCTGAACACATTTTAGTACTCCTGGTTACTACCGGTTGTGCAAAACGTGGTTTTCACAACTTGTTCGGGGCAATAAATGCGGCTCACTAGTGGGCCCACCCGAACATGAACAAAATTATTCGTGGGTGTTTCGCGCACGGGTCATTCCGAAAACTTTTTAGGACTCCTAGTAACTACCCGGTGCTGAAAATACGGTTTCCACAACTTCTCTTGGGAAATAAATGCGGATCACTAATGGGCTGATACGAAGGCTGAACAAAGTTGTGCCTCGGTGTTTCGCGCATGGGTCATTCCAGAACACATTTTAGGACTTCTTGTCACTAGTGGGTGCAGAAAACACGGTTTTCACAACTTGTCTCGATGCAATAAATGCGGGTCACTAGTGAGCCCACCCGAACATGAATCAAATTGTGCGTCCGTGTTTCGTGTACAGGTTGTTCTAGAACACATTTTAGCACTCCTAGTCACGACCGGGTGTGGAAAACGCGGTTTTCACAACTTGTCCCGGCGCAATAAATGCGGCTCACTAGTGGGCCCACCCGAACATGAACAAAATTGTTCGTGGGTGTTTCGCGCACGGGTCGTTCCCGAACTCATTTTAGGACTCCTAGTCACTACTGGGTGCAGAAAATACGATTTCCACAACTTCTCCGGGGAAATAAATGCGGGTCACTAATAGGCCGATGCCAAGATGAACAAAGTTGTGCCTCGGTGTTTTGCACACGGATCGTTCCAGAACACATTTTAGGACTCCTAGTCACTAGTGGGTGCGGAAAACTCAGTTTTCACAACTTGTCCCCGCGCAATAAATGTGGGTCACTAGTGAGCCCACCCGAACATGAATCAAATTGTGCGTCCGTGTTTCGTGCACAGGTTGTTCTAGAACACATTTTAGCACTCCTAGTCACTACCGGGTGCGAAAAACGCGGTTTTTACAACTTGTCCCGGCGCAATAAATGCGGCTCACTAGTGGGCTCATCCGAACATGAATAAAATTCTGCGTGGCTGTTTCGCGCACGGGTCGTTCCCGAACACATTTTAGGACTCCTAGTCACTATCGGGTGCGAAAAACACGGTTTTCACAAATTGTACCGGTGTAATAAATGCGGGTCACTAATGGGCCCACCCGAACATGATCAAAATTGTGTGTCGGTGATTCGCGCACGGTTCGTTCCAGAACACATTTTAGGACTCCTAGTCACTAACGGGTGCGGAAAACATGGTTTTCACAACTTGTCCCGGCGCAATAAATGCCGGCACTAATGGGCCCACCCGAACATGAATAAAATTGTGCATCGGTGTTTCACGCGCCGTTGCGGAACAAAATTTAGGACTCCTAGTCACTACCGGGTGCGGAAAACACGGTTTTCACAAATTGTACCGGTGCAATAAATGCGGGTCACTAATGGGCCCACCCAAACACGATCAAAATTGTGCATTGTTGTGTCGCGCACAAGTCGTTCCAGAATCTATTTTAGAACTCCTAGTCCGTACCGAGTGCGGAAACATGGTTTTCACGAGGCTGTCTCGACGAAATAAATACACGTCAATAGTGGGCCCACCCGAACATGAACAAATTGTACTTCGGTGTTTCGCGCACGCGTCGTGCAAGGACACATTTTAGGACTCCTAGTCACTATCGGGTGTGGAAAACACGATTTTCACAACTTGTCCCGTGCAATAAATGCGGGTCACTAATGGACCCACCCGAACATGATCAAAGCATCGGTATTTCACGCACGAGTCGTTCCGGAAAACATTTTAGGACTCCTGGTTACTACCAGGTGCGGAAAACCCAGTTTTCATAACTTGTCCTGGCGTAATAAATGCAGGCCACTAGTGGGCCCACCCGAACATGAATAAAATTGTGGGTCGGTGTTTCACGCGCGAGCCGTTGCAGAATAAAATTTAGGACTGCTAGTCACTACGGGTGCGGAAAACACGGTTTTCAGAAATTGTACCGGCACAATAAATGCAGGTCAATATTCGGCCCACCCGACTTGATCGAAATTGTGCGTCGGTGTTTCGCGCCCGGGTCATTCCGAACACATTTTAGCACTCCTGGTCACTACCAGTACGAAAAACACAGTTTTCACAACTTGTCCCGAGCATAATAAATGCAGGTCAACGATGGGCCCACCCGAACATGAACAAATTGTGCTTCGGTGTTTCGCGCACGGTTCGTTCCAGTATATATTTTAGGACTCCAAGTCACTCCCAGGTGCGGAAAACACGGTTTTCACAACTTGTCTCGGTCACTAGTGGGCCCACCCGAACATGAATAAAATTATACGTCGGTGTTTCACGCGCGAGCCGTTGCAGAACAAAATTTAGGACCGAGTCACTACCAGGTGCGGAAAACACAGTTTTCAGAAATTGTACCGGCACAATAAATGCAGGTCAATATTCGGCCCACCCGACATGATCGAAATTGTGCGTCGGTGTTTCGCGCCCGGGTCATTCCAGAACATATTTTAGGACTCCTGGTCACTACCCGGTACGAAAAACACAGTTTTCACAACTTGTCCCAAGCATAATAAATGCAGGTCATCGATGGGCCCACCCGAACATGAACAAATTGTGCTTCGGTGTTTCGCGCACGGTTCGTTCCAAAATATATTTTAGGACTTCAAGTCACTCCCAACTGCGGAAAACACGGTTTTCACAACTTGTCTCGGTCACTAGTGGGCCCACCCGAACATGAATAAAATTGTACGTCGGTGTTTCACGCGCAGGCCGTTGCGGAACAAAATTTAGGACTGCTCGTCACTACGGGTGCGGAAAACACGGTTTTCACAAATTGTAGCGGCGCAATAAATGCGGCTAACTAATGGGCCCACCCAAACATGATCAAAATTGTGTGTCGGTGTTTCGCGCGCAGGTCGTTCCATAACACATTTTAGGACTCCTTGTCACTACCGGTGTGGAAAACACGGTTTTCACAACCGGCGCAATAAATGCGAGGTCACTAGTGGGCCCATCCGAACATGAACAAATTGTGCTTCGGTGTTTCGCGCATGCGTTGTTTTACGACACATTTTAGGACTCCTAGTTACTACCGGGTGCGGAAAACATGGTTTTCACAACATTTGGCGGCGCAATAAATGCCGGCCACTAATGCGCCCACCCGAAGATGAAGAACATTGTGTGTTGGTGTTTCGTGCACGGGTCGTTCCAGAACATATTTTACGACTTCTAGTCACCACAAGGTGCGGAAAACATGGTTTTCACAACTTGTCCCGGAGCAAAATGCAGGTCACTAGTGGGCCCACCCGGACATGAATAAAATTGTGCCTCCGTGTTTCACGCGCGGGTTATTGCAGAAAAAAATTTAGGACTCCTAGTCACTACCAGGTGCGAAAAACACGGTTTTCACAAATTGTACCGCGTAATAAATGCGGGTCACTAATGGGCCCACCCAAACACGATCAAAATTGTGCGTCGTTGTGTCGTGCACAGGTCGTTCCGAACACATTTTAGAACTCCTAGTCGATATCGAGTGCGAAAAACATGGTTTTTACAGCTTGTACCGGCGCAATAAATGCGGTTCACTATCGGGCCCACCCGAACATGAATAAAATTGTGCGTCGGTGTTTCACGCAAAGGACGTTGCAGAACAAAATTTAGGACTGCTAGTCACTACCGGGTGCGGAAAACGCGGTTCTCACAAATTGTACTAGCACAATAAATATGGGTCACTACTCGGCCCACCTGAACATGATCGAAATTGTGGGTCGCTGTTTCGCGCCCGGGTCGTTCTAGAACACATTTTAGGACACCTAGTCGATACCAGGTGCGGAAAAATTGGTTTTCACAAGTTATCCCGGCGCAATAAATGCGGGTCACTAGTGGGCCCACACGAACATGAATAAAATTGTGCGTCGCTGTTTCACGCGCGGGTCGTTGTAGAACAAAATGTAGGACTCCTAGTCACTACCGAGTGCGGAAAACACGGTTTTCACAAATTGTACCGGCGCAATAAATGCGGGTCACTAATGGGCCCACCCAAACAGGATCAAAATTGTGCGTCGTTGTTTCGCGCACAAGTCATTCCGAACACATTTTAGAACTCCTAGTCGAGTACGGGTGCGGAAAACATGGTTTTCACGACTTGTCCCGACGCAATAAATACGGGTCACAAGTGGGCCCACCCGAACATGAACAAATTGTACTTTGGTATTTCGCGCACGCGTCGTTCAAGGACACATTTTAGGACTCCTAGTCACTATCGGGTGTGGAAAACATGGTGTTCACTACTTGTCCCGGTGCAATAAATGCGGGTCACTAATGGACCCACCCGAACATGATTAAAATTGTGCATCGGTGTTTCACGCACGGTTCGTTCCGAGAAAACATTTTAGGACTCCTGGTCACTACCGAGTGCGGAAAACACAGTTTTCATAACTTGTCCTGTCGTAATAAATGCAGGCCACTAGTGGGCCCATGCGAACATGAATAAAATTGTGCGTCGGTGTTTCACGCGCGGGTCGTTGCGAGAACAAAATGTAGGACTCCTAGTCACTATCGGGTGCGAAAAACACGGTTTTCACAAATTGTACCGGTGTAATAAATGCGGGTCACTAATGGGCCCACCCGAACATGATCAAAATTGTGTGTCGGTGATTCGCGCACGGTTCGTTCCAGAACACATTTTAGGACTCCTAGTCACTAACGGGTGCGGAAAACATGGTTTTCACAACTTGTCCCGCGCAATAAATGCCGGCACTAATGGGCCCACCCGAACATGAATAAAATTGTGCATCGGTGTTTCACGCGCCGTTGCGGAACAAAATTTAGGACTCCTAGTCACTACCGGGTGCGGAAAACACGGTTTTCACAAATTGTACCGGTGCAATAAATGCGGGTCACTAATGGGCCCACCCAAACACGATCAAAATTGTGCATTGTTGTGTCGCGCACAAGTCGTTCCAGAATCTATTTTAGAACTCCTAGTCCGTACCGAGTGCGGAAACATGGTTTTCACGAGTCGTCTCGGCGAAATAAATACCTGTCGATAGTGGGCCCACCCGAACATGAACAAATTGTACTTCGGTGTTTCGCGCACGCGTCGTGCAAGGACACATTTTAGGACTCCTAGTCACTATCGGGTGTGGAAAACATGGTTTAAACAACTTGTCCCGCGCAATAAATGCGGGTCACTAATGGACCCACCCGAACATGATCAAAATTGTGCATCGGTGTTTCACACACGAGTCGTTCCAGAAAACATTTTAGGACTCCTGGTCACTACCAGGTGCGGAAAACACGGTTTTCATAACTTGTCCTGCCGTAATAAATGCACGCCACTAGTGGGCGCACCCGAACATGAATAAAATTGTGCGTCGGTGTTTCACGCGCAGGCCGTTGCAGAACAAAATTTAGGACTGCTAGTCGCTACGGGTGCGGAAAACATAGTTTTCAGAAATTGTACGGGCATAATAAATGCAGGTCAATATTCGGCCCACCCGACTTGATCGAAATTGTGCGTCGGTGTTTCGCGCCTGGGTCATTCCGGAACACATTTTAGGACTCCTGGTCACTACCCGGTACCAAAAACACAGTTTTCACAACCTGTCCCGGCATAATAAATGCAGGTCACCGATGGGCCCACCCGAACATGAACAAATTGTGCTTCGGTGTTTCGCGCACGGTTCGTTCCGAATATATATTAGGACTCCTAGTCACTCCCGAGTGCGGAAAACACGGTTTTCACAACTTGTCTCGGTCACTAGTGGGCCCACCCGAAGATGAATAAAATTGTACGTCGGTGTTTCACGCGCAGGCCGTTGCAGAACAAAATTTAGGACTCCTAGTCACTACCGAGCTGCGGAAACCACAGTTTTCACAAGTTGTACCGGCGCAATAAATGCGGCTCACTAATGGGCCCACCCGAACATGATCAAAATTGTGTGTCGGTGTTTCGCGCACGAGTCGCTCCATAACACATTTTAGGACTCCTAGTCACTACCGAGTGCGGAAAACACGGTTTTCACAACCGGCGCAATAAATGCAGGTCACTAGTGGGCCCACCCAAACTTGAACAAATTGTGCTTCGGTGTTTCGCGCATGCGTTGTTTTTGGACACATTTTACGACTCCTAGTTACTACCGGGTGCGGAAAACATGGTTTTCATAACTTTTGGCGGCGCAATAAATGCCGGCCACTAATGGGCCCACCCGAAGATGAAGAACATTGTGTGTTGGTGTTTCGTGCACGGGTCGTTCCAGAACATATTTTACGACTTCTAGTCACCACAAGGTGCGGAAAACACGGTTTTCACAACTTGTCCCGGAGCAATAAATGCAGGTCACTAGTGGGCCCACCCGGACATGAATAAAATTGTGCCTCCGTGTTTCACGCGCGGGTCGTTGCAGAACAAAATTTAGGACTCCTAGTCACTACCAGGTGCGGAAAACACGGTTTTCACAAATTGTACCGGTGCAATAAATGCGGGTCACTAATGGGCCCACCCAAACACGATCAAAATTGTGCGTCGTTGTGTCGCGCACAGGTCGTTCCGAACACATTTTAGAACTCCTAGTCGAGTACAGTGTGGAAAACATAGTTTTTACAACTTGTCCCGGCGCAATAAATGCGGGTCACTAGTGGGCCCACCCGAACATGAATAAAATTGTGCGTCGGTGTTTCACGCACGGGACGTTGCAGAACAAAATTTAGGACTGCTAGTCACTACCGGGTGCGGAAAACGCGGTTTTCACAAATTGTACTGGCACAATAAATATGGGTCACTACTCGGCCCACCCGAACATGATCGAAATTGTGGGTCGGTGTTTCGCGCCCGGGTCGTTCCAGAACACATTTTAGGACACCTAGTCGATACTAGTGCGAAAAAATTGGTTTTCACAAGTTGTCCCAGCGCAATAAATGCGGGTCACTAGTGGGCCCACCCGAACATGAATAAAATTGTGCGTCACTGTTTCACGCGCGGGTCGTTGTAGAACAAAATGTAGGACTCCTAGTCACTACCGGGTGCGGAAAACACGGTTTTACCGACGCAATAAATGCGGGTCACTAATGGGCCCACCCAAACAGGATCAAAATTGTGCGTCGTTGTTTCACGCACAAGTCATTCCAGAACACATTTTAGAACTCCTAGTCGAGTACCAGTGCGGAAAACATGGTTTTCACGGCTTGTCCCGGCGTAATAAATACGGGTCACAAGTGGGCCCACCCGAACATGAACAAATTGTACTTCGGTATTTCGCGCAAGCGTCGTTCATGGACACATTTTAGGACTCCTAGTCACTATCGGGTGTGGAAAACATGGTTTTCACTACTTGTCCCGGCGCAATAAATGCGGGTCACTAATGGACCCACCCGAACATGATTAAAATTGTGCATCGGTGTTTCACGCACGGTTCGTTCCAGAAAACATTTTAGGACTCCTGGTCACTACTAGGTGCGGAAAACACGATTTTCACAACCGGCGCATTAAATGCGGGTCACTAGTGGGCCCACCCGAACATGAACAAATTGTGCTTCGGTGTTTCGCTCATGCGTTGTTTTAGGACATATTTTAGGACTCCTAGTTACTATCGGGTGCGGAAAACATGGTTTTCACAACTTTTCTCAGCGCAATAAATATCGGCCACTAATGGGCCCACCCGAAGATGAAGAACATTGTGTGTTGGTGTTTCGTGCACGGGTCGTTCCAGAACACATTTTAGGACTCCTAGTCACCACAAGATGCGGAAAACACGGTTTTCACAACTTGTCCCGGAGCAATAAATGCAGGACACTAGTGGACCAACCCGGACATGAATAAAATTGTGCCTCCGTGTTTCACGCGCGGGTCGTTGGTGAACAAAATTTAGGACTCCTAGTCACTAGCGGGTGCGGAAAACACTCGTTTTCACAAATTATACCGGCGCAATAAATGCGGGTCACTAATGGGCCCACCCAAACATGATTAAAATTGTGCGTCGGTGTTACACGCACGGTGTGTTCCAGAACACATTTTAGAACTCGTAATCAGTACCAGGTGCCGAAAACATGGTTTTCACGGCTTGTCCCGGCGCAATAAATACGGGTCACAAGTGGGCCCACCCGAACATGAACAAATTGTACTTCGGTGTTTCGCGCACGCGTCATTCAACGACACATTTTAGGACTCCTAGTCACTATCGGGTGTGAAAAACATGGTTTTCACTACTTGTCCCGGCGCAATAAATGCGGGTCACTAATGGACCCACCCGAACATGATTAAAATTGTGCATCGGTGTTTCACGCACGGTGTGTTCCAGAAAACAGTTTAGGACTCCTGGTGATAGAAACCCGCGAGGGTTTTGGTGCCGATCTTTCGATGAGAGATGAAGATAACTCGATTTGGTGAATGGAAACGACGTTCACGGCCCGACTACAACCGTCCAAAAATGCTGTGCCTTAGCAACCGATACACTCGCCTCCAATGGTTGCCGCAATCTTGTGGAAGTACGACCACCGGCCACGAGGGCACACGTCCTGCAAGCAATTGAAGAACTAGCAAGAACAAGTAAACAAGAACTGAAATTTCAAGATGGAATTGAAGCTCACAAACTGAGTTCAACTACGGACGGTTTAGCCAACGCGCGCGTGTACGATGAAGTAGCTAAGCTAACTTGCAAATAAACAAAACCCAATCTGTTTGTGGCGGCTATGGGGGTATAAGAGAAGGGGAGCGGACGACCAAGACATGGTGGAGGTCGTCCTCCAACCCTAGGACGCGGCCCTATTGGGCCCAACTTGATACAAAGCCCAATAGCGATATAACGGTGACTCAGCATCGAGACAGATTCTGTCCGTCAAATTGTTTCGACGATTCCCGTCGACTCCGAACGAATTTGGACCTCAAACCAGAGCCATTGGAAAGGTCATCTTCTTATCTTTCCAACCATATGTAGAACGTCCAAAATCGAGCCCGTATGCAATCTGGGCGTCCGTTTTAGTGCGGACTGATCCTGGAGTCCGAATCGGATCCGAAATCGACTTTGATTGGGCCTCCCACTTGATTTGCAATACATGGCCGGCCCTCCACGCCTTTGAGCACCTCTCTAGCCATATCCTCATCATGTCCATGGTTCCTAACAATAATTAAATCATTAGGTAGTATTTTATTCTCAAAACTGTATAAGGAAGGCATTAATAACGAGCTCACCGATAAATTTCAAATTCGCGCATGAGCTCTCATGATTGGACCATGAATATCAAATAAGGGAGTGTTGGTTGTATCTGTACGAGTGATGTCCTCATCATTCTCCCCTTCTTGGCTGCAAACCGTCCTCGGTTTGGCGTCGTGGTTGAAGTTCATGCAAATAAGGGGATTATGCTCTTTCAAATATGATTCTTGAACTTTCACTAATTCAGATCGCACCAAGAATTGCTCCCCTTCTTGAAGCTTGACCTGCAACTTGTAATCAATAGAAGAGAAACTAGATATGGTGTTGTTAGCTTCAATGCAAGTCATCATTTGATTACTTGAGGGCTTCATTAAAAGTGTTGTCATATCTGAACAGATATATACCCTATGCACCATGAACTTATCATTTTCATCGTATTTGCCAATTGCATGAAACGAGCAATAATCAAGATATAGCAAACCAGATTTCAAAAATAATTCAGTCTCCAAACTATTCAGGTCAAAAGGACTATCAAATTCAATATAACCTAAACAATTTAGAGACGATATGAATTTCAACTCATCTTTCTCACCTGTTAATGCAATGAACCTGTCTTATTTTAGCAAGTTTATCATCAAGAATATAATTCTCATGCCCATGCATTAGTTGTGTTGTAGATATAAGTGAAGCATGCACACAACTCTTCTTTGTCACAAGCAACTATCTTAGAATCTTGTACCAAAGGAAATTCAGTAGGAAATTCCACTAAGGATTGCTCTAAACTAGTATAAGAAGTGGACAAATTCAGCGCCAAAGCATTAGGATCACATGCAGCCACAATTAGCTCATGTGCCCATTCATTCACTTGGTCAATTTCAGTACAAATAGAAATACCTTTTTCACTATCTTCCTTTGATTTGTCTTCAACCAAATAACTATTATCCTGCCCAAAGTTAGTCATCACGGAACATGGAAAAATGGGCATCATGTCGGTTTCACAAGCAGTAGAAGACATTAAAATCTGATTTTCAGCTTCACAAGCAAGCAAATACATGAGAGATAGGTGGGTATAATTTTTAGATTTCAGCATGGATTGAATTTCAAAGTTGAGTCCTCTCATGAACCTACTTGTTATGTCTTTGTAGCATTCATCTAGACCACCAAATATGACACAAATCTTAAAAACACGATAATATTCTTTCACACTCCTACTACCTTGCTTCAAGTTATCTAATTTTTTAATCAAACGATCAGCATAATATTCAGGAATGAAAGCATCTCTAAAAGTTTGAAGTCATGCCATGATTGTGGAACTTTGTGCGGCCTACAAATACGATTCCATTCATACAAAGCATCTTTAGTCAATATATTAGAAGCAATATAAACCTTTTGTTCCTCGGAAAGATCATGCTCATCAAACTCACTCTCTAACTTTAGCTCCCAATCAATATATGCTCTAGGATTCAAAACTCACCATCATATGAAGGCAAGTGTTGAATGATGTCCTGAATGTGAGGCTGCACTTTTGTCATCTCAAGAAGCTCCGTATCACCTGCAATGATTAGATGAAAACAAGAAACACACACAATATGTATGCTCCTATATATCAAGCACTATGACGTGGCTGGTGTAATTTCCTCAATTGCAACTTGTTCAAACAAGCTCTTACAAGTTCTTACCTTGCTCAACAGGAGGTGATGGCAACCAACAACTCGGCAACTCGTGGAAAGAATGTATCGGTGCAGCAACAACAAACCTGTCAAGCTATTGGATATGTGGAGCTGTAGGTGGGCTGAAAGTAATGCACAAGGGAAAAATACTAGTACCACATTAGAATAAAAGCGAGCTGAGTAATGATTCGACGGCGGTACTATGCTGGTCCTAGCCTAGACCATGCTAGAGACGCGAGCCTAGACACAAAGGAAGTCACAAGCACCACCCGAGAACAAAGAACAAACACAAAATTCAGCCCCTTTCTTTGTTTTTCCTTCTTTCTTTCTTCCTTTAGATGCAACCGAAGAAGTGCTGTCGGCAGGCTTGGAGGAAGCCTTCGTTGCTGCAATGGAGGGACAATGGATGCCGAGTACACAGGTGCTGCCCGATCTTTCGATGAGAGGGGATAACTTCGATTTGAACTGGAGAGAAACGACGTTCACGGCCCGACTACAACCGTCCGAAAACGCTGCGCCTTAGCAACCGATACACCGCCTCCAATGGTTGCCGCAATCTTGTGGAAGTACGACCACCGGCCACGAGGGCACTCGTCCTGCAAGCAATCGAAGAACTAGCAAGAACAAGTAAACAAGAACTGAAATTTCAAGATGGAATTGAAGCTCACAAACTGAGTTCAACTATGGTGGGGTCCTGAATACAAGTATACGGGCGGTTTAGCCAACGCCGCGTGTACGATGAAGTAGCTAAGCTAAATTGCAAATAAACAAAACCCAATCTGTTTGTGGCGGCTATGGGGGTATAAGAGAAGGGGAGAGGACGACCAAGACATGGTGGGGGTCGTCCTCCAACCCTAGGACGCACCCCTATTGGGCCCAACTTGATACAAAGCCCAATAGCGATATAACGGTGACTCAGCACCGAGACAGATTCTGTCTATCAAATTCTTTCGACGATTCCCGTCGACTCCTAACGAATTTGGACCTCAAACGAGCGCCATTGGAAAGGTCATCTTCTTATCTTTCCAACCATATATAGAACGTCCAAAACCGAGCCCGTATGCGATCTGGGCGTCCGTTTTCGTGCGGACTGATCCTGGAGTCCGAATCGGATCCGAAATCGACTTTGATTGGGCCTCCCACTTGATTTGCAATATATGGCCGGCCCTCCACGCCTTTGAGCACCTCTCTAGCCATATTCTCATCATCTCCATGGTTCCTAACCATAATTAAATCATTAGGAAGTATTTTATTCTCAAAACTGTATAAGGAAGGCATTAATAACGAGCTCACCGATAAATTCCAAATTCGCGCTTGAGCTCTCATGATTGGACCATGAATATCAAATGAGGGAGTGTTGGTTGTATCCGTACGAGTGATGTCCTCATCCCCTGGTCACTACCGAGTGCGGAAAACACAGTTTTCATAACTTGTCCTGGCGTGAAAAATACAGGCCACTAGTGGGCCCACCCGAACATGAATAAAATTGTGCGTCGGTGTTTCACGCGCAGGACGTTGCAGAAAAAGTTTAGGACTGCTAGTCACTACCGGGTGCGGAAAACGCGGTTTTCACAAATTGTACTGGCACAATAAATATGGGTCACTACTCGGCCCACCCGAACATGATCGAAATTGTGGGTCGGTGTTTCGCGCCCGGGTCGTTCCGAACACATTTTAGACTCCTAGTCGATACTGGTGCGAAAAACTGGTTTTCACAAGTTGTCCCGGCGCAATAAATGCGGGTCACTAGTGGGCCCACCCGAACATGAATAAAATTGTGCGTCGCTGTTTCACGCGCGGGCCATTGTTGAACAAAATGTAGGACTCCTAGTCACTACCGGGTGCGGAAAACACGGTTTTCATAAAATTGTACCGGCGCAATAAATGCGGGTCACTAATGGGCCCACCCAAACAGGATCAAAATTGTGCGTCGTTGTTTCGCGCACAAGTCATTCCAGATCACATTTTAGAACTCCTAGTCGAGTACCGGGTGCGGAAAACATGGTTTTCACAGCTTGTCCCGGCGCAATAAATACGGGTCACAAGTGGGCCCACCCGAACATGAACAAATTGTACTTCGGTGTTTCGCGCACGCGTCGTTCAAGGACACATTTTAGGACTCCTAGTCACTACCGGGTGTGGAAAACATGGTTTTCACTAGTCCCGGTGCAATAAATGCGGGTCACTAATGGACCCACCCGAACATGATTAAAATTGTGCATCGGTGTTTCACGCACGGTGTGTTCCGGAAAACATTTTAGGACTCCTGGTCACTACCAGTGCGGAAAACACAGTTTTCATAACTTGTCCCGGCGTAAAAATACAGGCCACTAGTGGGCCCACCCGAACATGAATAAAATTGTGCGTCCGTGTTTCACGCGCAGGACGTTGCAGAAAAAATTTAGGACTGCTAGTCACTATCGGGTGCGGAAAACGCGGTTTTCACAAATTGTACCGGCACAATAAATATGGGTCACTACTCGGCCCACCCGAACATGATCGAAATTGTGGGTCGGTGTTTCACGCCCGGTCGTTCCAGAATACATTTTAGA
Source organism: Chloris gayana (assembly GCA_031894775.1). NCBI lineage: Eukaryota > Viridiplantae > Streptophyta > Magnoliopsida > Poales > Poaceae > Chloris > Chloris gayana. The sequence goes on along the minus strand of JAUNZO010000145.1, from coordinate 361,974 downwards.
CTCCTAGTCAGCACTGGTGCGAAAAAATTGGTTTTCACAAGTTGTCCCGAACGTAATAAATGCGGGTCGCTAGTGGGCCCACCCGAACATGAATAAAATTGTGCGTCCGTGTTTCACGCGCAGGACGTTGCAGAAAAAATTTAGGACTGCTAGTCACTACCGGGTGCGGAAAACACGGTTTTCACAAATTGTACCGGCGCAATAAATACGGGTCACTAATGGGCCCACCCAAACAGGATCAAAATTGTGCGTCGTTGTTTCGCGCACAAGTCATTCCAGAACACATTTTAGAACTCCTAGTCGAGTACCAAGTGCGGAAAACATGGTTTTCACAGCTTGTCCCGGTGCAATAAATACGGGTCACAAGCGGGCCCACCCGAACATGAACAAATTGTACTTCGGTGTTTCGCGCACGCGTCGTTCAAGGACACATTTTAGGACTCGTAGTCACTATTTGGTGTGAAAAACATGGTTTTCACTAGTCCCGTGCAATAAATGTGGGTCACTAATGGACTCAACCGAACATGATTAAAATTGTGCATCGGTGTTTCACGCACGGTGTGGTCCGGAAAACATTTTAGGACTCCTGGTCACTACCAGAGCGGAAAACACAATTTTCATAACTTGTCCCGGCGTAAAAATACAGGCCACTAGTGGGCCCACCCGAACATGAATAAAATTGTGCGTCGGTGTTTCACGCGCGGACGTTGCAGAAAAAAGTTTAGGACTGCTAGTCACTACCGGGTGTGGAAAACACGGTTTTCACAAATTGTACCGGCGCAATAAATGCGGGTCACTAATGGGCCCACCCAAACAGGATCAAAATTGTGCGTCGTTGTTTCGCTCACAAGTCATTCCAGAACACATTTTAGAACTCCTAGTCAGTACCAGTGCGAAAAATTGGTTTTCACAAGTTGTCCCGGCGCAATAAATGCGGGTCACTAGCGGGCCCACCCGAACATGAATAAAATTGTGCGTCGCAGTTTCTCGCGCGGGTCGTTGTAGAACAAAATGTAGGACTCCTAGTCACTACCGGGTGCGGAAAACACGGTTTTCACAAATTGTACCGGCGCAATAAATGCGGGTCACTAATGGGCCCACCCAAACATGATCAAAATTGTGCGTCTTGTTTCGCGCACAAGTCATTCCGAACACATTTTAGAACTCCTAGTCAGTACCGAGTGCGGAACACGGGGTTTTCACAGCTTGTCCCGTGTAATAAATGCGGGTCACTAATGGGCCCACCCGAACATGATCAAAATTGTGTGTCGGTGATTCGCGCTCGGATCGTTCGAGACCACATTTTAGGACTCCTAGTCACTAACGGGTGCGGAAAACATGGTTTTCACAACTTATCCCGTCGCAATAGATGACGCCAATGGGCCCACCCAAACATGAATAAAATTGTGCGTCGGTGTTTCACGCGCGGTCGTTGTAGAACAATATGTAGGACTCCTAGTCACTATCGGGTGCGGAAAACACGGTTTTCACAAATTGTACCGGTGTAATAAATGCGGGTCACTAATGGGCCCACCCGAACATGATCAAAATTGTGTGTCGGTGATACGCGTTCGGTTCGTTCCAGGCCACATTTTAGGACTCCTAGTCACTAACGGGTGCGGAAAACATGGTTTTCACAACTTGTCCCGTCGCAATAAATGATGGCAATGGGCCCACCCGAACATGAATAAAATTGTGCGTTGGTGTTTCACGCGCGGGTCGTTGCAGAACAAAATTTAGGACTCCTAGTCACTACCGGGTGCGGAAAATACGGTTTTCACAAATTGTACCGGCGCAATAAATGCGGGTCACTAATGGGACCACCCAAACACGATCAAAACCGTAGCGTCGTTGTGTCGCGCACGGGTCGTTCCGAACACATTTTCGAACTCCTAGTCAGTACTGAGTGCGGAAAACATGGTTTTCACAGCTTGTCCCGGCGTAATAAATACGGGTCACTAGTGGGCCCACCCGAACATGAACAAATTGTACTTCGGTGTTTCGCGCACGCGTCGTTCAAGGACACATTTTAGGACTCCTAGTCGATAACGGGTGTGGAAAACATGGTTTTCACAACTTGCCCGGACGCAATAAATGCGGGTCACTAATGGACCCACCCGAACATGATCAAAATTGTCCATCGGTGTTTCACGCACGGGTCGTTCCAGAAAACATTTTAGGACTCCTGGTCACTACCAAGTGCGGAAAACACAGCTTTTATAACTTGTCCCGGCGTAAAAATACAGGCCACTAGTGCAGAAAATTTAGGACTCCTAGTCACTAACGGGTGTAGAAAACATGGTTTTCACAACTTGTCCCCGGCAATAAATGCCGGCACTAATGGGCCCACCCGAACATGAATAAAATTGTGCGTCGGTGTTTCACACGCGGGTCGTTGCAGAACAAAATTTAGGACTCCTAGTCACTACTGGGTGCGGAAAACACGGTTTTCACAAATTGAACCGGTGCAATAAATGCGAGTCACTAATGGGCCCACCCGAACATGAATAAAATTGTACGTCGGTGTGTCACGCGCGGGTCATTGCAGAACAAAATTACGACTCCTAGTGACTATCGGGTGCGGAAAACACGGTTTTTACAAATTGTATAGATGTAATATGATGGAATTATTGGGCCAAAGCCCATTAATGATTTCTATAATTCCTAGAAAATCTCAAAGGCCCATGAGGGATGGTGGGACCGCAATGTTTAGTACCACATTGCTAGTGGAGGTGGAGGGAGACCAACTTATAAACTTGGATGCTCTTGCCTTCCTTGCAAGTGTGAGAAAGAGAGAAGGAAGACCACACGCGCGTGCTCGCTCGCTTCACCTCGCCGGGCCGGGCCGGCCTGGCCCGGCGGGGCGTGGGCGAAGGGCGCGGCCGCGCATCACCTGCGTGAATGGTCCGCCAAAATCCGGCCCCTTGCCTTGCAGGGCGCGGCTTCCTTTTGCACTTTATTTTTGTCTGCGAGTCCAATACGTTTCGTTTTGGAAACCGACTCGGTTTTAGGTTCGCCCAACCCTAGCGGTCTCTCCTATATAAACGTACGGCGCCGCCGCAAAAAGATATCTCGAACTCACCTAGGGTTTTAGCCTCTCTTGCTGCTACGCCGCCAAGACTACTCCATCCCGATCGTCGGCGTGCACCGTCGAACGGGAGAGCAGGTCTCCGGAACCAGCGCCTTCGGCGATCCCGCACCGGGAGAAGGCGAATAAGGTTTTGGGAAGCGCTCGCGCGATCGCTCGATCGCTTCCACCACGGCGCGTCTTCCCCGCCGCGTGAGCCAAGCACGTCGCTGTTTTCGCCGTGACGCTCGCCGAACGTCGTCGTCAACTCCTCTACTCCGTCGAGCCGGAAACGTACGTACCTTCTACTTGTATTATATCTTCCATACTAGCCTTTGCGTTCTATCTCTGTATGATAGTTATGGATAGTATGGTAGATGTGTTCATCTTCTCCTCGCTTATTAGATATGTCTAGATCTTGCGTAGACTTGTCTAATTTATTTAGCAATCTGTATATCATGTTTATGATTTATTTCTGGATTAAATTAAAACTGAAAGTGCTTATATTTCCAACAATCCAAAAACCTTATTATAGGCACTTTAGTTTTATGGCTGGATTTGTGGAGGCACCGAGGCCGGAACGTTTTACCGGCGTGCACTTCAAGAGATGGCAAGTGAAAGTCACTCCGTGGCTTAACGCCATGAAAGTGTTTGAGGCATCCAATGGCAAACCTGAAGGTACTCTTTCTCCTGAAGAGGAGAATCGGTACAAGGAAGCCAATACTCTATTTGTGGGCGCTGTGATTGGAAATCTTGCAGATCATCCGCAAGATGTGTACATCCATCACACCGACGCTAAAGAGTTGTGGGATGCTCTCTGCGCCGACTATGGTGGTTCCGATGCTGGCACCGAGTTGTATATCATGGAGCAGTACCATGACTATAAGATGGCCGAAGGCAAATCCGTAGTCGCACGAGCTCATGAAATACGATTGTCCGGTCAAGGAACTCGACATACTTAAGATCACCTTACCCGACAAGTTTGTGGTCGGGGGCATCATTGCCAAATTGCCTCCTTCATGGAGGGATTTCGCCACTTCTCTCAAGCACAAGAGGATCGACATTTCTATTTCAGATTTGATCGCGTCTCTTGATATTGAGGAGAAAGCTCGGGCTAAGGATGGGAGAGCTAAAGTCTGTTGAAGGTCGGACCGGTGCCAACATGGTGCACCAACCACAGTCGTCTCATGGCAATGGTGGCAAGGGCAAGGGCAAGAACAATAAGCCTAAGCGGACCACTACCTTCAAGAAGAAAAAGAACAAGGAGAACGAGGGATGCTTCGTTTGCGGCTCCACCGAGCATTGGGCAAAGAAGTGTCCACAGCGCAAGGAGGAAGCCTCCTCGGCGAAGTCTGCGAACATGGTGACTAGTGTTGACACTACTGGGTACGGTAATTTACCGTCTCTATTTTCAGTATTTCAATCTACAAGTTGGTGGCTTGATACTGGTGCAAATGTTCATGTGTGTGCTGATGCTTCTCTCGTTTTCTTTTTTACCGGGTCGCCTAGGATTCTTCCATCCCGATGGGAGATGGGTCACATGCTTCTGTTCATGGTGTTGGCACGGTCGAGCTGAAGTTTACTTCGAGAAAGATTGTCCAATTGAAGAACGTGCAGCATGTCCCTTCTATCAAGAAGAATCTCGTTAGTGGCTCCCTTTTATGTAGGGATGGTTTTAAGGTAGTGCTCGAGTCGAATAAAGTTGTCGTGTCTAAGAGTGGACAATTTATTGGTAAAGGCTATGTGTGCGGAGGCTTGTTCCGCTTTTCCCTTTCAGATTTTTGCAATAAATCGGTGAACTATATTTGTGACGGTGTTAATGAGAGTGATGCAAATGTTTGGCATTCACGTTTATGTCATCTGAATTTTGGTTCTATGTCTCGACTTTCCAGCTTGAATTTAATTCCGAATTTTTCCATTGTCAAAGGTTCTAAGTGCCATACTTGTGTGCAATCTAAGCAACCTCGAAAACCTCACAAGGCTGCCGAGGAGAGACACTTGGCACCACTAGAACTTATACATTCAGATCTTTGCGAAATGAATGGTATATTGACAGAAGGTGGAAAAAGATACTTCATGACTTTGATTGATGACGCGACTAGATACTGCTATGCGTATTTGTTAAAAACGAAAGATGAGGCTCTAAACTACTTTAAAATCTACAAGGCTGAAGTTGAAACTCAACTAGAGAAAAAGATCAAAAGAATTAGGTCCGATCGCGGTGGTGAATATTTGTCTAATGATTTTGACTTATTTTGTGCGGAACACGGTATTATTCATGAGAGGACGCCTCCCTATTCGCCCCAATCAAACGGGGTTGCCGAAAGAAAGAACCGCACTTTGATCGACTTGGTTAACTCCATGTTAGACACTCGCGGGATTATCTAAGGCATGGTGGGGGGAGGCTTTATTGACATCATGTCATGTCCTAAATAGAGTTTCCATGAAGAATCAGGAGAAAACGCCATATGAGGAATGGATTGGGAGAAAACCATCGTTGTCTTACTTACGTACTTGGGGTTGTTTGACCAAGGTTAATGTGCCAATAAACAAGAAACGTAAGTTGGGACCTAAAACCGTGGATTGTGCTTTTCTTGGATATGCTCGTAATAGCATTGCCTATAGATTTTTAGTAGTGAAATCGGAGGTGCCTGATATTCATGTTAATACTTTAATGGAGTCTCGTGATGTTACTTTCTTTGAGAACATATTTCCTATGAAAGATTCATAAACCATGTCTAGATTATCTACCGATGTGATTGCTGAAACTACTCCCGAACCTGCTGTGCTTTCGATTATGTTGAACAAACACTTGAACCAATTATCGAGGAGATATATAGTGAAGCTCCTAGACGGAGCAAGAGACAAATGATTGAAAAATCTTTTGGTGATGATTTCACTGTCTATCTTGTGGATGATACTCCCGGAATCATTGTTGAGGCATATGCATCACCTGATGCGGATGATTGGAAAGAAGTTGTACAGAGTGAGATGCACTCTATTCTTTCTAATGGAACATGGGAGGTAGTTGATGGACCATATGGGTGCAAACCCATGGGTTGCAAGTGGGTGTTCAAGAAGAAGCTTAGGCCCGATGGTACTATAGACAAGTACAAGGCTCGGCTTGTGGCTAAGGGCTATACCTAGAAAGAAGGTGAAGATTTCTTTGACACTTACTCACCTGTTGCGAGATTGACCACCATACGTGTACTACTTGCTCTGGCTGCTCGTCATGGTCTTCTCGTTCATCGGATGGACGTTAAGACAGCTTTCCTTAATGGAGAGTTGGATGAGGAGATCTATATGGATCAACCGGATGGTTTTGTAGTAAAGGGTCAAGAAGACAAGGTGTGTAAGTTGGTGAAATCTTTATACGGCCTAAAGCAAGCACCTAAGCGGTGGCATGAGAAATTCGACTCTACACTCATATCAGCGAGGCTTTTCGATCAATGAGGCTGATAGATGTGTGTACTACCGCCATGGTGGGGGTGAGGGAGTTATATTGTGCTTGTATGTGGATGACATACTAATCTTTGGAACAAACCTTGACGTGATTAATGAGGTCAAGTCTTTTCTGTTCCAAAGTTTTGATATGAAGGATTTGGGTGAGGCTGATGTTATTTTAAACATTAAGCTAATCAAAGGAGAGAATGGGATTACTTTAACGCAATCTCATTATGTGGAAAAGATGCTCGAGTCGCTTCGACTACAAGGACATCAAACCTTCTCCAACTCCTTATGATCCCAGCTTGATCATTCGGAAGAATAAAAGAATTGGTAGAGACCAATTGAGATATTCTCGGATCATTGGATCACTTATGTACTTGGCTAGTGCTACTAGGCCCGACATATCTTTTGTCTGTGAGAAAATTGAGTCGGTTTACTTCTAATCCGGGAGATGATCATTGGTGTGCGCTTGAGCGAGTAATGTACTACCTAGTAGGTACGGCGGGTTATGGAATTCATTATTCTCGGTTTCCTGCGAGTACTAGAGGGATATAGTGACTCCAATTGGATATCCGATGCTTGATGAGTTGTATGCCACGAGTGGATATGTTTTCACTCTTGGTGGCGCTGTCTGTTTCATGGAGATCATGTAAACGAGACTATCTTAACGAGGTCTACCATGGAAGCGGAGCTTACCGCGCTTGATACAGCCACGGTTGAGGCCGATTGGCTACGTGAGCTCTTGATGGACTTACCTATTGTCGAGAAACCGGTGCGGCAATATCGATGAATCGTGACAATCAAACTCGTGATAGTCAAAGTGAACAGTTCAAAGGACAATATAAAGTCATCAAGACATATTAAGAGACGTTTAAAGTCCGTCAGGAAAATGAGAAACTCCGGAGTAATATCGGTGGATTACATATCAACCGATAGAAACCTGCGAGATCGGTTTACTAAGGGGTCGTCACGTAATGTGATAGACAATGCACCAAAGGAGATGGGTATGAGACCCATTTGAGCTATTCCATAGTGGTAACCCAACCTATGTGATCGGAGATCCCGTGAAGTAGGACCCGGGAGGAACAAGCTATTGGTCGGCTAGAGAGTATCTTTTTAAACCTTCTCGAGTAATGATGCAATACTCTCAACACTCGCATGGCAGGTTGGCGAATGCCTTAATGTATTCTATTGGCTTTAATTAGCGAAGATGCTATCCTGCAGAGCATTCTTGAAAGAATACACCTATATGAGCCCGACTGTTGTAAGGTCGCGATCAGTGAGATTTGGGTGATCTCTATTAAGCTCATGAAAGACCGCGGAGTACGACCTATATGCTCCACCCGCGGAGTAGCCTCATCGGAGGTCCGAGTACCAGCTGTGACTCTAAGTAAAGCTTGTTTGCACAAGACTTGCAATTCAAGGCATAGTCCATTGTTCAAGTCGTAAACGAGTGTAGCTTATTGTTCTAGGTGGAAGTTCAACTTAACGAGTCTCCATCGAAACACCTGGTATATTGAACAGTAGTAGGATGAGGCAAAGTCTTGTTGGGACTTTGAGATGCTGGTGGGGGATTGATGGAATTATTGGGCCAAAGCCCATTAATGATTTCTATAATTCCTAGAAAATCTCAAAGGCCCATGAGGGATGGTGGGAGTGCAATGTTTAGTACCACATTGCTAGTGGAGGTGGAGGGAGACCAACTTATAAACTTGGATGCTCTTGCCTTCCTTGCAAAGTGGGCCCACCCGAACATGAATAAAATTATGCGTCGGTGTTTCACGCGCAGGACGTTGCGAGAACAAAATTTAGGACTGCTAGTCACTACGGGTGCGGAAAACGCGGTTTTCACAAATTGTACTGGCACAATAAATATGGGTCACTACTAGGCCCACCCGAACATGATCAAAATTCCGGGTCGGTGTTTCGCTCCGGGTCGTTCCGAACACATTTTAGGACTCCTAGTCGGTACCAGTGCGAAAAAATTGGTTTTCACAAGTTGTCCCGGCGCAATAAATGCGGGTCACTAGCGGGCCCACCCGAACATGAATAAAATTGTGCGTCGCTGTATCACGCGCGGGTCGTTGTAGAACGAAATGTAGGACTCCTAGTCACTACCGGGTGCGGAAAACACGGTTTTCACAAATTGTACCGGCGCAATAAATGCGGGTCACTAATGGGCCCACCCAAACATGATCAAAATTGTGCGTCGTTGTTTCGCGCACAAAGTCATTCCAGAACACATTTTAGAACTCCTAGTCGAGTACCAGTGTGGAAAACATGGTTTTCACAGCTCGTCCCAGACGCAATAAATACGGGTCACTAGTGGGCCCACCCGAACATGAACAAATTGTACTTCGGTGTTTCGCGCACGCGTCGTTCAAGGACACATTTTAGGACTCCTAGTCACTATCGGGTGTGGAAAACATGGTTTTCACAACTTGTCCAAACGCAATAAATGCGGGTCACTAATGGACCCACCCGAACATGATTAAAATTGTGCATCGGTGTTTCACGCACGGTTCGTTCCAGAAAACGTTTTAGGACTCCTGGTCACTACCAGTGCGGAAAACACGGTTTTCATAACTTGTCCTGGCGTAATAAATGCAGGCCACTAGTGGGCCCACCCGAACATGAATAAAATTGTGCGTCTTTGTTTCACGCGCGGGTCGTTGCAGAACAAAATGTAGGACTCGCTAGTCACTATCGTGTGCGGGAAATACGGTTTTCACAAATTGTACCGGTGTAATAAATGCGGGTCACTAATGGGCCCACCCGAACATAATCAAAATTGTGTGTCGGTGATTCGCGCACGGTTCGTTCCAGAACACATTTTAGGACTCCTAGTCACTAACGGGTGCGGAAAACATGGTTTTCACAACTTGTCCCGGCGCAATAAATGCCGGCACTAATGGGCCCACCCGAACATGAATAAATTTGTGCGTCGGTGTTTCACGCGCGGGTCGTTGCGGAACAAAATTTAGGACTCCTAGTCCCTACGGGTGCGGAAAACACGGTTTTCACAAATTGTACCGGCGCAATAAATGCGGGTCACTAATGGGCCCTCCCAAACACGATCAAAATTGTGCGTCGTTGTGTCACGCACAGGTCGTTCCGAACACATTTTAGAACTCCTAGTCGAGTACCGAGTGCGGAAAACATGGTTTTCACGGCTCGTCCCGGCGCAATAAATACGGGTCACTGGTGGGCCCACCCGAACATGAACAAATTGTACTTCGGTGTTTCGCGCACGCGTTGTTCAAGGACACATTTTAGGACTCCTAGTCACTATCGGGTGTGGAAAACATGGTTTTCACAACTTGTCCAAACGCAATAAATGCGGGTCACTAATGGACCCACCCGAACATGATTAAAATTGTGCATCGGTGTTTCACGCACGGTTCGTTCCAGAAAACGTTTTAGGACTCCTGGTCACTACCGAGTGAGGAAAACACGGTTTTCATAACTTGTCCTGGCGTAATAAATGCGAGGCCACTAGTGGGCCCAACCGAACATGAATAAAATTGTGGGTCGGTGTTTCACGCGCGGGTCGTTGCGAGAACAAAATGTAGGACTCCTAGTCACTATCGGGTGCGGAAAACACGGTTTTCACAAATTGTACCGGTGTAATTAATGCGGGTCACTAATGGGCCCACCCGAACACGATCAAAATTGTGCGTCGTTGTGTCGCGCACGAGTCGTTCCGAACACATTTTAGAACTCCTAGTCGAGTACCAGGTGCGGAAAACATGGTTTTCACGAGCTTGTCCCGACACAATAAAAACGGGACACTAATGGGCCCACTAGAACATGAATAAAATTATACTTCGGTGTTTCGTGCACGCGTCGTTCAAGGACACATTTTAGGACTCCTAGTCACTATCGGGTGTGAAAAACTTGGTTTTCACAACTTGTCCAGACGCAATAAATGCGGGTCACTAATGGACTCACCCGAACATGATTAAAATTGTGCATTGGTGTTTCACGCACGGTTCGTTCCAGAAAACATTTTAGGACTCCTGGTCACTACCGAGTGCGGAAAACACGGTTTTCATAACTTGTCCTGGCGTAAAAAATACAGGCCACTAGTGGGCCCACCCGAACATGAATAAAATTGTGCGTCGGTGTTTCACGCGCAGGACGTTGCGAGAACAAAATTTAGGACTGCTAGTCACTACCGGGTGCGGAAAACGCGGTTTTCACAAATTGTACTGGCACAATAAATATGGGTCACTACTCGGCCCACCCGAACATGATCGAAATTGTGGGTCGGTGTTTCGCGCCCGGGTCGTTCCAGAACACATTTTAGGACTCCTAGTCGGTACCGAGTGCGGAAAAATTGGTTTTCACAAGTTGTCCCGGCGCAATAAATGCGGGTCACTAGTGGGCCCACCTGAACATGAATAAAATTGTGCGTCGTTGTTTCTCGCGCGGGTCATTGTAGAACAAAATGTAGGACTCCTAGTCACTACCGGGTGCGGAAAACACGGTTTTCACAAATTGTACCGGCGCAATAAATGCGGGTCACTAATGGGCCCACCCAAACATGATCAAAATTGTGCGTCGTTGTTTCGCGCACAAGTCATTCCGAACACATTTTAGAACTCCTAGTCGAGTACCAGGTGCGGAAAACATGGTTTTCACAGACTTGTCCCGGCGCAATAAATACGGGTCACAAGTGGGCCCACCCGAACATGAACAAATTGTACTTCGGTGTTTCGCGCACGCGTCGTTCAAGGACACATTTTAGGACTCCTAGTCACTATCGGGTGTGGAAAACATGGTTTTCACTACTTGTCCCGGCGCAATAAATGCGGGTCACTAATGGGCCCACCCGAACATGATCAAAATTGTGTGTCGGTGATTCGCGCTCGGATCGTTCGAGACCACATTTTAGGACTCCTAGTCACTAACGGGTGCGGAAAACATGGTTTTCACAACTTATCCCGTCGCAATAGATGACGCCAATGGGCCCACCCAAACATGAATAAAATTGTGCGTCGGTGTTTCACGCGCGGTCGTTGTAGAACAATATGTAGGACTCCTAGTCACTATCGGGTGCGGAAAACACGGTTTTCACAAATTGTACCGGTGTAATAAATGCGGGTCACTAATGGGCCCACCCGAACATGATCAAAATTGTGTGTCGGTGATACGCGTTCGGTTCGTTCCAGGCCACATTTTAGGACTCCTAGTCACTAACGGGTGCGGAAAACATGGTTTTCACAACTTGTCCCGTCGCAATAAATGATGGCAATGGGCCCACCCGAACATGAATAAAATTGTGCGTTGGTGTTTCACGCGCGGGTCGTTGCAGAACAAAATTTAGGACTCCTAGTCACTACCGGGTGTGGAAAATACGGTTTTCACAAATTGTACCGGCGCAATAAATGCGGGTCACTAATGGGACCACCCAAACACGATCAAAGCTGTGCGTCGTTGTGTCGCGCACAGGTCGTTCCGAACACATTTTCGAACTCCTAGTCGAGTACCAGTGCGGAAAACATGGTTTTCACAGCTTGTCCCGGCGTAATAAATACGGGTCACTAGTGGGCCCACCCGAACATGAACAAATTGTACTTCGGTGTTTCGCGCACGCGTCGTTCAAGGACACATTTTAGGACTCCTAGTCGATAACGGGTGTGGAAAACATGGTTTTCACAACTTGCCCGGACGCAATAAATGCGGGTCACTAATGGACCCACCCGAACATGATCAAAATTGTCCATCGGTGTTTCACGCACGGGTCGTTCCAGAAAACATTTTAGGACTCCTGGTCACTACCAGGTGCGGAAAACACAGCTTTTATAACTTGTCCTGGCGTAAAAATACAGGCCACTAGTGCAGAAAATTTAGGACTCCTAGTCACTAACGGGTGCAGAAAACATGGTTTTCACAACTTGTCCCCGGGCAATAAATGCCGGCACTAACGGGCCCACCCGAACATGAATAAAATTGTGCGTCGGTGTTTCACACGCGGGTCGTTGCGAACAAAATTTAGGACTCCTAGTCACTACTAGGGTGCGGAAAACACGGTTTTCACAAATTGAACCGGTGCAATAAATGCGAGTCACTAATGGGCCCACCCGAACATGAATAAAATTGTACGTCGGTGTGTCACGCGCGGGTCATTGCGAGAACAAAATTACGACTCCTAGTGACTATCGGGTGCGGAAAACACGGTTTTTACAAATTGTATAGATGTAATATGATGGAATTATTGGGCCAAAGCCCATTAATGATTTCTATAATTCCTAGAAAATCTCAAAGGCCCATGAGGGATGGTGGGACTGCAATGTTTAGTACCACATTGCTAGTGGAGGTGGAGGGAGACCAACTTATAAACTTGGATGCTCTTGCCTTCCTTGCAAGTGTGAGAAAGAGAGAAGGAAGACCACACGCGCGTGCTCGCTCGCTTCACCTCGCCGGGCCGGGCCGGCCGGGCCCGGCGGGCGTGGGCGAAGGGCGCGGCCGCGCATCACCTGCGTGAATGGTCCGCCAAAATCCGGCCCCTTGCCTTGCGGGGCGCGGCTTCCTTTTGCACTTTATTTTTGCTGCGAGTCCAATACGTTTCGTTTTGGAAACCGACTCGGTTTTAGGTTCGCCCAACCCTAGCGGTCTCTCCTATATAAACGTACGGGCGCCGCCGCAAAAGATATCTCGAACTCACCTAGGGTTTTAGCCTCTCTTGCTGCTACGCCGCCAAGACTACTCCATCCCGATCGTCGGCGTGCACCGTCGAACGGGAGAGCGAGGTCTCCGGAACCGGCGCCTTCGGCGATCCTGCACCGGGAGAAGGCGAATAAGGTTTTTGGGAAGCGCTCTGCGCGACCGCTCGATCGCTTCCACCACGGCGCGTCTTCCCCGCCGCGTGAGCCAAGCACGTCGCTGTTTTCGCCGTGACGCTGCTGAACGTCGTCGTCAACTCCTCTACTCCGTCGAGCCGGAAACGTACGTACCTTCTACTTGTATTATATCTTCCATACTAGCCTTTGCGTTCTATCTCTCGTATGATAGTTATGGATAGTATGGTAGATGTGTTCATCTTCTCCTGCTTATTAGATATGTCTAGATCTTGCGTAGACTTGTCTAATTTATTTAGCAATCTGTATATCATGTTTATGATTTATTTCTGGATTAAATTAAAACTGAAAGTGCTTATATTTCCAACAATCCAAAAACCTTATTATAGGCACTTTAGTTTTATGGCTGGATTTGTGGAGGCACCGAGGCCGGAACGTTTTACCGGCGTGCACTTCAAGAGATGGCAAGTGAAAGTCACTCCGTGGCTTAACGCCATGAAAGTGTTTGAGGCATCCAATGGCAAACCTGAAGGTACTCTTTCTCCTGAAGAGGAGAATCGGTACAAGGAAGCCAATACTCTATTTGTGGGCGTCGTGATTGGAAATCTTGCGGATCATCCGCAAGATGTGTACATCCATCACACCGACGCTAAAGAGTTGTGGGATGCTCTCTGCGTCGACTATGGTGGTTCCGATGCTGGCACCGAGTTGTATATCATGGAGCAGTACCATGACTATAAGATGGCTGAAGGCAAATCTGTAGTCGCACGAGCTCATGAAATACGATGTACCGGTCAAGGAACTCGACATACTTAAGATCACCTTACCCGACAAGTTTGTGGCTGGGGGCATCATTGCCAAATTGCCTCCTTCATGGAGGGATTTCGCCACTTCTCTCAAGCACAAGAGGATCGACATTTCTATTTCAGATTTGATCGCGTCTCTTGATATTGAGGAGAAAGCTCGGGCTAAGGATGGGAGAGCTAAAGTCTGTTGAAGGTCGGACCGGTGCCAACATGGTGCACCAACCACGGTCGTCTCATGGCAATGGTGGCAAGGGCAAGGGCAAGAACAATAAGCCTAAGCGGACCACTACCTTCAAGAAGAAAAAGAACAAGGAGAACGAGGGATGCTTCGTTTGCGGCTCCACCGAGCATTGGGCAAAGAAGTGTCCACGGCGCAAGGGAGGAAGCCTCCTCGGCAGAAGTCTGCGAACATGGTGACTAGTGTTGACACTACCGGGTACGGTAATTTACCGTCTCTATTTTCAGTATTTCAATCTACAAGTTGGTGGCTTGATACTGGTGCAAATGTTCATGTGTGTGCTGATGCTTCTCTGTTTTCTTTTTACCAGGTCGCCTAGGATTCTTCCATCCCGATGGGAGATGGGTCACATGCTTCTGTTCATGGTGTTGGCACGGTCGAGCTGAAGTTTACTTCGAGAAAGATTGTCCAATTGAAGAACGTGCAGCATGTCCCTTCTATCAAGAAGAATCTCGTTAGTGGCTCCCTTTTATGTAGGGATGGTTTTAAGGTAGTGCTCGAGTCGAATAAAGTTGTCGTGTCTAAGAGTGGACAATTTATTGGTAAAGGCTATGTGTGCGGAGGCTTGTTCCGCTTTTCCCTTTCAGATTTTTGCAATAAATCAGTGAACTATATTTGTGACGGTGTTAATGAGAGTGATGCAAATGTTTGGCATTCACGTTTATGTCATCTGAATTTTGGTTCTATGTCTCGACTTTCCAGCTTGAATTTAATTCCGAATTTTTCCATTGTCAAAGGTTCTAAGTGCCATACTTGTGTGCAATCTAAGCAACCTCGAAAACCTCACAAGGCTGCCGAGGAGAGACACTTGGCACCACTAGAACTTATACATTCAGATCTTTGCGAAATGAATGGTATATTGACAGAAGGTGGAAAAAGATACTTCATGACTTTGATTGATGACGCGACTAGATACTGCTATGCGTATTTGTTAAAAACGAAAGATGAGGCTCTAAACTACTTTAAAATCTACAAGGCTGAAGTTGAAACTCAACTAGAGAAAAAGATCAAAAGAATTAGGTCCGATCGCGGTGGTGAATATTTGTCTAATGATTTTGACTTATTTTGTGCGGAACACGGTATTATTCATGAGAGGACGCCTCCCTATTCGCCCCAATCAAACGGGGTTGCCGAAAGAAAGAACCGCACTTTGGTCGACTTGGTTAACTCCATGTTAGACACTCGCGGGATTATCTAAGGCATGGTGGGAGGAGGCTTTATTGACATCATGTCATGTCCTAAATAGAGTTTCCATGAAGAATCGGGAGAAAACGCCATATGAGGAATGGATTGGGAGAAAACCATCGTTGTCTTACTTACGTACTTGGGGTTGTTTGGCCAAGGTTAATGTGCCAATAAACAAGAAACGTAAGTTGGGACCTAAAAGCGTGGATTGTGCTTTTCTTGGATATGCTCGTAATAGCATTGCCTATAGATTTTTAGTAGTGAAATCGAGAGGTGCCCGATATTCATGTTAATACTTTAATGGAGTCTCGTGATGTTACTTTCTTTGAGAACATATTTCCTATGAAAGATTCATAAACCATGTCTAGATTATCTACCGATGTGATTGCTGAAACTACTCCCGAACCTGCTGTGCTTTCCGATTATGTTGAACAAACACTTGAACCAATTATCGAGGAGATATATAGTGAAGCTCCTAGACGGAGCAAGAGACAAATGATTGAAAAATCTTTTGGTGATGATTTCACTTGTCTATCTTGTGGATGATACTCCCAGAATCATTGTTGAGGCATATGCATCACCTGATGCGGATGATTGGAAAGAAGCTGTACAGAGTGAGATGCACTCTATTCTTTCTAATGGAACATGGGAGGTAGTTGATGGACCATATGGGTGCAAACCCATGGGTTGCAAGTGGGTGTTCAAGAAGAAGCTTAGGCCCGATGGTACTATAGACAAGTACAAGGCTCGGCTTGTGGCTAAGGGCTATACCTAGAAAGAAGGTGAAGATTTCTTTGACACTTACTCACCTGTTGCGAGATTGACCACCATACGTGTACTACTTGCTCGGCTGCTGTCATGGTCTTCTCGTTCATCGGATGGACGTTAAGACAGCTTTCCTTAATGGAGAGTTGGATGAGGAGATCTATATGGATCAACCGGATGGTTTTGTAGTAAAGGGTCAAGAAGACAAGGTGTGTAAGTTGGTGAAATCTTTATACGGCCTAAAGCAAGCACCTAAGCGATGGCATGAGAAATTCGACTCTACACTCATATCAGCGAGGCTTTTCGATCAATGAGGCTGATAGATGTGTGTACTACCGCCATGGTGGGGGTGAGGGAGTTATATTGTGCTTGTATGTGGATGACATACTAATCTTTGGAACAAACCTTGACGTGATTAATGAGGTCAAGTCTTTTCTGTTCCAAAGTTTTGATATGAAGGATTTGGGTGAGGCTGATGTTATTTTAAACATTAAGCTAATCAAAGGAGAGAATGGGATTACTTTAACGCAATCTCATTATGTGGAAAAGATGCTTGAGTCGCTTCGACTACAAGGACATCAAACCTTCTCCAACTCCTTATGATCCCGACTTGATCATTCGGAAGAATAAAAGAATTGGTAGAGACCAATTGAGATATTCTCGAGATCATTGGATCACTTATGTACTTGGCTAGTGCTACTAGGCCCGACATATCTTTTGCTGTGAGAAAATTGAGTCGGTTTACTTCTAATCCGGGAGATGATCATTGGTGTGCGCTTGAGCGAGTAATGTACTACCTAGTAGGTACGGCGGGTTATGGAATTCATTATTCTCGGTTTCCTGCAGTACTAGAGGGATATAGTGACTCCAATTGGATATCCGATGCTTGATGAGTTGTATGCCACGAGTGGATATGTTTTCACTCTTGGTGGCGCTCGTTGTTTCATGGAGATCATGTAAACGAGACTATCTTAACGAGGTCTACCATGGAAGCGAGCTTACCGCGCTTGATACAGACCACGGTTGAGGCCGATTGGCTACGTGAGCTCTTGATGGACTTACCTATTGTCGAGAAACCGAGTGCTGGCAATATCGATGAACTCGTGACAATCAAACTCGTGATAGTCAAAGTGAACAGTTCAAAGGACAATATAAAGTCATCAAGACATATTAAGAGACGTTTAAAGTCCGTCAGGAAAATGAGAAACTCCGGAGTAATATCGGTGGATTACATATCAACCGATAGAAACCTGCGGATCGGTTTACTAAGGGGCCGTCACGTAATGTGATAGACAATGCACCAAAGGAGATGGGTATGAGACCCATTTGAGCTATTCCATAGTGGTAACCCAACCTATGTGATCGGAGATCCCGTGAAGTAGGACTCGGGAGGAACAAGCTATTGGTCGGCTAGAGAGTATCTTTTTAAACCTTCTCGAGTAATGATGCAATACTCTCAACACTCGCATGGCAGGTTGGCGAATGCCTTAATGTATTCTATTGGCTTTAATTAGCGAAGATGCTATCCTGCAGAGCATTCTTGAAAGAATACACCTATATGAGCCCGATCGTTGTAAGGTCGCGATCTGTGAGATTTGGGTGATCTCTATTAAGCTCATGAAAGACCGCGGAGTACGACCTATATGCTCCACCCGCGGAGTAGCCTCATCGGAGGTCCAGATACCAGCTGTGACTCTAAGTAAAGCTTGTTTGCACAAGACTTGCAATTCAAGGCATAGTCCATTGTTCAAGTCGTAAACGAGTGTAGCTTATTGTTCTAGGTGGAAGTTCAACTTAACAGTCTCCATCGAAACACCTGGTATATTGAACAGTAGTAGGATGAGGCAAAGTCTTGTTGGGACTTTGAGATCTGGTGGGGGATTGATGGAATTATTGGGCCAAAGCCCATTAATGATTTCTATAATTCCTAGAAAATCTCAAAGGCCCATGAGGGATGGTGGGAGTGCAATGTTTAGTACCACATTGCTAGTGGAGGTGGAGGGAGACCAACTTATAAACTTGGATGCTCTTGCCTTCCTTGCAAAGTGGGCCCACCCGAACATGAATAAAATTATGCGTCGGTGTTTCACGCGCAGGACGTTGCGGAACAAAATTTAGGACTCGCTAGTCACTACCGGGTGCGGAAAACGCGGTTTTCACAAATTGTACTGGCACAATAAATATGGGTCACTACTAGGCCCACCCGAACATGATCAAAATTCTGGGTCGGTGTTTCGCTCCCGGGTCGTTCCGGAACACATTTTAGGACTCCTAGTCGAGTACCAGGTGCGAAAAATTGGTTTTCACAAGTTGTCCCGGCGCAATAAATGCGGGTCACTAGCGGGCCCACCCGAACATGAATAAAATTGTGCGTCGCTGTATCACGCGCGGGTCGTTGTAGAACGAAATGTAGGACTCCTAGTCACTACCGGTGCGGAAAACACGGTTTTCACAAATTGTACCGGCGCAATAAATGCGGGTCACTAATGGGCCCACCCAAACATGATCAAAATTGTGCGTCGTTGTTTCGCGCACAAAGTCATTCCAGAACACATTTTAGAACTCCTAGTCGAGTACCAGTGTGGAAAACATGGTTTTCACAGCTCGTCCCAGCACGCAATAAATACGGGTCACTAGTGGGCCCACCCGAACATGAACAAATTGTACTTCGGTGTTTCGCGCACGCGTCGTTCAAGGACACATTTTAGGACTCCTAGTCACTATCGGGTGTGGAAAACATGGTTTTCACAACTTGTCCAAACGCAATAAATGCGGGTCACTAATGGACCCACCCGAACATGATTAAAATTGTGCATCGGTGTTTCACGCACGGTTCGTTCCAGAAAACGTTTTAGGACTCCTGGTCACTACCGAGTGCGGAAAACACAGTTTTCATAACTTGTCCTGGCGTAATAAATGCAGGCCACTAGTGGGCCCACCCGAACATGAATAAAATTGTGCGTCTTTGTTTCACGCGCGGGTCGTTGCAGAACAAAATGTAGGATCTGCTAGTCACTATCGTGTGCGGGAAATACGGTTTTCACAAATTGTACCGGTGTAATAAATGCGGGTCACTAATGGGCCCACCCGAACATAATCAAAATTGTGTGTCGGTGATTCGCGCACGGTTCGTTCCAGAACACATTTTAGGACTCCTAGTCACTAACGGGTGCGGAAAACATGGTTTTCACAACTTGTCCCGGCGCAATAAATGCCGGCACTAATGGGCCCACCCGAACATGAATAAATTTGTGCGTCGGTGTTTCACGCGCGGGTCGTTGCAGAACAAAATTTAGGACTCCTAGTCCCTACCGGGTGCGGAAAACACGGTTTTCACAAATTGTACCGGCGCAATAAATGCGGGTAACTAATGGGCCCTCCCAAACACGATCAAAATTGTGCGTCGTTGTGTCACGCACGGGTCGTTCCGAACACATTTTAGAACTCCTAGTCGAGTACCAGTGCGGAAAACATGGTTTTCACGGCTCGTCCCGGCGCAATAAATACGGGTCATCGGTGGGCCCACCCGAACATGAACAAATTGTACTTCGGTGTTTCGCGCACGCGTTGTTCAAGGACACATTTTAGGACTCCTAGTCACTATCGGGTGTGGAAAACATGGTTTTCACAACTTGTCCAAACGCAATAAATGCGGGTCACTAATGGACCCACCCGAACATGATTAAAATTGTGCATCGGTGTTTCACGCACGGTTCGTTCCAGAAAACGTTTTAGGACTCCTGGTCACTACCGGTGAGGAAAACACAGTTTTCATAACTTGTCCTGGCGTAATAAATGCAGGCCACTAGTGGGCCCAACCGAACATGAATAAAATTGTGGGTCGGTGTTTCACGCGCGGTCGTTGCGGAACAAAATGTAGGACTCCTAGTCACTATCGGGTGCGGAAAACACGGTTTTCACAAATTGTACCGGTGTAATTAATGCGGGTCACTAATGGGCCCACCCGAACACGATCAAAATTGTGCGTCGTTGTGTCGCGCACAGGTCGTTCCGAACACATTTTAGAACTCCTAGTCGATACCAGTGCGGAAAACATGGTTTTCACAGCTTGTCCCGAGCACAATAAAAACGGGACACTAATGGGCCCACTAGAACATGAATAAAATTATACTTCGGTGTTTCGTGCACGCGTCGTTCAAGGACACATTTTAGGACTCCTAGTCACTATCGGGTGTGAAAAACTTGGTTTTCACAACTTGTCCGGACGCAATAAATGCGGGTCACTAATGGACTCACCCGAACATGATTAAAATTGTGCATTGGTGTTTCACGCACGGTTCGTTCCAGAAAACATTTTAGGACTCCTGGTCACTACTGAGTGCGGAAAACACAGTTTTCATAACTTGTCCTGGCGTAAAAAATACAGGCCACTAGTGGGCCCACCCGAACATGAATAAAATTGTGCGTCGGTGTTTCACGCGCAGGACGTTGCAGAACAAAATTTAGGACTGCTAGTCACTACCGGTGCGGAAAACGCGGTTTTCACAAATTGTACTGGCACAATAAATATGGGTCACTACTCGGCCCACCCGAACATGATCGAAATTGTGGGTCGGTGTTTCGCGCCCGGTCGTTCCGAACACATTTTAGGACTCCTAGTCGATACCGAGTGCGGAAAAATTGGTTTTCACAAGTTGTCCCGGCGCAATAAATGCGGGTCACTAGTGGGCCCACCTGAACATAAATAAAATTGTGCGTCGCTGTTTCTCGCGCGGTCATTGTAGAACAAAATGTAGGACTCCTAGTCACTACCGGGTGCGGAAAACACGGTTTTCACAAATTGTACCGGCGCAATAAATGCGGGTCACTAATGGGCCCACCCAAACATGATCAAAATTGTGCGTCGTTGTTTCGCGCACAAGTCATTCCGAACACATTTTAGAACTCCTAGTCAGTGCACGGTGCGGAAAACATGGTTTTCACAGCTTGTCCCGGCGCAATAAATACGGGTCACAAGTGGGCCCACCCGAACATGAACAAATTGTACTTCGGTGTTTCGCGCACGCGTCGTTCAAGGACACATTTTAGGACTCCTAGTCACTATCGGGTGTGGAAAACATGGTTTTCACTACTTGTCCCGACGCAATAAATGCGGGTCACTAATGGACCCACCCGGACATGATTAAAATTCTGCATCGGTGTTTCACGCACGGTTCGTTCCAGAAAACGTTTTAGGAGTCCTGGTCACTACCGAGTGCGGAAAAAACAGTTTTCATAACTTGTCCTAGCGTAATAAATGCGGGCCACTAGTTGGGCCCACCCGAACAGGAATAAAATTGTGCGTCGGTGTTTCACGCGCGGGTCGTTGCAGAACAAAATGTAGGACTCCTAGTCACTATCGGGTGCGGAAAACGCGGTTTTCACAAATTGTACCGGTGTAATAAATGCGGGTCACTAATGGGCCCATCCGAACATGATCAAAATTGTGTGTCGGTGATTCGCGCACGGTTTGTTCCGGAACACATTTTAGGACTCCTAGTCACTAACGGGTGCGGAAAACATGGTTTTCACAACTTGTCCCGGCGCAATAAATGCCGGCACTAATGGGCCCACCCGAACATGAATAAAATTGTGCGTCGGTGTTTCACGCGCGGGTCGTTGCAGAACAAAATTTAGGACTCCTAGTCACTACCGGGTGCGAAAAACGCGGTTTTCACAAATTGTACCGGCACAATAAATATGGGTCACTACTCGGCCCACCCGAACACGATCAAAATTGTGCGTCGTTGTGTCACGCACAGGTCGTTCCGAACACATTTTAGAACTCCTAGTCGAGTACCAGATGCGGAAAACATGGTTTTCACGACTTGTCCCGGCGCAATAAATACGGGTCACTAGTGGGCCCACCCGAACATGAACAAATTGTACTTCGGTGTTTCGCGCACGCGTCGTTCAAGGACACATTTTAGGACTCCTAGTCACTATCGGGTGTGGAAAACATGGTTTTCACAACTTGTCCGGACGCAATAAATACGGGTCACTAATGGATCCACCCGAACATGATCAAAATTGTCCATCGGTGTTTCACGCACGGGTCATTCTAGAAAACATTTTAGGACTCCTGGTCACTACCAGGTGCGGAAAACACAGTTTTCATAACTTGTCCTGGCGTAAAAAATATAGGCCACTAGTGGGCCCACCTGAAAATGAATAAAATTGTGCGTCGGTGTTGACGCGCAGGACGTTGCGAACGAAATTTAGGACTGCTAGTCACTACCGGGTGCGGAAAACGCGGTTTTCACAAATTGTACCGGCACAATAAATATGGGTCACTACTCGGCCCACCCGAACATGATCGAAATTGTGGGTCGGTGTTTCGTGGCCGGGTCATTCCAGAACACATTTTAGGACTCCTAGTCGAGTACCAGGTGCGGAAAAATTGGTTTTCACAAGTTGTCCCGGCGCAACAAATGCGGGTCACTAGTGGGCCCACCCGAACATGAATAAAATTTGTGCGTCGGTGCTTCACGTGCGGGTCGTTGCGAGAACAAATTGTGGGACTCCTAGTTACTACGGGTGCGGAAAACATGGTTTTCACGAATTGTACCGGTGTATTAAATGCGGGTCACTAATGGGCCCACCAGAACATGATCAAAATTGTAAGTCGGTGTTTCGCGCACGATTCATTCCAGAACACATTTTCGGACTCCTATTTACTACCGGGTTCGGAAAACATGGTTTAAAACCTGTCCCGACGCAATAAATGCCGGCACTAATGGGCCCACCGAACATGAATAAAATTGTGCGTCGGTGTTTCACGCACGGATCGTTGCGAGAACAAAATTTAGGACTCCTAGTTACTACCGGTGCGGAAAACATGGTTTTCACGACTTGTCCGGGCGTAATAAATACGGGTCACTACTGGGCCCACCCGAACATGAATAAAATAGTGTGTCGGTGTTTCACGCACAGGCCGTTGCAGAACAAAATTTAGGACTCCTAGTCACTATCAGGTGCGAAAAACACGGTTTTCACAAATTGTACCGGCAGAATAAATGCGGGTCACTAATCAGCCCACCCGACATGATCGAAATTGTGCTTGGGTGTTTCGTGCCCGGTCGTTCCAGAACACATTTTAGAACTCCTAGTCAGTACCGGGGCGGAAGACAAGGTTTTCACAGCTTGTCCGGCATAATAAATATGGGTCACTAGTGGGCCCACCCGAACATGAACAAATTGTGCTTCGGAGTTTCGCGCACGGTAGGTTTCAGCTGTCGGGTGTCAACCCCGTACATGGCAACTCTCAACTTGCCGCTACTCGCACGATTGCCACTTTTCTTTTTAAATCGACGTTCCGGTTGAACGTTTTCATAGGTTTCAGCTGCCGGGGTCAACCCGTACATGGCAACTCTCAACTTGCCGCCACCAGACACGATCACCACTTTTCTTGAGAAATCCATGTCCCGGTTGGATGTTTTCATAGGTTTCAGCTGCCGGGTGTCAACCTCGGACATGGCAACTCTCAACTTGCTGCGACCCGCACGATCGCCACTTTTCTTGAGAAATCCACAGATCCGGGTTTACGTTTTCATAGGTTTTAGCTGCCGGGTGTCAACACGTACATCGCAACTCTCAACTTGCCGCCACCAGCACGATCACCACTTTTCTTGAGAAATCCATGTCCCGGTTGGATGTTTTCATAGGTTTCAGCTGCCGGGTGTCAACCTCGGACATGGCAACTCTCAACTTGCTGCGACCCGCACGATCGCCACTTTTCTTGAGAAATCCACGATCCGGGTTTACGTTTTCATAGGTTTTAGCTGCCGGGTGTCAACACCGAACATGACAACTCTCAACTTGCCGCCAGCCGCACGATTGCCACTTTTCTTTTAAAATCCACGTTCCGGTTGGTCGTTTTCATAGGTTTCAGCTGCCAACCCGTACATGGTAACTCTCAACTTGCCGCTAGCCGCACGATTGCCACCTTTCTTGAGAAATCCACGTTCCGGCTGGAGATTTTCATAGGTTTAACCGCAAGGTGTCAACCCCATACATGGCAACTCTCAACTTGCCGCCACTCACACGATTGTCACTTTTCTTTTAAAATCCACGTTCCGGTTGGACGTTTTCATAGGTTTCAGTTGCCGGTGGTCAACCCGTACATGGCAACTCTCAACTTGTCGCCACTCGCGCGATTGCCACTTTTCTTAAGAAAATCCAGGTTCTGGTTTGTCCTTTTCATAGGTTTCAGCTGCTAGTTTTCAACCCCGTTCATGGCAACTTTCCAACTTCCGAGCAACATACCACCTCCCCCCAATATACCTTAGGAGCACCACCCCACCAAGGAGTACTGGGGATTTCGGGAATGCTCGAGCACACTTTTTTCAGTGCAAGCCAAAAGAGGGAAAAAGGCCGGTTTTCTTAAGAAAAACGACTACCCGAGCCACTTTTCATAGGTTTCAGTTGTCGAGTGTCAACCTCGTACATGACAACTCTCAACTTGCCGCCACTCGCACGATGGCCACTTTTCTTGAGAAATCCGCTCGCCGGTTGGATGTTTTCATAGGTTTCAACCGCCGGGTGTCAACCCCGGACATGACAACTCTCAACTTGCCGCCAACCGCACGATTGCCACTTTTTTGAGAAATGCACGTTCCGGCTGGACATTTTCATAGGTTTCAACTGTCGAGTGTCAACCCCGTACATGGCAACTCTCAACTTGCCGCCACTCGCACGATTGCCACTTTTCTTTTAAAATCGACGTTCCGGTTGAACGTTTTCATAGGTTTCAGCTGTCGGGGGTCAACCCGTACATGGCAACTCTCAACTTGCCGCCACCCGCACGATTGCCACTTTTCTTGAGAAATCCGCCTACCAGCTTGGTTGATTTCATAGTTTCAACTGCCGGGTGTCAACCCGTACATGGCAACTCTCAACTTGCCGCGACCCGCACGATCGCCACTTTTCTTGAGAAATCCACGATCCGGGTTTACGTTTTCATAGGTTTTAGCTGTCGGGTGTCAACACCGAACATGACAACTCTCAACTTGCCGCCAGCCGCACGATTGCCACTTTTCTTTTAAAATCCACGTTCCGGTTGGTCGTTTTCATAGGTTTCAGCTGCCACCCCATACATGGTAACTCTCAACTTGCCGCCACTCGCATGATTGTCACTTTTCTTTAGAAATCCACGTTAAGGTTGGACGTTTTCTGTGTTTCGGATGTCGGGTGTCAACCCCGTAGATGGAAACGCTCAACATGCAGCCACTTGCACGGTTGCCACTTTTCTTAAGAAAATCCAGGTTCTGGTTCGTCCTTTTCATAGGTTTCAACCGCCAGTTTTCAACCCCGTTCATGGCAACTTTCCAACTTCCGAGCAACATACCACCTCCCCCACTATACCTTCGGAGCAACATACCAAATCCACCCAACCAAGGAGTACTGGGATTTCGGAAATGCCGAGGACACTTTTTTTGGGCAAGCCAAAAGAGGTAAAAAGGTCGGTTTTCTTAAGAAAAACGACTACTTGAGCCACTTTCATGGGTTTCAGCTGTCGAGTGTCAACCTCGTACATGACAACTCTCAACTTGCCGCCACTCGCACGATGGCCACTTTTCTTGAGAAATCCGCTCGCCGGTTGGATGTTTTCATAGGTTTCAACCGCCGGGTGTCAACCCCGGACATGACAACTCTCAACTTGCCGCCGACCGCACGATTGCCACTTTTTGAGAAATGCACGTTCCGGCTGGACATTTTCATAGGTTTCAGCTGTCGAGTGTCAACCCCGTACATGGCAACTCTCAACTTGCCGCCACTCGCAC
The DNA here is from genome assembly GCA_031894775.1 of Chloris gayana. Classification (NCBI taxonomy): domain Eukaryota; kingdom Viridiplantae; phylum Streptophyta; class Magnoliopsida; order Poales; family Poaceae; genus Chloris; species Chloris gayana. Next base: position 335,881 of record JAUNZO010000145.1, on the reverse strand, counting down.
GATTGCCACTTTTCTTTTAAAATCGACGTTCCGGTTGAACGATTTCATAGGTTTCAGCTGTCGGGGTCAACCCGTACATGGCAACTCTCAACTTGCCGCCACCCGCACGATTGCCACTTTTCTTGAGAAATCCGCCTACCGGTTGGTTGATTTCATAGGTTTCAGCTGCCGGGTGTCAACCCGTACATGGCAACTCTCAACTTGCCGCGACCCGCACGATCGCCACTTTTCTTGAGAAATCCACGATCCGGGTTTACGTTTTCATAGGTTTTAGCTGCCGGGTGTCAACACCGAACATGACAACTCTCAACTTGCCGCCAGCCGCACGATTGCCACTTTTCTTTAAAAATCCACGTTCCGGTTGGTCGTTTTCATATGTTTCAGCTGCCACCCCATACATGGTAACTCTCAACTTGCCGCCACTCGCACGATTGTCACTTTTCTTTAGAAATCCACGTTAAGGTTGGACGTTTTCTGTGTTTCGGATGTCGGGTGTCAACCCCGTAGATGGAAACGCTCAACATGCAGCCACTTGCACGATTGCCACTTTTCTTAAGAAAATCCAGGTTCTGGTTCGTCCTTTTCATAGGTTTCAACCGCCGTTTTCAACCCCGTTCATGGCAACTTTCCAACTTCCGAGCAACATACCACCTCCCCCACTATACCTTCGGAGCAACATACCAAATCCACCCAACCAAGGAGTACTGGGGATTTCTGGAAATGCTCGAGGACACTTTTTTTGGGCAAGCCAAAAGAGGTAAAAAGGTCGGTTTTCTTAAGAAAAACGACTACTTGAGCCACTTTCATGGGTTTCAGCTGTCGAGTGTCAACCCCGTACATGACAACTCTCAACTTGCCGCCACTCGCACGATGGCCACTTTTCTTGAGAAATCCGCTCGCCGGTTGGATGTTTTCAAAGGTTTCAACTGCCGGGTGTCAACCTCGGACATGACAACTCTCAACGTGCCGCCGACCGCACGATTGCCACTTTTTGAGAAATCCACGTTCCGGCTGGACATTTTCGTAGGTTTCAGCTGTCGGGTGTCAACCCCGTACATGGCAACTCTCAACTTGCCGCCACTCGCAGGATTGCCACTTTTCTTTTAAAATCGACGTTCCGGTTGAACGGTTTCATAGGTTTCAGCTGCCGGGGTCAACCCGTACATGGCAACTCTCAACTTGCCGCCACACGCACGATTGACACTATTCTTGTGAAATCCGCTCGCCGGTTGGATGTTTTCATAGGTTTCAGCTGCCGGGTGTCAACTCGTACATGGCACCTCTCAACTTGCCGCCACCCGCACGATTGCCACTTTTCTTGAGAAATCCATCTCCCGTTTGGACGTTTTCATAGGTTTCCACGGCCGGGTGTCAACCCCGGACATAGCAACTCTCAACTTGCCGCGACCCGCACGATTGCCACTTTTCTTGAGAAATCCACACTCCGAGTGGACGTTTTCATAGGTTTCAACTGCCGGGTGTCAACCCTGGACATGAAAACTCTCAACTTGCCGCTAGCCGCACGATTGCCACTTTTCTTGAGAAATCCACGTTCCGACTGGACATTTTCATAGGTTTAACCGCAAGGTGTCAACCCCATACATGGCAACTCTCAACTTGCCGCCACTCACACGATTGTCACTTTTCTTTTAAAATCCACGTTCCGGTTGGACGTTTTCATAGGTTTCAGTTGCCGGTGGTCAACCCGTACATGGCAACTCTCAACTTGCCGCCACGCGCGCGATTGCCACTTTTCTTAAGAAAATCCAGGTTCGGTTTGTCCTTTTCATAGGTTTCAGCTTGCTAGTTTTCAACCCCGTTCATGGCAACTTTCCAACTTCTGAGCAACATACCACCTCCCCCAATATACCTTAGGAGCACCACCCCACCAAGGAGTACTGGGGATTTCGGGAATGCTGAGCACACTTTTTTTCGAGCAAGCCAAAAGAGGGAAAAAGGCCAGCTTTTCTTAAGAAAAACGACTACCCGAGCCACTTTTCATAGGTTTCAACTTGTCGAGTGTCAACCTCGTACATGACAACTCTCAACTTGCCGCCACTCGCACGATGGCCACTTTTCTTGAGAAATCCGCCTGCCGGTTAGATGTTTTCATAGGTTTCAACTGCCGGGTGTCAACCCGGACATGACAACTCTCAACTTGCCGCCGACCGCACGATTGCCACTTTTTTGAGAAATGCACGTTCCGGCTGGACATTTTCATAGGTTTCAGCTGTCGAGTGTCAACCCCGTACATGGCAACTCTCAACTTGCCGCCACTCGCACGATTGCCACTTTTCTTTTAAAATCGACGTTCCGGTTGAACGATTTCATAGGTTTCAGCTGTCGGGGTCAACCCGTACATGGCAACTCTCAACTTGCCGCCACCCGCACGATTGCCACTTTTCTTGAGAAATCCGCCTACCGGTTGGTTGATTTCATAGGTTTCATCTGCCGGGTGTCAACCCGTACATGGCAACTCTCAACTTGCCGCGACCCGCACGATCGCCACTTTTCTTGAGAAATCCACGATCCGGGTTGACGTTTTCATAGGTTTTAGCTGCGGGTGTCAACACCGAACATGACAACTCTCAACTTGCCGCCACCGCACGATTGCCACTTTTTTGAGAAATGCACGTTCCGGCTGGACATTTTCATAGGTTTCAGTTGTCGAGTGTCAACCCGTACATGGCAACTCTCAACTTGCCGCGACCCGCACGATCGCCACTTTTCTTGAGAAATCCACAATCCGGGTTTACGTTTTCATAGGTTTTAGCTGCCGGGTGTCAACACCGAACATGACAACTCTCAACTTGCCGCCACCGCACGATTGCCACTTTTCTTTTAAAATCCACGTTCCGGTTGGTCGTTTTCATAGGTTTCAGCTGCCACCCCATACATGGTAACTCTCAACTTGCCGCCACTCGCACGATTGCCACTTTTCTTTAGAAATCCACGTTAAGGTTGGACGTTTTCATGTGTTTCGGATGTCGGGTGTCAACCCCGTAGATGGAAATGCTCAACATGCAGCCACTTGCACGATTGCCACTTTTCTTAAGAAAATCCAGGTTCCGGTTCGTCCTTTTCATAGGTTTCAACTGCCAGTTTTCAACCCCGTTCATGGCAACTTTCCAACTTTCCAACTTCCGAGCAACATACCACCTCCCCCACTATACCTTCGGAGCAACATACCACCTCCACCCAACCAAGGAGTTCGGGGATTTCGGAAATGCTGAGGACACTTTTTTTCCGGCAAGCCAAAAGAGGTAAAAAGGTCGGTTTTCTTCGAAAAACGACTACTTGAGCCACTTCTCATAGGTTTCAGTTGTCGAGTGTCAACCCCGTATATGACAACTCTCAACTTGACGCCACTCGCACGATGGCCACTTTTCTTGAGAAATCTGCTCGCCGGTTGGATGTTTTCATAGGTTTCAACTGCCGGGTGTCAACCCGGACATGACAAATCTCAACTTACCGCCAGCCGCACGATTGCCACTTTTTTGAGAAATCCACGTTCCGGCTGGACATTTTCATAGGTTTCAGTTGTCGGGTGTCAACCCCGTACGTGGCAACTCTCAACTTGCCGCCACTCACAGGATTGCCACTTTTCTTTTAAAATCGACGTTCCGGTTGAACGTTTTCATAGGTTTCAGCTGCCGGGTGTCAACCCGTACATGGCACCTCGTCAACTTGCCACCACCCGCACGATTGCCACTTTTCTTGAGAAATCCATCTCCCGTTTGGACGTTTTCATAGGTTTCCACTGCAGGGTGTCAAGCCCGGACATAGCAACTCTCAACTTGCCACGACCCGCACGATTGCCACTTTTCTTGAGAAATCCACACTCCGAGTGGACGTGTTCATAGGTTTCAGCTGCTGGGTGTCAACCCCGGACATGACAACTCTCAACTTGTCGCCGACCGCATGATTGCCACTTTTCTTAATAAATCCACGTTCCGACTGGACATTTTCATAGGTTTCAGCTGCCGGGTGTCAACCCCGTACATGGCAAGTCTAAACTTGTCGCCACTCGCACGATTGCCACTTTTCTTAAGAAAATCCAGGTTACGGTTTGTCCTTTTCATAGGTTTCAATCTGCCGGTTTTCAATCCCGTTCATGACAATTTTCCAACATTCCAACTTCCGAGCAACATACCACCTCCCCCAATATACCTTAGGAGCACCACCCCACCATAGAGTACTGGGGATTTCTGGGAATGCTGAGCACACTTTTTGAGGCAAGCCAAAAAGGTTAAAAGGCCGATTTTCTTAATAAAAACGACTACCCGATCCACTTTTCATAGGTTTTAGCTGTCGGGGTCAACCTCGTACATGACAACTCTCAACTTGCCGCCACTCGCACGATTGCCACTTTTCTTGAGAAATCCGCCTACCGGTTGGATGTTTTCATAGGTTTCAACTGCCGGGTGTCAACCCGTACATGGCAACTCTCAACTTGCCGCCACCCGCACGATTGCCACTTTTCTTGAGAAATCCATGTTCCGGTTGGACGTTTTCATTGGTTTCGGCTGCCGGGTGTCAACCCGGACATGGCAACTCTCAACTTGCCGCGACCCGCACGATTGCCACTTTTCTTGAGAAATCCACACTCCGGGTGGACGTTTTCATAGGTTTCACTGTCGGGTGTCAACCCGGACATGAAAACTCTCAACTTGCCGCCGACCGCACGATTGCCACTTTTCTTGAGAAATCCACGTTCCGGCTGGACATTTTCATAGGTTTAACCGCCGGTGTCAACCCCATACATGGCAACTCTCAACTTGCCGCCACTCACACGATTGTAACTTTTCTTTTAAAATCCACGTTCCGCTTGGACGTTTTCATAGGTTTCATTCGCCGGTGGTCTACCGGTACATGGCAACTCTCAACTTGCCGCCACTCGCACGATTGCCACTTTTCTTAAGAAAATCCAGGTTCGGTTTGTCCTTTTCATAGGTTTCAGCTGCCAGTTTTCAGCCCCGTTCATGACAGACTTTTCAACTTCCGAGCAACATACCACCTACCCCCAATATACCTTAGGAGCGCCACCCCACCAAGGAGTACCGAGGATTTCGGGAATGCTGAGCACACTTTTTTTCAGGCAAGCCAAAAGAGGTAAAGAGGCCAATTTTCTTAAGAAAAACGACTTCCGAGCCACTTTTCATAGGTTTCAGCTGTCGGGTGTCAACCCCGTACATGACAACTCTTAACTTGCTCGCCACTCGCACGATGGCCACTTTTCTTGAGAAATCCGCTCGTCGGTTGGATGTTTTCATAGGTTTCAGTTGCCGGATGTCAACCCGGACATGACAACTCTCAACTTGCCGCCAACCGCACGATTGCCACTTTTCTTGAGAAATCCACGTTCTCGCTGGACATTTTCGTAGGTTTCAGTTGTCGGGTGTCAACCCCGTACATGGCAACTCTCAACTTGCCGCCACTCGCACGATTGCCTCTTTTTTTAAAAAATCCACGTTCCGGTTGGTCGCTTTCATAGCTTTCAGCTGCCGGGGTCAACCCGTACATGGTTACTCTCAACTTGCCGCCACTCGCACGATTGTCACTTTTCTTTGGAAATCCGCGTTAAGGTTGGACGTTTTCATGTGTTTCAGCTGTTGGGTGTCAACCTCGTAGATGGAAACACTCAACATGCAGCCACTCGCACGATCGCCACTTTTCGTAAGAAAATCCAGGTTTTGGTTCGTCCTTTTCATAGGTTTCAGCTGCCGAGTTTTCAACCCCGTTCATGGCAACTTTCCAACTTCCGAGCAACATACCACCTCCCCCCAATATACCTTCGGACCAACATACCACCTCCACCCAACCAAGGAGTACTGGGGATTTCGGGAATGCTGAGGACACTTTTTTTCGGGCAAGCCAAAAGAGGTAAAAAGGCCAATTTTCTTAAGAAAAACGACTACCTGAGCCACTTTTCATAGGTTTTAGCTGCCGGGTGTCAACCCCGTACATGACAACTCTCAACTTGCCGTCACTCACAGGATTGCCACTTTTCTTGAGAAATCTGCCTACCGGTTGGATGTTTTCATAGGTTTCAGCTGTCGGGTGTCAACCCATACATGGCAAATATCAACTTGCCGCCACCCGCACGATTGCCACTTTTCTTAAGAAATCCATGTTCCTGTTGGAGGTATTCATAGGTTTCAGCTACCGAGTGTCAACCCGGACATGCCAACTCTCATCTTGCCGCGACCCGCACGATTGCCACTTTTGTTGAGAAATCCACACTCGGGTGGACGTTTTCATAGGTTTCAACTGCCGGTGTCAACCCCGGACATGATCTGTAACAACTCGCAGAAATAAAATGCATTTTATGGCATTCATGAGCATGTCATCATGTGCATCCGTGAACCTATCTACTTTTGGTGAGAAGAAACGCACATAAAATGTCAAAATCAGCTAAGGAATAAAATAAGAAGAAAATTCATGTTTAACGTTTTCTATGGTTTAAATATCATAAATAAAGATTTACCAAAATTTCCTGGAATTATTTTGCTTTGTGAAAATATTTGCAAGAAATAAACAAAACTTCTTTTGTTAATTTATCTTGGAATTTTTATTTCGAAAACAGTTTGGAATCTTAACCTGGACCTAAAAAGAAAAGTGCTTAAAATACTTTCAAATACCTCCCTGATTTTTTGCAAAATTTTTCGAGTGCCGGAAGTATGAATTTTAATTAGTCAAAACCCCAGGGGTGTTTTTGTAAAACCGCCGCAGCCCCACATGTCACTCTCTTCTTCTTCTTCTCTCTCTCTGCGAACCGCCTCTCCCCGTGCCGCTCGAACCAGGCCGTGCTGGCAGCTCGTCCGGGCCGCGTGCCTCCCTCTCCCGGCGCCACGCGAGCTCCCTTGCCGCCTCAACCAGCTGCCGTGGAGATAAAAACCCGAGCTCCGTTTCTGTTTTGCCTCCCGGCCGCATCCGCAACACCACCCGCCGTCCGGCCCTCCTAGTTCCCCACCGCCCGGCCGCCTCCGGCCGGCTCCCGACGAGCCACCACCACCGGCCGCTCCGTACGGGGCCGCTCCAGCTCTCCATGGCGTCAATTCAAGCTTCCCGCACTAGAGCCCGAGATCGAGGCCACTTCTCCATCACCGGCAACCCACGACGTCCCCGGCCGCCGCTCTGAAATTCCCTTGCTCCGGTGCGTTATTTTCCTCAATTTCCTGTTCCAAAGGTGCACAACACGCTTCCCTCTCAACTCTCCAGCTCACGGGGTCGTCCACCCCCGGGATCGACGGAAATTGGTCGAGTTATTGGAGTTTCGTCCGCCGCCGCATGCCCTCGCCGGTGCGCATCATGTTCGGCCATCTATAGCCTCCAAGGACTCGGTGCCGGTCTTCGTCGTGCTCTTGTGAAGCTCTAGCAAGAAGCCATTCATCTTTTGGTCCACCACGGTGAGCACACGTCGTCGCCGAACATCTCCTCCGTCCGCATCTCGCCGCCGTACCGCTCTCGGTCATCTTCCGGTGCCGGTGACCCCACCCACGGAATCCTCATGTCGAGCTGGCCCTATGGTTGTATTCCCGTCGCGGATGGCCGCCGGCCGGTCAACTCCGGCCAAGCGCCGCCGCGCTCGAGCCACCACGGCCATGGCCGTGGTGTTCCCGGAGTTGGGCCGCGCGCGGCCGCTGGGCCGGGTCGGGTCGGGTCAAGTCGCGGGCTGCTGGGCAAAATCGAGTCGCCGGGCCACCTCGGAGCTAGATGGGCCTGGCCGCTTTCGGCCCAAAGGCTTTTGTTTCCTTTTGCGAATTTATTCATTTTCAGGATTTGTTCAAATTTCAAATATTCATAGGAAATTCCACAAAAATCACAAAAATGTCAAACAAAGTTCTTTGGATTCATAAAATTATTCTCTATTTATTTATGAATTCAAATATCTATTTTGAGAAATTATAATTTCATAGTTTAATTAAGTCCCTTTTCTTTAATTAATATAACCTATTATTTTATGTTAATTATTAATTGTTTTTGAAAAATAAATTTCTTTAAAAATTAGAGATACTGCAGACGAAAGTGTTTGTGAAAACTATTTTCCAAAATTCAACATAAACACCGTCATTTCATGTGATCCCAAATTAATAGCTTAAGCGTTATCACATGTCGTTAAGCACTTATTATTGTTGTTTAAAACATGATTTATTATTAATGGATGAACCTGGTTAATCATTAACTAATGAAGAAGATTAATGATTAATTTTTAAGTAATGACCTTGGTTAAGCAATAATTAATGAGCATGATCAATTGTTACTTATTGCTTAACGAACATGATTAATTGTTAATTACTAATTGCAAAGTAACAAATTTAAGTAATGATTAATGGCTAATTAACGACCTTGGTTAATTCCATCATCGCACATCATCTCATGAACATTCATGCATGCATGGTTGTGATTCGCGACGTATTGTTGGTCGACCTAGGTTCCGGCGTGATCGAGGTTCCGTCCGAGGTCGAGAAAGGTGACTGAAGCTTCGAAGTCAACCAGACACATCGAGGAAGCTAACCCCGACTCGAATCAAGGCAAGCCCGGTGCATCCCACCTATGTTTTTAAAGTCTTTTCTTTTATCACAATGAATTGTGTCGTGATTGTGCATTAGGTTACAGGAATTGCTTGACACCCTAGATGCATGAGTAGGATCCCTATGTTACCTGTTTATCCCATGTTGGTTTTGTATCTCGATAGCTGCTACGCTTAATTCACAGGGGTACGGTAGAAGTCGAGTGGTGCCGAGCACGCTCGCGAGATGATACGGTCCGATCTTAAAGCATGGAGGCTTTAAGTTGATTGATGTCTTTGAAGTTGAAAGTAAAGATGAAGATGGAGATGAAATTGAGATCGGACAGGTCCTGTAGGAGAAAGGGCAAAGACGAGGTCTTGCAAGGTGGTAGGCCCGTCCGTGTCGATCAAGGACCGTACCGTTGTTGGCCCCGTTGAGCAAGTCTTGAACGTACCGATTTACATACTGGTGTTTATGGGGCCAGGAAGCCGATGTAACCTAATTGCCTCGGTGGTTGGACGTAGCTCATCCCCTAATTGGTCGGAGAATGAGGCGAGGCCTCATGTCTCAAAGGGAGAGGAATGGGTGGTCGCTCACGGATAACGTCGAGGACGGGTATCGCGTGGGGTCCCCGTGTTCTCGGGCGGATGGGAGACTAACCCGGCCACCGTCAGGAGTTAGCGTGAAAGGTTGTCGTATGCGACCAAAGGGGTGCTTATACGCCGTGTAAACGGGTTTTCCCAACTGGTGAAATCGATTCGAATCGCTGTCCCTCGCAGTAATGAGTACCGCTTGTTCACCGTGTCACATCGTAGTTAATCAAGTGAAAGATGAAGGAAGAGAAATGAAAGGGTTGTTGGCTGGAATTTATCTTGTTTGGAAACTTGATTGAATAGAGTTAGGTTGCAAACACCATGGCTAATGAACATAACCCGAGCTAAAATATCGAAAGTAAGGACTCAACCTTTAATGCTGTTTTCGCGAAGGAGTAAACCCCACAGCCAGTAAAGCCTTTGCATACTAGGCGTCGGCCTTAGCGTGCCATGTTGACGGGTCGATCTTGCCGAGTATTAGAATACTCAAGGTTTGTTCGTTATGCTTTTTAGGAATCGAGTCGCACTTCCACAGACTAGTAAGGTAGTTCCCGGAAGTGGAGTATTCCGAGGGTGGTTCCCACCAATGGGAACGAATCCCGACGTCGTGTAGAGGAAGGACCGTGATGTACGAAGGGCTCAGTACATCACGTTGATCGTCTAATAGTGTTTTGTTGTATAAAGTACAAGTTTCCGCTGCAATACTCGTAGGTTGTTAAACTTCAATAAGAGTTATATTTCCGCTGCATCAATGTTTGTATTTCGAAAACCTGGTTGTATTATACCATGATGTATATATGCTGGCTTGTATGAGATGATACGGTGTTGTAACTCGCTTCGTCGAGTGTCCCTCTGTTCCGATTCCCGGGTGTCCCGGAGGGGATGTCACAATGACTACTCTCAACTTGCCACCGGTCGCACGATTGCCACTTTTCTTGAGAAACCCACGTTCCGGCTGGAGATTTTCATAGGTTTCACTGCCGGGTGTCAAACCCGTACATGGTAACTCTCAACTTGCCGCCACTCGCACGATGGCCACTTTTCTTGAGAAATCCGCTCGCCGGTTGGATGTTTTCATAGGTTTCAGCTGCCGGGTGTCAACCCCGAACATGACAAGTCTCAACTTGCCGCCAGCCGCACGATTGCCACTTTTCTTGAGAAATCCACGTTCCGGCAGGACGTTTTCATGGGTTTCGACTGTCGGGGTCAACCCGTACATGGCAACTCTCAACTTGCCGCCACGCGCACGATTGCCACTTCTCTTGAGAAATCCACCTACCAGTTGGTTGTTTTCATAGGTTTCAGCTGTCGGGTGTCAACCCGTACATGGCAACTCTCAACTTACCGCCACCCGCCCGATGTCCACTTTTCTTGAGAAATCCATGTCCCGGTTGGATGTTTTCATAGGTTTCAGCTGCTCGGGTGTCAACCCCGGACATGGCAACTCTCAACTTGCCGCGACCCGCACGATTGCCACTTTTCTTGAGAAATCCACGATCCGGGTGGACGTTTTCATAGGTTTTAGCTGCCGGGTGTCAACCCCGAACATGACAACTCTCAACTTGCCGCCGACCGCAGGATTGCTACTTTTCTTGAGAAATCCACGTTCCGACAGGACATTTTCATAGGTTTCGACTCGCCGGGTGTCAACCCCGTACATGGCAACTCTCAACTTGCCGCCACTCGCATGATTGCCACTTTTCTTTTAAAATCCACGTTCCGGTTGGACGTCTTCATAGGTTTCAGCTGCCGGGGTCAACCCGTACATGGCAACTCTCAACTTGCCGCCACCCGCACGATCGCCACTTTTCTTGAGAAATCGATGTCCCTATGTGATGTTTTCATAGGTTTCAGCTGCCGGGTGTCAACCCGGACATGGCAACTCTCAACTTGCCGCGACCCGCATGATTGCCACTTTTCTTGAGAAATCCACGATCCGCGTGGACGTTTTCATAGGTTTCAGCTGTCGGGTGTCAACCCCGAACATGACAACTCTCAACTTGCCGCCAGCCGCACGATTGCCACTTTTCTTAAGAGATCCACGTTCCGGCTGGACATTTTCATATGTTTCAGCTGCTGGGTGTCAACCCCGTACATGGCAACTTACTTGCCACCACTCGCACGATTGCCACTTTTCTTTTATAATCCACGTTCCGGTTGGACGTTTTCGAGGTTTCAGCTGCCGGGGTCAACCCGTACATGGCAACTCGAATATACCGCCACTCGCACGATTGCCACTTTTCTTTAGAAATCCACGTTCCGGTTGGATGTTTTCATGTGTTTCAGTTGCCGGGTGTCAACCCCGTAGATGGAATCTTTCAACATGCAGCCACTCGCAAGATTGCCACTTTTCTTAAGAAAATCTCGGTTCAGTTCGTCCTTTTCATAGGTTTCAGCTGCCAGTTTTTAACCCCGTTCATGGCAACTTTCCAACTTTCCAACTTCCGAGCAACATACCACCTCCCCCAATGTACCTTCGGAGCAACATACCACCTCCACCCAACCAAGGAGTACTCGGGGATTTCTAGGAATGCTGAGGACACTTTTTTTCGAGCAAGCCAAAAGAGGTTACAAGGCAAGTTTTCTTAAGAAAAAGGACTACCCGAGCCACTTTTCATAGGTTTCAGCTGCCGGGTGTCAATCCCGTACATGACAACTCTCAACTTGCCGCCACTCGCACGATGGCCACTTTTCTTGAGAAATCCACCTGCCGGTTGGATGTTTTCATAGGTTTCAGCTGCCGGGTGTCAACCCCGGACATGACAACTCTCAACTTGCCGCCGACCGCACGATTGCCACTTTTCTTGAGAAATCCACGTTCCGGCTAGACATTTTCATAGGTTTCAGTTGTCGGGTGTCAACCCCGTACATGGCAACTCTCAACTTGCCGCCACTCGCACGATTGCCACTTTTCTTTTAAAATCCACGTTACGGCTGGACGTTTTCATAGGTTTCAGCTGTCGGGGTCAACCCGTACATGGCAACTCTCAACTTGCCGCCACGCGCACGATTGCCACTTTTCTTGAGAAATCCGCCTACGAGTTGGTTGTTTTCATACGTTTCAGCTGCCGGGTGTCAACCCGTACATGGCAACTCTCAACTTACCGCCACCTGCACGATGTCCACTTTTCTTGAGAAATCCATGTCCCGGTTGGATGTTTTCATAGGTTTTAGCGGTCGGGTGTCAACCCGGACATGGCAACTCTCAACCGGCCGCGACCCACGGGATTGCCACTTTTCTTGAGAAATCCATAGTCGCGTGGACGTTTTCATAGGTTTCAGCTGTCGGGTGTCAACCCGAACATGACAACTCTCAACTTGCCGCCGACCGCACGATTGCCACTTTTCTTAAGAGATCCACGTTCCGGCTGGACATTTTCATAGGTTTCAACTGCCGGGTGTCAACCCCGTACATGGCAATTCTCAACATGCCGCCACTCGCACGATTGCCACTTTTCTTTTATAATCCACGTTCCAGCTTGGACGTTTTCATTGGTTTCACTTGCTGGGGTCAACCCGTACATGGCAACTCTCAACTTGCCGCCACCCGCACGATTGCCACTTTTCTTGAGAAATCCGCCTACCAGCTTGGTTGTTTTCATAGGTTTCAGTTGCCGGCTGTCAACCCGTACATGGCAACTCTCAACTTGCCGCCACCCACACGATCGCCACTTTTCTTGAGAAATCCATGTCCCGATTGGATGTTTTCATAGGTTTCAGCTACCGGTGTCAACCCCGGACATGGGAACTCTCAACTTGTCGCGACCCGCACGATTGCCTCTTTTCTTGAGAAATCCACGATCCGGGTGGACGTTTTCACGAGTTTTAGCTGCCGGGTGTCAACCCCGAACATGACAACTTTCAACTTGCCGCCAACCGCACGATTGCTACTTTTCTTGAGAAATCCACGTTCCGGCTGGACATTTTCATAGGTTTCACTGCCGGGTGTCAACCCCGTATATGGCAACTCTCAACTTGCCGCCACTCGCACGATTGCAAATTTTCTTTTAAAATCCACGTTCCAGTTGGACGTTTTTATAGCTTTCACGCTGCCGAGGGTCAACCCATACATGGCAACCCTCAACTTGCCGCCACCCGCACGATTGACACTTTTCTTGTGAAATCCGCCTACCGGTTGGATGTTTTCATAGGTTTCAGCTGCCGAGTGTCAACCCGTACATGGCAACTCTCAACTTGACGCCACACGCACGATTGCCGCTTTTCTTAAGAAATCCATGTCACGGTTGGATGTTTTCATAGGTTTCAACTGCCGGGTGTCAACCCTGGACATAGGAACTCTCAACTTGCCGCGACCCGCACGGTTGCCACTTTTCTTGAGAAATCCACACTCCGAGTTGACGTTTTCATAGGTTTCGACTGTCGGGTGTCAACCCGGACATGACAACTCTCAACTTGTCGCCGACCGCATGATTGCCACTTTTCTTAATAAATCCACGTTCCGGCTGGACATTTTCATAGGTTTCAGCTGCCAGGTGTCAACCCCGTACATGGCAAGTCTCAATTTGCCGCCACTCGTGCGATTGCCACTTTTCTTAAGAAAATCCAGGTTCCGGTTTGTCCATTTCATAGGTTTCAGTTGCTAATTATCAACCCCGTTCATGACAACTTTCCAACTTTCCAACTTCGAGCAACATACCACCTCCCCCAATATACCTTAGGAGCACCACCCCACCAAGGAGTACTCGGAGATTTCAGGAATGCTGAGCACACTTTTTTGCGGGCAAGCCAAAAGAGGCAAAAAGCCGGTATTCTTAAGAAAAAGACTACCTGAGCCACTTTTCATAGGTTTCAGCTATCGGGTGTCAACCCCGTACATGACAACTCTCAACGCGCCGCCACTAGCACGATTGCCACTTTTTTTGAGAAATCCGCCTACCGGTTGGATGTTTTCATAGGTTTTAGCTGTCGGGTGTCAACCCGTACATGGCAACTCTCAACTTGCCGCACTCACACGATTGTCACTTTTCTTTTAAAATCCACGTTCCGGTTGGACGTTTTCATAGGTTTCAGCAGCCGATGGTCAACCCGTACATGGCAACTCTCAATTTGCCGCCACCCGCACGATTGCCACTTTTCTTGAGTAATCCATGTCCCGGTTGGACGTTTTCATAGATTTCACGTACCGGTGTCAACCGGGACATGGCAATTCTCAACTTGCCGCGACCCGCAGGATTGCCACTTTTCTTGAGAAATCCAAACTCCGGGTGGACGTTTTTATAGGTCTCAGCTGCCGGGTGTCAACCCGGACATAGCAACTCTCAACTTGTCACGACCCGCACGATTGCCACTTTTCTTGAGAAATCCACACTCCGAGTGGACATTTTCATAGGTTTCAACTGCTAGGAGTCAACCCGGACATGACAAGCTGTCAACTTGTCGCCAACCACATGATTGTCACTTTTCTTAAGAAATCCACATTCGACTGGACATTTTCTTTGGTTTCAGCTGCCGGGTGTCAACCCCGTACATGGCAAGTCTCAACTTGCCGTCACTCGCGCGATTGCCACTTTACTTTTAAAATCCACGTTCCGGTTGGACGTTTTCATAGGTTGCAGCTGCCGGGGATGAACCCGTACATGGCAACTCTCAACTTGCCGCCACCCGCACGATTGCCACTTTTCTTGAGAAATCCACGTTCCGGTTGGACGTGTTCATAGGTTTCAACTGCCGAGTGTTAACCCGTACATGGCAACTCTCAATGTGCCGCCACTCGCACGATTGCCACTTTTTTTAGAAATCAACGTTCCGGTTGGACGTTTTCATGTGTTTCAGCTGCCGTATGTCAACCTCGTAGATGGAAACTCTCAACATGCAGCCACTCGCACGATTGCCACTTATCTTAAGAAAATCCGGGTTCCGGTTCGTCCTTTTTATAGGTTTTAGCTGCCAGTTTTCAACCCCGTTCATGGCAACTTTCCAACTTCCAAGCAACATACCACCTCCCCGCAATATACCTTAGGAGCACCACCCCACCAAGGAGTAGTAGGGATTTCGGGAATGCTTGAGCACACTTTTTCAGGCAAGCCAAAAGAGGTAAAAAGGCCGGTTTTCTTAAGAAAAACGACTACCGACCCACTTTTCATAGGTTTCAGCTGACGGGTGTCAACCCCGTACATGACATCTCTCAACATGCAGCCACTCGCACGATTGCCACTTTTCTTAAGAAAATCCAGGTTACGGTTCGTCCTTTTCGTAGGTTTTAGCTGCCGGTTTTCAACCCCGTTCATGGCAACTTTCCAACTTTCCAACTTCCGAGCAACATACCACGTCCCACCAATATACCTTAGGAGCACCACCCCACCAAGGAGTACTAGGCATTTCTAGGAATGCTGAGCACACTTTTTTCGAGCAAGCCAAAATAGGTAAAAAGGCCGGTTTTCTTAAGAAAAACGACTACCCGAACACTTTTCATAGGTTTCAGCTGCCGGGTGTCAACCCCGTACATGACAACTCTCAACTTGCCGCCACCCGCACGATTGCACACTTTTCTTGTGAAATCCACGTTCCAGCTTGGATGTTTTCATAGGTTTCGACTGTAGAGTGTCAACCCGTACATGGCAACTCTCAACTTGCCGCCACCCGCACGATTGCCACTTTTCTTGAGAAATCCACGTACCGTTGGATGTTTTCATAGGTTTCAGCTGCAGAGTGTCAACCCGTACATGGCAACTCTCAACTTGCCGCCACCCGCACGATTGCCGCTTTTCTTGAGAAATCCATGTCACGGTTGGATGTTTTCATAGGTTTCAACTGCCGGGTGTCAACCCTGGACATAGCAACTCTCAACTTGCCGCGACCCGCACGATTGCCACTTTTCTTGAGAAATCCACACTCCGAGTTGACGTTTTCATAGGTTTCAGTTGTCGGGTGTCAACGCCGGACATGACAACTCTCAACTTGTCGCCGACCGCATGATTGCCACTTTTCTTAATAAATCCACGTTCCAGCTGGACATTTTCATAGGTTTCAGCTGCCGGGTGTCAACCCCGTACATGGCAAGTCTCAATTTGCCACCACTCGTGCGATTGCCACTTTTCTTAAGAAAATCCAGGTTACGGTTTGTCCATTTCATAGGTTTCAGCTGCTAATTATCAACCCCGTTCATGACAACTTTCCAACTTTCCAACTTCGAGCAACATACCACCTCCCCCCAATATACCTTAGGAGCACCACCCCACCAAGGAGTACTTGGAGATTTCGGGAATGCTTGAGCACACTTTTTTCGAGGCAAGCCAAAAGAGGCAAAAAAGCCGAGTATTCTTAAGAAAAAGACTACCCGAGCCACTTTTCATAGGTTTCAGTTGTCGGGTGTCAACCCCGTACATGATAACTCTCAACTCGCCGCCACTCGCACGATTGCCACTTTTCTTGAGAAATCCGCCTACCGGTTGGATGTTTTCATAGGTTTCAGTTGTCGGGTGTCAACCCGTACATGGCAACTCTCAACTTGCCGCCACCCGCACGATTGTCACTTTTCTTGAGAAATCCATGTTCCGGATGGACGTTTTCATAGGTTTCACTGCGGGGTGTCAACCCCGGACATGGCAACTCTCAACTTGCCGCGACCCGCACTATTGCCACTTTTCTTGAGAAATCCACACTCCGGGTGGACGTTTTCATAGGTTTCAGCTGCCAGTGTCAACCCGGACATGAAAACTCTCAACTTGCCGCCATCCGCACGATTGCCACTTTTCTTGAGAAATCCACGTTCTTGCTGGACATTTTCATAGGTTTCAGCTGCCGGGTGTCAACCCCATACATGGCAACTCTCAACTTGCCGCACTCACACGATTGTCACTTTTCTTTTAAAATCCACGTTCCGGTTGGACGTTTTCATAGGTTTCAACGACTCGATGGTCAACCCGTACATGGCAACTCTCAATTTGCCGCCACCCGCACGATTGCCACTTTTCTTGAGAAATCCGCCTAGCGGTTGGATGTTTTAATAGGTTTCAGCTGCCGGGTGTCAACCCGTATATGGCAACTCTCAACTTGCCGCCACCCGCATGATTGCCACTTTTCTTGAGTAATCCATGTCCCGGTTGGACGTTTTCATAGATTTCACGTACCAGGTGTCAACCGGGACATGGCAATTCTCAACTTGCCGCGACCCGCAGGATTGCCACTTTTCTTGAGAAATCCAAACTCCGGGTGGACGTTTTCATAGGTCTCAGTCTGCCGGGTGTCAACCCGGACATAGCAACTCTCAACTTGCCACGACCCGCACGATTGCCACTTTTCTTGAGAAATCCACACTCCGAGTGGACATTTTCATAGGTTTCAGCTGCCGGTAGTCAATCCCGGACATGACAAGCTGTCAACTTGTCGCCGACCACATGATTGTCACTTTTCTTAAGAAATCCACATTCCAGCTGGACATTTTCTTTGGTTTCAGCTGCCGGGTGTCAACCCCGTACATGGCAAGTCTCAACTTGCCGTCACTCGCGCGATTGCCACTTTACTTTTAAAATCCATGTTTCGGTTGGACGTTTTCATAGGTTGCAGCTGCCGGGATGAACCCGTACATGGCAACTCTCAACTTGCCGCCACCCGCACGATTGCCACTTTTCTTGAGAAATCCACGTTCCGGTTGGACGTGTTCATAGGTTTCAGCTGCCGGGTGTTAACCCGTACATGGCAACTCTCAATATGCCGCCACTCGCACGATTGCCACTTTTTTTAGAAATCGACGTTCCGGTTGGACGTTTTCATGTGTTTCAGCTGCCGTATGTCAACCCCGTAGATGGAAACTCTCAACATGCAGCCACTCGCACGATTGCCACTTATCTTAAGAAAATCCAGGTTCGGTTCGTCCTTTTTATAGGTTTCAGCTGCCAGTTTTCAACCCCGTTCATGGCAACTTTCCAACTTCCAAGCAACATACCACCTCCCCGCAATATACCTTAGGAGCACCACCCCACCAAGGAGTACTAGGGATTTACGGGAATGCTGAGCACACTTTTTCGAGCAAGCCAAAAGAGGTAAAAGGCCGGTTTTCTTAAGAAAAACGACTACGTGACCCACTTTTCATAGGTTTCAGCTGCCGGGTGTCAACCCCGTACATGACATCTCTCAACATGCAGCCACTCGCACGATTGCCACTTTTCTTAAGAAAATCCGGGTTACGGTTCGTCCTTTTCGTAGGTTTTAGCTGCCAGTTTTCAACCCCGTTCATGGCAACTTTCCAACTTTCCAACTTCCGAGCAACATACCACCTCCCACCAATATACCTTAGGAGCACCACCCCACCAAGGAGTACTAGGCATTTCTAGGAATGCTGAGCACACTTTTTTCGGGCAAGCCAAAAGAGGTAAAAAGGCCGGTTTTCTTAAGAAAAACGACTACTCGAACACTTTTCATAGGTTTCAGCTGCCGGGTGTCAACCCCGTACATGACAACTCTCAACTTGCCGCCACTCGCACGATTGCCACTTTTCTTGGGAAATCCGCCTACCAGTTGGATGTTTTCATAGGTTTCAGCTGCAGAGTGTCAACCCGTACATGGCAACTCTCAACTTGCCGCCGACCGCACGATTGCCACTTTTCTTGAGAAATCCACGTTCCGGCTGGACATTTTCAAAGGTTTCAGCTGTCGGGTGTCAACTCCGGACATGACAACTCTCAACTTGCCGCCAGCCGCACGATTGCCACTTTTCTTGAGAAATCCACGTTCCGGCTAGACATTTTCATAGGTTTCAGTTGTCGGGTGTCAACCCCGTACATGGCAACTCTCAACTTGCCGCCACTCGCACGATTGCCACTTTTCTTTTAAAATCCATGTTTCGGTTGGACGTTTTCATAGGTTTCAGCTGCTAGGGGTCAACCCGTTCATGGCAACTCTCAACTTGCCGCGACCCGCCCTATTGCCACTTTACTTGAGAAATCCACAATCCGAGTGGACGTTTTCATAGGTTTCAGCTACCGGGTGTCAACCTCGAACATGACAACTCTCAACTTGCCGCCGACCGCACGATTGCTACTTTTCTTGAGAAATCCACGTTCCGGCTGGACATTTTCATAGGTTTCGGTTGCCGCGTGTCAGCCCGTACATGGCAACTCTCAACTTGCCGCCACTCGCACGATTGCCACTTTTCTTTTAAAATCCATGTTCCGGTTGGACGTTTTCATAGGTTTCAGCCGCCGGAGTCGACCCGTACATGGCAACGCTCAACTTGCCGCCACCCGCACAATCGCCACTTTTCTAAAGAAATCCATGCCCCCGTGTGATGTTTTCATTGGTTTCTGCTGCCGGGTGTCAACCCCGGACTTGGCAACTCTCAACTTGCCGCGACCCACACGATTGCCACTTTTTTTCAGGCAAGCCAAAACAGGTAAAAAGGCCGGTTTTCTTAAGAAAAACGACTACCTAAGCCACTTTTCATAGGTTTCAGCTGTTGGGTGTCAACCTCGTACATGACAACTCTCAACTTGCCGCCACTCACACGATGGCCACTTTTCTTGAGAAATCCGCTTGCCGGTTGGATGTTTTCATAGGTTTCAGCTGCCGGGTGTCAACCCGGAATAGACAACTCTCAACTTGCCGCCAGCCGCACGATTGCCACTTTTCTTGAGAAATCCACGTTACGGCTAGACATTTTCATAGGGTTCAGTTGTCGGGTGTCAACCCCGTACATGGCAACTCTCAACTTGCTGCCACTCGCACGATTTGCACTTTTCTTTTAAAATCCACGTTCCGGTTGGACGTTTTCATAGGTTTCAGTTGTCGGGGTCAACCCGTACATGGCAACTCTCAACTTGCCGCCGCCCGCACGATTGCCACTTTTCTTGAGAAATCCGCCTACCGGTTGGTTGTTTTCATAAGTTTCAGCCGTCGGGTGTCAACCCGTACATGGCAACTCTTTACTTGCCACCACCCGCACGATCTCCACTTTTCTTGAGAAATCCATGTCCCGGTTGGATGTTTTCATAGGTTTGAGCTGCCGGGTGTCAACCCCGGACATGGCAACTCTCAACTTGCCGCGACCCGCACGATTGCAACTTTTCTTGAGAAATCCACACTCCAGGTGGGCGTTTTCATAGGTTTCACTGCCGGGTGTCAACCCCGGACATGACAACTCTCAACTTGCCGCCACTCGCACGATTGCCACTTTTCTTTTAAAATCCACGTTCCGGTTGGAAGTTTTCATAGGTTTCGGTTGCCGGGGTCAACCCGTACATGGCAACTCTCAACTTGCCGCCACCAGCACGATCACCACTTTTCTTGAGAAATCCATGTCCCGGTGTGATGTTTTCATAGGTTTCAGCTATCGGGTGTCAACCCGGACATGGCAACTCTCAACTTGCCGCAACCCGCACGATTGCCACTTTTCTTGAGAAATCCATAGTCCGAGTGGATGTTTTCATAGGTTTTAGCTTTCGGGTGTCAACCCCGAACATGACAACTCTCAACTTGCCGCCGACCGAACGATTGCTACTTTTCTTGAGAAATCCACGTTCCGGCTGGACATTTTCATAGGTTTCGGCTGCCGCGTGTCAGCCCGTACATGGCAACTCTCAACTTGCCGCCACTCGCACGATTGCCACTTTTCTTTTAAAATCCATGTTCCGGTTGGACGTTTTCATAGGTTTCAGCCGCCGGGGTCGACCCGTACATGGCAACTCTCACCTTGCCGCCACCCGCACAATCGCCACTTTTCTAAAGAAATCCATGCCCCCGTGTGATGTTTTCATTGGTTTCTGCTGCCGGGTGTCAACCCGGACATGGCAACTCTCAACTTGCCGCGACCCACGCGATTGCCACTTTTTTTTCAGGCAAGCCAAAAGACGTAAAAAGGCCGGTTTTCTTAAGAAAAACGACTACCTAAGCCACTATTCATAGGTTTCAATTGTTGGGTGTCAACCCCGTACATGACAACTCTCAACTAGCCGCCACTCACACGATGGCCACTTTTCTTGAGAAATCCGCCTGCCGGTTGGATGTTTTCATGGGTTTTAGCTGCCGGGTGTCAACCCCGGACATGACAACTCTCAACTTGCCGCCGACCGCACGATTGCCACTTTTCTTGAGAAATCCACGTTACGGCTAGACATTTTCATAGGTTTCAGCTGTCGGGTGTCAACCCCGTACATGGCAACTCTCAACTTGCCGCCACTCGCACGATTGCCACTTTTCTTGAGAAATCCTCCTACCAGTTGGTTGTTTTCATAGGTTTCAGCCGTCGGGTGTCAACCCGTACATGGCAACTCTTAACTTGCCGCCACCCGCACGATCTCCACTTTTCTTGAGAAATCCATGTCCCGGTTGGATGTTTTCATAGGTTTGAGCTGCCGGGTGTCAACCCCGGACATGGCAACTCTCAACTTGCCGCGACCCACACTTTTGCAACTTTTCTTGAGAAATCCACCTACCGGTTGGATGTTTTCATAGGTTTCAGCTGCCGGGTGTCAACCCGTACATGGCAACTCTCAACTTGCCGCCACCCGCACGATTGCCACTTTTCTTGACAAATCCACGTTCCTATTGGACGATTTCATAGGGTTCAGCTACCGGTGTCAACCCGTACATGGCAATCGTCAACTTGCCGCCACTCGCAAGATTGTCACTTTTCTTTAGAAATCCACATTCCGGTTGGACGTTTTCATGTATTTCAGTCGTCGGGTGTCAACCCCGTAGATGGAAACTCTTAACATGCAGCCACTTGCACCAATGCCACATTTCTAAAGAAAATCCGGGTTCTTGTTCATGCTTTTCATAGGTTTCACTGCCAGTTTTCAACTCCGTTCATGGCAACTTTCCAACTTTCCAACTTCCGAGCAACATACCACCTCCCCCAATATACCTTAGGAGCACTACCCCACCAAGGAGTACTGGGGATTTCGGGAATGCTGAGCATACTTTTGTTCGGGCAAGCCAAAAGAGGTAAAAAGGCCGGTTTTCTTAAGAAAAATGACTACCCGAGCCACTTTTCATAGGTTTCACTTGCCGGGTGTCAATTCCGTACATGACAACTCTCAACTTGCCGCCACTCGCACGATTGCCATTTTTCTTGAGAAATCCTCCTGCCGGTTGGATGTTTTCATAGGTTTCAACTGCCGAGTGTCAACCCGTACATGGCAACTCCGAACTTGCCGCCACCCGCACGATTGCCACTTTTCTTGAGAAATCCATGTCCCGGTTGGATGTTTTCATAGGTTTCAGCTGCCGGGTGTCAACCCCGGACATGGCAACTCGTCAACTTGCCGCGACCCGCACGATTGCCATTTTTCTTGAGAAATCCACGATCCGGGTGGACGTTTTCATAGGTTTTAGCTGCCGGGTGTCAACCCCGAACATGACAACTCTCAACTTGCCGCCGACCGCACGATTGCCACTTTTCTTAAGAAATCCGCCTACCGGCTGGACCTTTCCATAGGTTTCAGCTGCCGGGTGTCAACCCCGTACATGGCAACTCTCAACTTGCCGCCACCCGCACGATTGTCACTTTTCTTGGGAAATCCGCCTACCAGCTTGGTTGTTTTCATACGTTTCAGCTCGCCGGGTGTCAACCCGTACATGGCAACTCTCAACTTACCGCCACCCGCACGATCTCCAGTTTTCTTGAGAAATTCATGTCCCGGTTGGATGTTTTCATAGGTTTCAATTGCAGGGTGTCAACCCGGACATGGCAACTCTCAACTTGCTCGCGACCCGCACGATTGCCACTTTTCTTTTAAAATCCACGTTCCGGTTGGACGTCTTCATAGGTTTCAGCTGCCGGGGTCAACCCGTACATGGCAACTCTCAACTTGCCGCCACCCGCACGATCGCCACTTTTCTTGCGAAATCCATGTCCCCGTGTGATGTTTTCATAGGTTTCAACTACCGGGTGTCAACCCGGACATGGCAACTCTCAACTTGCCGCGACCCGCACGATTGCCACTTTTCTTGAGAAATCCACGATCCGGGTGGACGTTTTCATAGGTTTCAGCTGCCGGGTGTCAACCCCGAACATGACAACTCTCAACTTGCCGCCGATCGCACGATTGCTACTTTTCTTGAGAAATCCAAGTTCCGGCTGGACATTTTCATAGGTTTCGGCTGCCGCGTGTCAACCCGTACATGGCAACTCTCATTTTGCCGCCACTCGCATGATTGCCACTTTTCTTTTAAAATCCACGTTCCGGTTGGACGTTTTCATAGGTTTCAGCTGCCGGGGTCGACCCGTACATAGCAACTCTCAACTTGCCGCAACCCGCACGATCGCCACTTTTCTAAAGAAATCCATGCCCCGTGTGATGTTTTCATTGGTTTCTGCTGCCGGGTGTCAACCCCGGACATGGCAACTCTCAACTTGCCGCGACCCACACGATTGCCACTTTTTTTTTCAGGCAAGCCAAAAGAGGTAAAAAGGCCGACTTTCTTAAGAAAAACGACTACCTAAGCCACTTTTCATAGGTTTCAGCCGTTGGGTGTCAACCCCGTACATGACAACTCTCAATTAGCCGCCACTCGCACGATGGCCACTTTTCTTGAGAAATCCGCTGCCGGTTGGATCTTTTCATAGGTTTCAGTTGTCGGGTGTCAACCCGGACATGACAACTCTCAACTTGCCGCCAGCCGCACGATTGCCACTTTTCTTGAGAAATCCACGTTACGGCTAGACATTTTCATAGGTTTCACCTGTCGGGTGTCAACCCCGTACATGGCAACTCTCAACTTGCCGCCACTCGCACGATTGCCACTTTTCTTTTAAAATCCACGTTCCAGCTGGACGTTTTCATAGGTTTCAGCTGTCGGGGTCAACCCGTACATGGCAACTCTCAACTTGCCGCCACCCGCACGATTGCCACTTTTCTTGAGAAATCCGCCTACCGATTGGTTGTTTTCATAGGTTTCAGCTGTCGGGTGTCAGCCCGTACATGGCAACTCTTAACTTGCCGCCACCCGCACGATCTCCACTTTTCTTGAGAAATCCATGTCCCGGTTGGACGTTTTCATAGGTTTCGACTGCCGGGTGTCAACCCGGACATGGCAACTCTCAACTTGCCGCGACCCGCATGATTGCCACTTTTCTTGAGAAATCCACGATCCGGGTGGACGTTTTCATAGGTTTTAGCTGCCGGGTGTCAACCCCGAACATGACAACTCTCAACTTGCCGCCGGCCGCACGATTGCCACTTTTCTTGAGAAATCCGCCTACCGGCTGGACCTTTTCATAGGTTTCAGCTGCCGGGTGTCAACCCCGTACATGGCAACTCTCAACATGCCGCCACCCGCATAATTGTCACTTTTCTTGAGAAATCTGCCTACCAGTTGGTTGTTTTCATAGGTTTCAGCTGCCGGGTGTCAACCCGTACATGGCAACTCTCAACTTACCGCCACCCGCACGATCTCCACTTTTCTTGAGAAATCCATGTCCCGGTTGGATGTTTTCATAGGTTTCAGCTGCAGGGTGTCAACCCCGGACATGGCAACTCTCAACTTCCCGCCACTCGCACGATTGCCACTTTTCTTTTAAAATCCACGTTTCGGTTGGACATCTTCATAGGTTTCAGCTGTCGGGGTCAACCCGTAGATGGCAACTCTCAACTTGCCGCCACCCGCACGATCGCCACTTTTCTTGAGAAATCCATGTCCCCACGTGATGTTTTCATAGGTTTCAGCTGCCGGGTGTCAACCCCGGACATGGCAACTCTCAACTTGCCACGACCCGCACAATTGCCACTTTTCTTGACAAATCTACATTCTGCGTGGACGTTTTCATAGCCTTCGACTCCCGGTGTCAACCCCGAACATGACAACTCCCGGATCTACGTTCCGGCTGGACATTTTCATAGGTTTCAGCTGCTGGGTGTCGACCCGTACATGGCAACTCTCAACTTGCCGCCAGCCGCACGATTGCCACTTTTCTTTTATAATCCACGTTCCGGTGTGAAATTTTCATAGGTTTTAGCTGTCGGGTGTCAACCCCGTACATGGCAACTCTCAACTTGCCGCCACTCGCACGATTGCCACTTTTCTTTTAAAATCCACGTTCCGTCCGGACGTTTTCATAGGTTTCAGCTGCCGGGTGTCAACCCCGGACCCGACAACTCTCAACTTGCCGCCACCCGCACGATCGCCACTTTTCTTGAGAAATCCACGTTCCGGCTGGACATTTTCATAGGTTTCAGCGATCGGGTGTCAACCCCGTACATGGCAATTCTCAACTTGCCGCCACCCGCACGATTGCCACTTTTCTTCAGAAATCCACGATCCGTCTGGACATTTTCGTAGGTTTCAGCTGCCGGGTGTCAACGCCGTACATGGCAACTCTCAACTTCCCGCAACCCGCACGATTGCCACTTTTCTTTTAAAATCCACGTTTCGGTTGGACATCTTCGTAGGCTTCAGCTGCCGGGGTCAACCCGCACATGGCAACTCTCAACTTGCCGCCACCCGCACGATCGCCACTTTTCTTGAGAAATCCATGTCCCCATGTGATGTTTTCATAGGTTTCAGCTGCCGGGTGTCAACCCCGGACATGGCAACTCTCAACTTGCCGCGACCCGCACGATTGCCACTTTTCTTGACAAATCTACGATCCGCGTGGATGTTCTCATAGGTTTCAGCTCCGGTGTCGACCCGAACATTACAACTCTCAACTTGCCGCCAGCCGCACGATTGCCACTTTTCTTAAGAGATCCACGTTCCGGCTGCACATTTTCATAGGTTTCAGCTGCTGGGTGTTAACCCCGTACATGGCAACTCTCAACTTGCCGCCACTCGCACGATTGCCACTTTTCTTTTATAATCCACGTTCCGGTGTGACGTTTTCATGTGTTCCAGCTGCCGGGTGTCAACCCGTACATGGCAACTCCGAATATGCAGCCACTCGCACGATTGCCACTTTTCTTAAGAAAATCCAGGTTCTGGTTTGTCCTTCTCATAGGTTTTAGTCTGCCGGTTTTCAATCCCGTTCATGACAACTTTCCAACATTCCAACTTCCGAGCAACATACCACCTCCCCCAATATACCTTAGGAGCACCACCCCGCCAAGGAGTACTGGGGATTTCAGGAATGCTTGAGCACACTTTTTGAGGCAAGCCAAAAAAGGTTAAAAGGCCGATTTTCTTAATAAAAACGACTACCCGATTCACTTTTCATAGGTTTCAGCTGTCGGGTGTCAACCTCGTACATGACAACTCTCAACTTGCCGCCACTTGCACGATTGCCACTTTTCTTGAGAAATCCGCCGACCGGTTGGATGTTTTCATAGGTTTCAACTGCCGGGTGTCAACCCGTACATGGCAACTCTCAACTTGCCGCCACCCGCACGATTGCCACTTTTCTTGAGAAATCCGCCGACCGGTTGGATGTTTTCATAGGTTTCAACTGCCGGGTGTCAACCCGTACATGGCAACTCTCAACTTGCCGCCACCCGCACGATTGCCACTTTTCTTGAGAAATCCATGTTCCGGTTGGACGTTTTCATAGGTTTCGGCTGCCGGGTGTCAACCCCGGACATGGCAACTCTCAACTTGCCGCGACCCGCACGATTGCCACTTTTCTTGAGAAATCCACACTCCGGGTGGACGTTTTCATAGGTTTCAGCTGCCGGGTGTCAACCCCGGACATGAAAACTCTCAACTTGCCGCCGACCGCACAATTGCCACTTTTCTTGAGAAATCCACGTTCCGACTGGACATTTTCATAGGTTTAACCGCCGGTGTCAACCCCATACATGGCAACTCTCAACTTGCCGCCACTCACACGATTGTCACTTTTCTTTTAAAATCCACGTTCCGCTTGGACGTTTTCATAGGTTTCAATTGCCGGTGGTCAACCCGTACATGGCAACTCTCAACTTGCCGCCACTCGCACGATTGCCACTTTTCTTAAGAAAATCCAGGTTCGGTTTGTCCTTTTCACAGGTTTCAGCTGCCAGTTTTCAACCCCGTTCATGACAGACTTTCCAACTTCCGAGCAACATTTACGGGAATGCTCGAGCACACTTTTTTTCAGGCAAGCCAAAAGAGGTAAAGAGGCCGGTTTTCTTAAGAAAAATGACTTCCTGAGCCACATTTCATAGGTTTTACCTGTTGGGTGTCAACCCCGTACATGACAACTCTTAACTTGCTGCCACTCGCACGATGGCCACTTTTCTTGAGAAATCCGCCTGTCGGTTGGATGTTTTCAGAGGTTTCAGCTGCCGGATGTCAACCCGGACATGACAACTCTCAACTTGCCGCCAACCTCATGATTGCCACTTTTCTTGACAAATCCACGTTCTCGCTGGACATTTTCATAGGTTTCAGCTGTCGGGTGTCAACCCCGTACATGGCAACTCTCAACTTGCCGCCACTCGCACGATTGCCTCATTTTTTAAAAAATCCACGTTCCGGTTGGTCGTTTTCATAGCTTTCAGCTGCCGGGGTCAACCCGTACATGGTAACTCTCAACTTGCCGCCACTCGCACGATTGTCACTTTTCTTTGGAAATCCGCGTTAAGGTTGGACGTTTTCATGTGTTTCAGCTGTTGGGTGTCAACCTCGTAGATGGAAACACTCAACATGCAGCCACTCGCACGATTGCCACTTTTCTTAAGAAAATCCGGGTTCTGGTTCGTCCTTTTCATAGGTTTCAGCTGCCAGTTTTCAACCCCGTTCATGGCAACTTTCCAACTTCAGAGCAACATACCACCTCCCCCAATATACCTTCGGACCAACATACCACCTCCACCCAACCAAGGAGTACTGGGGATTTCGGGAATGCTGAGGACACTTTTTTCGGGCAAGCCAAAAGAGGTAAAAAGGCCAATTTTCTTAAGAAAAATGACTACCCGAGCCACTTTTCATAGGTTTTAGCTGCCGGGTGTCAACCCCGTACATGACAACTCTCAACTTGCCGCCACTCGCAGGATTGCCACTTTTCTTGAGAAATCTGCCTACCGGTGTCAACCCCGGACATGATCTGTAACAACTCGCAGAAATAAAATGCATTTCATGGCATTCATGAGCATGTCATCATGTGCATCCGTGAACCTATCTACTTTTGGTGAGAAGAAACGCACATAAAATGTCAAAATCAGCTAAGGAATAAAAGAAATGCTTAAAAAGAAATAAAATAAGAAGAAAATTCATGTTTAACGTTTTCTATGGTTCAAATATCATAAATAAAGATTTACCAAAATTTCCTGGAATTATTTTGCTTTGTGAAACTATTTGCAAGAAATAAACAAAACTTCTTTTGTTAATTTATCTTGGAATTTTTATTTCGAAAACAGTTTGGAAACTTAACCTGGACCTAAAAAGAAAAGTGCTTAAAATACTTTCAAATACCTCCCTGATTTTTTGCAAAATTTTTCGAGTGCCGGAAGTATGAATTTTAATTAATCAAAACCCCGGGGGTGTTTTTGTAAAACCGCCGCAGACCCCACATGTCACTCTCTTCTTCTTCTTCTCTCTCTCTGCGAACCGCCTCTCCCCGCGCCGCTCGAACCAGGCCGCGCTGGCAGCTCGTCCGGGCCACGTGCCTCCCTCTCCCGGCGCCACGCGAGCTCCCCTTGCCGCCTCAACCAGCTGCCGTGGAGATAAAAACCCGAGCTCCGTTTCCTGTTTTGCCTCCCGGCCGCATCCGCAACACCACCCGCCGTCCGGCCCGATAGGTGTAGAGTGCCCGATCTTTCGGTGAGTGTAGATAATTTCGATTGGTGGACGTTGACCCTCACGATCCGACTACGACGAGCAAGCCCGAAGCGCCAATGCAATCGCTGAACCAACTTCCGATGGTTATTGAACCTGCGGTTAAACAAATTCAACCCGATCACGAGGATCAATTCTTGCAAGCAATCGAAGAACAAGCAAGAATAAGAGGCGAGCAATCCGATGTATTGCACGAAGGTGGAGTTCTGAATTCAACGTCGAAGGGACGGAATGTATAGCTAGGCTAATACTAAAACAAAACTCAAGTCCGAAATAAAAGAGAGTCTCTATCTAAATAGGGGGAGGGGGCGGCGCGTGAACGATACCCGTGGGTACCGTAGCGCGGCCGGTGCCCAACCCTAGTCTCCCATATGGGCCTCTTGTTGGCCCATCCTCTAGTCTTCCGGCCCAAAGTTCTTTAACGAGTATGACGAAGCTCAATTCTCTTGCACGGGCCCGAGTAATTGGACCGGAATACGTCGTCTTGATGAGAGGGCTTCCATCTTGACGGCCCACTAGAGGGGGCGTGGCTTGGGGAGGCGCACCGGCTTGGAGTGGGGCGTCGTCGTTCGTCGTCGTTTGTTCGTCGTCGTTCGTCGTCGTATGTACGTCGTTGATGTCCTCATCATCCTCCCCTTCTTGAAGTGAAGTCGTCCTCGACGGCAACTCATCATCCTCGCCCAAGTATGGTTTCAAATCTGCAACATTAAAACTCGTGGAAACACCAAACTCCATGGGCAAGTCAAGAACATAAGCATTATCGTTAATCTTGGTTAGCACTTTAAAAGGACCAGCAGCACGAGGCATCAATTTAGAACGACGGAAAGTTGGAAATCTATCTTTACGCAAGTGCAACCAAACCAAATCACCAGGTTCAAAAGAAACATGTTTTCGACCTTTACTTCCAAGCAACTTGATACTTTTTATTAGCAACAGCAATGTTTTGTTGGGTTTCTTCATGCAATTGTTTCATGTGATCAATATGAGCAAGAGCATCAACATTTGGTTCATCTTTAGCATCAATAGCAAACAAATCAATAGGTGCCCTAGGAACATAGCCATAAACAACCTCAAAAGGACACATCTTGGTGGCAGAATGTGTAGCACGATTATAAGCAAATTCAACATGAGGTAAACAATCTTCCCAACGTCTCAAATTTTTATCAAGAACAGCTCTAAGCATAGCAGACAAAGTTCTATTTACTACCTCGGTTTGCCCATCGGTTTGAGGATGACAAGTAGTACTAAACAGCAGCTTAGTTCCTAGTTTATTCCAAAGAGAACGCCAAAAATGACTAAGAAACTTAGCATCACGATCAGAGACAATTGTTTTAGGAATTCCATGCAATCTAACAATCTCGCTAAAGAACAATGCAGCAATATTGGAGCACGTGTAGTCCGTAACTCCGCGAGCTGCGTCGTCACCTGTCCTAAGCTGCGTCGTCATGGTCTCAAGACGTGTCAAAATCGTCTCGAGTGTAGTGTGGGCAGCCGTATCAGCGAGGTCGAGCTGATCAAAACGTGCATTCGACGACTGGATCGTCGAATCAAGTCGCTCGTGCATCAGCTTCATGTCACTCGTGAGGCCATCAACCTGCACCTGGACATCCGGGATGGAGGGCGCCTCCGACTTCGAGCCTGGTTCTGTCATAGCAACACAAGCAAAAACCAAACAACCACAAAAATAGCCTACGACGAGAGGTTTAATGGTGGATGAAAAGCCTCAATCAGGAAGCTGTTATCAAACTCTTACTCGTTCTTACCAAGCGCGCAAGTGAACTGCAACCACGGGTAAAACCGGTGGAAGATTGGAGGAGCGATTGCCCGGTGAAACGATACCTGCTCGTAGTAGAAAATTTGTGGAGCTAGGAGGCTGCACTCAATTCAAGGGTTAGCACAAGTCAATCAATAATTGCAAAGCTGAATAATGGTGCTAAACGCAAAATGATTGCTGCCGGCACAAGTGTAGACGAAAAGGTGAAGTGAAAAGAAAGAGGAGAAAACAAAGGTCGACGAAGGAAAATAAGAAAGGAGAGTACCACGCAAAAGAACCGACGAGGCTGAAACGGAGAAGGAGTGTGGCGACTCTTGGAACCTCGGCTCAGCCCTTTTTTTGTTTTCAATTTTTTGTTTTGTTTTTTTTTTTCTGTTTTCCCTTTTTTGCAGTTGTTTTTTTTTTTTTTCACGGGCGAACCTCAAAAACTGATTATATGAACAAGAGGAACAAAATGACCAAGTCACCACACACCTCTCTCTCTCTCTCTCTCTCTAGAGTAAGGCCGAAACTTGTTGTTGTGCGATCGCTCTTAACTTCGTGAGACGGGGCAAGACTCGGCGAGGGAAACAAAAGAAGAAAGCGACCGTGAACACAAGTCGGACTCTCGGCGTTGGAGGAAGAACGACCACGCGGCCGAACCAAACGCGACCAAATCGACCACGATTGTGGGACACCAAAAGACGAAACCGACTCGGCTTAAACGGCCGAAGCAATACGCGATCGAAGGAAAGACGAAACCGACTCACGGTGACGGAAGAAAAACGACCAACACAACTCACGTGCTCGCCTTGGCAACGTGCGACCGAAGGAAAGACGAAACGGACTCCTGCAAAGGAAAAACACGACGATAGAACCGGAGTAGGACTCTTGGACGCAGAGGAAAAAAAACTTGGCGAAAGGAAAACACAATATGACAACGGCGTGATCCGATGGTGGGCGCGACGGCAGGACTCAAGCGGAAAACGGTGGGATGAGCGGCGGCGGAAGACGATGAAAACACGATGTACCAGCAACGATCAAAGCGAAAGCACAAAAACTCAACAACGCAAATTATTGAACGAAAGTGCAAGGCTCAAAACCGTATCGGGGTCAATTTTTTGTAGTTTTTGGTTTATGTGGCTTGGATAAACTCACCGAGAAACACTGGAAATCTGATACCACTTGATAGGTGTAGAGTGCCCGATCTTTCGGTGAGTGTAGATAATTTCGATTGGTGGACGTTGACCCTCACGATCCGACTACGACGAGCAAGCCCGAAGCGCCAATGCAATCGCTGAACCAACTTCCGATGGTTATTGAACCTGCGGTTAAACAAATTCAACTCGATCACGAGGATCAATTCTTGCAAGCAATCGAAGAACAAGCAAGAATAAGAGGCGAGCAATCCGATGTATTGCACGAAGGTGGAGTTCTGAATTCAACGTCGAAGGGACGGAATGTATAGCTAGGCTAATACTAAAACAAAACTCAAGTCCGAAATAAAAGAGAGTCTCTATCTAAATAGGGGGAGGGGGCGGCGCGTGAACAGTACCCGTGGGTACCGTAGCGCGCCGGTGCCCAACCCTAGTCTCCCATATGGGCCTCTTGTTGGCCCATCCTCTAGTCTTCCGGCCCAAAGTTCTTTAACGAGTATGACGAAGCTCAATTCTCTTGCACGGGCCCGAGTAATTGGACCGGAATACGTCGTCTTGATGAGAGGGCTTCCATCTTGACGGCCCACTAGAGGGGCGTGGCTTGGGGAGGCGCACCGGCTTGGAGTGGGGCGTCGTCGTTCGTCGTCGTTCGTTCGTCGTCGTTCGTCGTCGTATGTACGTCGTTGATGTCCTCATCACGGCCCTCCCGGTTCCCCACCGCCCGGTCGCCTCCGGCCAGCTCTCGACGAGCCACCACCACCGGCCGCTCCGTACGGGCCCGCTCCGGCTCTCCATGGCGTCAATTCAAGCTTCCCCGCACTAGAGCCCGAGATCGAGGCCACTTCTCCATCACCGGCAACCCCGACGTCCCCGGCTGCCGCTCTGAAATTCCCTTGCTCCGGTGCGTTATTTTCCTCAATTTCTTGTTCCAAAGGTGCACAACACGCTTCCCTCTCAACTCTCCAGCTCACGGGGTCGTCCACCCCCGGGATCGACGGAAATTGGTCGAGTTATTGGAGTTTCGTCCGCCGCCGCATGCCCTCGCCGGTGCGCATCATGTTCGGCCATCTATAGCCTCCAAGGACTCGGTGCCGGTCTTCGTCGTGCTCTTATGAAGCTCTAGCAAGAAGCCATTCATCTTTTGGTCTACCACGGTGAGCACACGTCGTCGCCGAACATCTGCTCCGTCCGCATCTCGCCGCCGGTACCGCTCCGGTCATGTTCGGTGCCGGTGACCCCACCCACGGAATCCTCATGTCGAGCTGGCCCTATGGTTGTATTCCCGTCGCGGATGGCCGCCGGCTGGTCAAATCCGGCCAAGCGCCGCCGCGCTCGAGCCACCACGGCCATGGCCGTGGTGTTCCTGGAGTTGGGCCGCGCGCGGCCGTTGGGCCGGTCGGGTCGGGTCAAGTCGCGGGCTGCTGGGCAAAATCGAGTCGCCGGGCCACCTCGGAGCTAGATGGGCTCGGCCGATTTCGGCCCAAAGGCTTTTGTTTCCTTTTGCGAATTTATTCATTTTCGGGATTTGTTCAAATTTCAAATATTCATAGGAAATTCCACAAAAATCAGAAAAATGTCAAACAAAGTTCTTTGGATTCATAAAATTATTCTCTATTTATTTATGAATTCAAATATCTATTTTGAGAAATTATAATTTCATAGTTTAATTAAGTCCCTTTTCTTTAATTAATATAACCTATTATTTTATGTTAATTATTAATTGTTTTTAAAAAATAAATTTCTTTAAAAATTAGAGATACTGCAGACGAAAGTGTTTGTGAAAACTATTTTCCAAAATTCAACATAAACACCGTCATTTCATGTGATCCCAAATTAATAGCTTAAGCGGCGTCATTTCATAGGTTTTAGCTGCCGATTTTCAACCCCGTTCATGGCAAATTTCCAACTTTCCAACTTCCGAGCAACATACCACCTCCCACCAATATACCTTAGGAGCACCACCCCACCAAGGAGTACTAGGCATTTCTAGGAATGCTCGAGCACACTTTTTTCGAGCAAGCCAAAAGAGGTAAAAAGGCCGGTTTTCTTAAGAAAAACGACTACTCGAACACTTTTCATAGGTTTCAGCTGTCGGGTGTCAACCCCGTATATGGCAACTCTCAACTTGCCGCCACTCGCACGATTGCAAATTTTCTTTTAAAATCCACGTTCCAGTTGGACGTTTTATAGCTTTCGACGCTAGGGGTCAACCCATACATGGCAACTCTCAACTTGCCGCCACCCGCACGATTGACACTTTTCTTGTGAAATCCGCCTACCGGTTGGATGTTTTCATAGGTTTCAGCTGCCGAGTGTCAACCCGTACATGGCAACTCTCAACTTGCCGCCACCCGCACGATTGCCGCTTTTCTTGAGAAATCCATGTCACGGTTGGATGTTTTCATAGGTTTCAACTGCCGGGTGTCAACCCTGGACATAGCAACTCTCAACTTGCCGCGACCCGCACGATTGCCACTTTTCTTGAGAAATCCACACTCCGAGTTGACGTTTTCATAGGTTTCAGTTGTCGGGTGTCAACCCCGGATATGACAACTCTCAACTTGTCGCCGACCGCATGATTGCCACTTTTCTTAATAAATCCACGTTCCGACTGGACATTTTCATAGGTTTCAGCTGCCGGGTGTCAACCCCGTACATGGCAAGTCTCAATTTGCCGCCACTCGTGCGATTGCCACTTTTCTTAAGAAAATCCAGGTTACGGTTTGTCCATTTCACGGGTTTTAGTCGCTAATTATCAACCCCGTTCATGACAACTTTCCAACTTTCCAACTTCGAGCAACATACCACCTCCCCCAATATACCTTAGGAGCACCACCCCACCAAGGAGTACTTGGAGATTTCAGGAATGCTGAGCACACTTTTTTTCAGAGCCAGCCAAAAGAGGCAAAAAAGCCAGTATTCTTAAGAAAAAGACTACCCGAGCCACTTTTCATAGGTTTCGAGCTGTCGGGTGTCAACCCCGTACATGACAACTCTCAACTCGCCGCCACTCGCACGATTGCCACTTTTCTTGAGAAATCCGCCTACCGGTTGGATGTTTTCATAGGTTTCAGTTGTCGGGTGTCAACCCGTACATGGCAACTCTCAACTTGCCGCCACCAGCACGATTGTCACTTTTCTTGAGAAATCCATGTTCCGGATGGACGTTTTCATAGGTTTCAGCTGCGGGTGTCAACCCCGGACATGGCAACTCTCAACTTGCCGCGACCCGCACTATTGCCACTTTTCTTGAGAAATCCACACTCCGGGTGGACGTTTTCATAGGTTTCAGCTGCCGGTGTCAACCCCGGACATGAAAACTCTCAACTTGCCGCCATCCGCACGATTGCCACTTTTCTTGAGAAATCCACGTTACGGTTGGACATTTTCATAGGTTTCAGCTGCCGGGTGTCAACCCCATACGTGGCAACTCTCAACTTGCCGCACTCACACGATTGTCACTTTTCTTTTAAAATCCACGTTCCGGTTGGACGTTTTCATAGGTTTCAGCAGCCGATGGTCAACCCGTACATGGCAACTCTCAATTTGCCGCCACCCGCACGATTGCCACTTTTCTTGAGAAATCCGCCTAGCGGTTGGATGTTTTCATAGGTTTCAGCTGCCGGGTGTCAACCCGTATATGGCAACTCTCAACTTGCCGCCACCCGCACGATTGCCACTTTTCTTGAGTAATCCATGTCCCGGTTGGACGTTTTCATAGATTTCACGTACCAGGTGTCAACCCGGGACATGGCAATTCTCAACTTGTCGCGACCCGCAGGATTGCCACTTTTCTTGAGAAATCCAAACTCCGGGTGGACGTTTTCATAGGTCTCAGCTGCCGGGTGTCAACCCGGACATAGCAACTCTCAACTTGCCACGACCCGCACGATTGCCACTTTTCTTGAGAAATCCACACTCCGAGTGGACATTTTCATAGGTTTCAGTTGTCGGGAGTCAACCCCGGACATGACAACTCGTCAACTTGTCGCCAGCCGCATGATTGCCACTTTTCTTAAGAAATCCACATTCCGGCTGGACATTTTCTTTGGTTTCAGCTGCCGGGTGTCAACCCGTACATGGCAACTCTCAACTTGCCGCCACCCGCACGATTGCTACTTTTCTTGAGAAATCCGCCCACCGGCTGGTTGTTTTCATAGGTTTCAGCTGTCGGGTGTCAACCCGTACATGACAACTCCGAACTTGCCGCCACCCGCACGACCGCCACTTTTCTTGAGAAATCCTTGTCCCGGTTGGATGTTTTCATTGGTTTCAGCTGTTGGGTGTCAACCCCGGACTTGGCAACTCTCAACTTGCCGCGACCCGCCCTATTGCCACTTTACTTGAGAAATCCACGATCCGGGTGGACGTTTTCATAGGTTTCAGCTACCGGGTGTCAACCCCGAACATGACAACTCTAAACTTGCCGCCAGCCGTACGATTGCCACTTTTCTTGAGAAATCCACGTTACGGCTAGACATTTTCATAGGTTTTAGCTGCCAGGTGTCAACCCCGTACATGGCAACTCTCAACTTGCCGCCACTCGCACGATTGCCACTTTTCTTTTAAAATCCACGTTCCGGCTAGACTTTTTCATAGGTTGCAGCTGTCGGGGTCAACCCGTACATGGCAACACTCAACCTGCCGCCACCCGCACGATTGCCACTTTTCTTGAGAAATCCACACTCCGGGTGGACGTTTTCATAGGTTTCAACTGCCGGGTATCAACCCGTACATGGCAACTCTCTTCTACCACATATGCACTCTATCGCACGCATAACCGATAAGGAGAGTACAATACCACCTGCTAGTTCGGGTGTTCGTCTATGTAAGTGTATAATAATTATTTTTTAAAAAAGTAAATGCCATCTAAACAATAGTTCATGTGATAATTTCACAATTTATTACAGCTCCATAGAGCACTACTTGGTCACCTCCATAAGGCGAGAACAGTGCGTTCACGCATGCCAAAAATGACACCCGTAATATATGCGTTTATGTTTGTAATTACCTGTATCATACAAATGTATTTATGTTTCTTTTGTCTAACTACAATTACACTTTAGGATCTCCGATTGATATCGTCGACAACAATGGGATCTTTACACGGTCCGATGGTTACGGTCGACGATCGCCTTTGAGTTCCTTCAGCGATACTCTTCGCCACATCTATTGCTCAACCTCTTCGACCTGGTCGGCAGATAGTTCCTCGGTCCCATCTCACATACTCCGCGGACGTAAGGTACCTCGGCCGAGCACGATTATAGGGGTTGCCCCTAAGCGCGATAGGCATTAGGATATCACTTTGTGTATCACTATTATATAGACTATATGTACTAAGACATGTATTTCTATCTTATGGCTATATGTATTAAGATTGTATATGTACTAAGACATGTATATCAGCTCATAGAAATCTGCAGCTATTATTGGCCAGCATTTTTTTGACAAAATCACTCGTTGAAACCATCGAGGCCCTAGGAATTTATTTGTTGGCAGTTCGAAACAACTTGGTTTATTTCTTCATGGGTAAAAGGATTTTCTAGCCATTGTAAATCTTCAGAAGCCACCATTAGTTCCTGGAGATTAAATTGCATAATTGCATTGGCTGATGTCCCCAATCTTTCTTTATAAGAATCCCATAGAAGATCTGCTTTTTCATTATGCTTCGAGACAGTGTTCCCTGAATTGTCGATCGGTGTTGAGATGAAATTTGGTCTATGATTTATAGAATCTCTTGTATGGAAAAATTTGGTTGGAGCATCTCCAAATTTCACCCATTTAATATCTCCTCTTTGTTTCCAGTAGATTTTCTGCTGCTTTAGAAGGTCTTCTATGTGGTCCTTCACAATGTTTCTAAAATTCCACTCTGCTATACGGAAAGTCGCCTAGAGGGGGGGTGGTGAATAGGCGATAATCCCGAAAATCACTTAATTTAACAAATTAGAAATGCAGGAAAGATTTGTCCGACTCGGTGTCCGCCTATAGTAGGACAAAGTCCGACTCGGACAAATATCCGACTAGAGTAGGACAAAGTCCGACCGCCTCGTGCGGAAAGTAGATCGGCAACCAAGTTGGACAAATCCACGGGTAATAAACAACAAGCAAGCAGCTAGCAACACAGAAAGCTAAAGCAACAAGGGCACAAGCAAGCAAGCCACCTACACGAAGTTAATCTAGGAATTTAAGCAAGAACAACCTAGAGCTATAGCACACAAATTGCAAGAAACTAAAGGGAGACAAGGAGACACGCGATTTTTCACCGAAGTTCAGCACCACCAAGAAGTCTACGTCTCCGTTGAGGAGTCCAGCAAGGACCGGGTTGCTCTCTACCCTAAACCTCTTCAATCCACCACAAAGGCTGGCTTAAAATCGACTAAAACAAAGCTCC
This sequence comes from Chloris gayana, assembly GCA_031894775.1. Lineage (NCBI taxonomy): Eukaryota > Viridiplantae > Streptophyta > Magnoliopsida > Poales > Poaceae > Chloris > Chloris gayana. Next base: position 297,830 of record JAUNZO010000145.1, on the reverse strand, counting down.
ACGAAGGGAGGGGCAATACAAATGACCCAAGTCTCAACCACAAGCTTGGGAGCTCGCCGGGTAACACCTAACCGTCTAGGGGATGAATCTCTAAGAGTAACAAACACAACAAGCGTCGGCGATGAGAATGAAACAAGTGCTCTTGAGATGGTGATGAAGCTCAACGAATTCTCCTCAATATTCTCACAAATCTGCCACGGATTGGAGTGGGGAATCAATTTGGAAGAAGAGGAGTGTTTGGGAGACTTTGGGAGTGTATTTGAGTGTGGGGAAAGTGCCAACCGGCCAAATGGGGATGAAGTCCCCTTTTATGGGGCACTCGAAAGAGCCGTTGGGCTCGATCGCTTCGGACTTTGTCCGAGTGAGTCGGACAATGTCCGACTCAACAAGGTGTTTTACTCCGGAGTCCGACTAATAAATCCGACATAAGTCGGATATGTCCGAGTAGAAAAGGGAGTCGGATATTGTCCGACGGAGTCGGACATTGTCCGACTCCTAGGGTTTCGGAAGGAGGGCACCGCCTCCGGAGTCCGAGCGAGTGTCCGAGTGGGTCGAACAATTCTTGAGTCGGACAAAGTCCGACCGAGTCGGATATATCCGACTCCTCAACGGTGCAGCTCTCTGGAGTCCGACTCCAATATCCGAGTGAGTCATATAAAGTCCGACTCCTCCCGATTTTCACGAAGTGGCAAGTCTCCGAGTCCGACTCAAATGTCCGAGTGACTCGGACATTGTCCGACTCCTGGTAAGTGGAAAAGTGATTTTTGATTTGGGGATGGAATTTTAAGCACTTGAATTCTCACACTTCATACTTGTGTATCCCTCTTGATAGTACGGTGTTTTCTATACTCAAGTCATAAATAAAAAGCTTCACATCTTGATCTTGAGCATAATTGGACCATTTTCCAAATCTTGCAAATATGAACGTACTTGGCCACTTCCTTTTTGTGTTTCTTTGCTCTCAATTGAATTTTAAATATAAACCGTGTACAAGCTCATTTGAAACATTAGTCCTTTTTAATTGTATTGACGCCAATCACTCAAAACCATAATTAGGGGCCTAGATGCACTTTCAATCTCCCCCTTTTTGGTGATTGATGACAATACAACTAAGATTCACAATTAATCATAAAAAGAGCTAGAACGAAGAGAGAAAATAGAAGACAGCTCCCCCTAAATGTGTGCATGAGTTGAATTCAAATTTGGTCATTTCAAAACCAAGTGCACATATTTGAGAGAAAAACAAGAGAGCGCCCCTATTTCCATGCATTTGATCCACAAGGCATACAATTAAAAGAAGAGCAACAACAATGCATATGACATGTGAATCACACAAATGCAACTAGAAGCGACACAAATAACATTACACCATTCATCATCCATAGGACATAGTTCATCACATAAGAATTTAAAAACAGTCATACAAATAAAGCACACCACATAGTTCATCACAAATCACACACCCTAAGCAACATGTCCATAAATAAAACGAGATACAAGAGCAACTCTCACTTGCTCTACTCATGCTCGCTGAATTTTACTACTTCTTCCCCTTTGGCATCAAAAACACCAAAAAGGAAGAAATAGAGATCTAGTCATCATCACCCCAATCCTCATCATCGTCCTCATCATCATTGTCTTCGTCCTCTTCCTCAACATCGGAGGGGCCCTTTCCTTTGGGATCATCATCCTTAGTTTCCTCTTCTTCCTCGGCCTCGAAACCGTAGTCGCCTCATGCTCAAGTGCGTCCTCGGTCTCATCATCCTCATAGTGAAACCTAATGTGAGTGGAGGTACTGGTGCTAGGGCTCGTAGGAGCGAGTGGTGAAACCACGACCGGAAGAGAAAGGTCGAAGTGGAAAGTAACCAAAGTAGTAAGACTCATCCGGAGTGAATGAGTCCCATGGATACTCAACCGGTGGAGGAACAGAAGCGGCTCTAGAGAGGGGGCTCTAGGAGTAGTGATCCGGAGATGATCATAAATAACTTTTGGTCTCTCATTGAGCACATTCTAACGCTGCTCAATGTTTTCCATCCTCGCATCCATCCTCTAGCAAATGCTGAATATTCCTTTAAGCATTTTGAAGAGCCCACTCTTGTTCTTCGAGCTAGGACCACGACCATGGGCCCTATCCGGGCAAGGAGCAGTGCTAGTGCTAGGAGGAGCAACACTACTAGAAACCGGAGCAGCTGAAGGTACGTCATGTGAGAGAGTCCTAGGAGCATTGGGGGGCATCCTAGACATACATGTACCTCATGAGCTCCGGGTTGAGAGAATCTGAATCATGTAGACGGACATTTCTCGCTCATAGTATCTCTCAAACCAAGAATATTAGCAAACCTTGAAAAGGTGCATGAGAGTGTCTCTCCATCTGTCATCCACCACATCCTCCCTGCAGCCTTGTCAAAGTACACGGTGGAGTAGAACCGACATACTATCTCTTTGTTCCAGTCATACTTGAAGCCCATAATTCATTTAATTCCATGGAACTCACATATGGCAATAATCTCATCAAATAGTGTTGTCTTCTTGCTTGTCATGTACTCCCAATCTATGTACTGCATAGGCACTCGTGGGCTTGACCTTGCTCTCGTATGCACACATGTACCAATCGGTGTGGAAGTAAGACCAAAACCAGTTATCAAGTGTCTCTCGATCCATGTTAAACCAATTGACCTCTCTAGCTTTTGTGGCTGCCGACTCCAACCCTTTAACATAGTTTATCATGACTCATCCAAGAGCAGGATCCACAACCACATCTCTCATTTCTCGGTGAATTTCAGTGAGTTCCTCCTCCTCCCTAGGCTCAACGATGGGAAGGCCGACGAGTCCTAAGCCTTCTCCTCTTCTTTCCAGACTCGCTGAACGTCCTCGGAAAGCTTGGCCCTTTTCTCCGGATTGGGGTTGGTGGAAGAGCGACCCATGCCGACAAAAGAAGATCAAGGAATGGTATAAGATAGATAGCATAGATAGATGAGATGAGGAAGATCAATGCGCAATTTCAGACTTGGTGGAATTTACGTGGGAGTCGGATAATGTCTAACCGGGTCGGATAATATCCGATTGTTCGGAGAGAGTCGGATATTGTCCGACTCACTCGGACATTGTCCGACTACAACAGAAATTTCACCAAATTTCTATTCCGCATAGATCTACCTCACATTCCTAGCCATATTGCATCTACAACATGTATAGCATCCTAGGAACAAGTTCTATGCATCATCTAGGTAGGGAAAACAAAGAAACTCCTAATCCATCATAGATAACCTTAAACCCTAGGTGAGAGGAGAGGGTTAAGGGAAAAACCTTGAAACCGACGATGGAATCGGATAGAGTCCGACTAGGAGAAGTCTTTCCCCAACAAATCTCTTCAAAACGCCGGTGCAAATTGGAGATCGCCGGAGGAGAGCTTTGGTCGCCGGTTGGGTGAGGAGAGAGAAAGAGTTGGTTTGAATGAAGGAGATAGGTGAAGGGGTAAGTTTGGATTCGGGCTTATAGGGAAAATCCCGTGACTCGGTCGGACAAAGTCCGATCGTACACGAGGGTCGGATATTATCCGGCGGAGTCGGATATATCCGAGTCCCCGAAGAATTTCAGACTTGTTCCAAACGCAGAAAATTTCTCCAAATTTTTCTTTTCACACTTGACCTCAATTAAACTCATGGACATGTTCTAAGGCTTTACTCGGATGTAACCAGCCACATTCAATCATTCCAACGAGTGATTAAATCCAAATCCGCATGATCCGATGATCAAGATCCAAATGATTTTTAAAATAAAAACATACGAGATTTTTCAAGAATTTTTATTTTTCAAAGCAATTACTCTACATCACAGCAGATATGCAAGCTTTCAAGCCACATTACTAGAATCAAGGATATTTAGCTCACTCCTTAAATGACAAAAACGGCTTTCATCTAGTGGCTTGGTGAAAATATCGGCTAATTGTTCATCGGTTCTCACATGCCTCACCTCTATGTCCCCTTTGATAGAATGGTCTCTCAAGAAATGATGACGGATATCTATATGCTTTGTGCGCGAATGCTCAACGGGGTTATAAGCTAGCTTTATGGCACTCTCGTTGTCACATAGGAGTGGAGTACGGTACAACTTATAATCATAATCCCTTAGAGTTTGTCTCATCCATAATAGTTGTGCACAACAACTACCGGCTGCAACATACTCCGCTTCAGCTGTGGATAGGGCAACGGAATTTTGTTTCTTGGATGACCATGACACTAGGGACCTACCCAAGAATTGGGAAGTCCCGGAGGTACTCTTCCTATCTACCTTGTCCCCGGCATAATCCGCATCGGAATAGCCTATGAGGTTGAACTTCGAACCCTTGGGGTACCAAAGTCCTAGGTTGGGTGTGTGGACCAAATATCTCAAGATTCTTTTAACGGCCACCATGTGGTACTCCATAGGAGCGGCTTGAAAACGTGCACACATACACACACTAAGCATGATATCGGGCCTAGATACACAAAGGTAAGGCAAGGAGCCGATCATGGAGCGATATACCTTTTGATGAACCGGCTTGTCCTTCTTGGTGAGGTCGAGATGGCCATTTGTAGCCATGGGTGTCTTGGCGGGCTTTGCTTTGTCCATGTCAAACTTCTTCAATATATCTTGAGTGTACTTGGCTTGACATAGGAAAGTGCCCTCCTTTAGTTGCTTTACTTGAAATCCTAGAAAGAATGTCAACTCTCCCATCATAGACATCTCGAACCTCTTGGTCATTATCTTGCTAAAATCATCACAAAACGTTTGATCGGTAGAACCAAATATTATGTCATCGACATAAATTTGGCACACAAAGATATCATTGTCAAAACGCTTTGTTAAGAGGGTTGCATCGGCCTTGCCCATTTCAAAACCTTTTCTCAAAAGGAAATCCCTAAGGCATTCATACCATGCTCTTGGTGCTTGCTTAAGCCCATAGAGCGCCTTATGGAGTTTGTAAACGTGGTTAGGATACTTGGGGTCTTCAAAGCCCGATGGTTGCTCCACGTACACTTCTTCCTTGATTGGCCTCGTTGAGGAATGCATGTTTCACGTCCATTTGGTACAACTTGAAGTTGTGATGAGTGGCAAAGGCAAGTAGTATTCTTATTGATTCAAGCCTTGCCACGGGGGTGAAGGTTTCATCAAAATCCAATCCTTCTACGTGTGAATAGCCTTTTGCCACTAATCTTGCTTTGTTCCTTGTTATAACACCGTCTTCATTTTGTTTATTGCGGAAACCCACTTGGCGCCCACAACATTCTTGCCTCTTGGCCTTTCTTCCAATGTCCAAACTTCATTTCTTGTGAAGTTGTTCAATTCTTCTTGTATGGCCGTCACCCAATCCAAATCCTCGAGTGCATCTTCTACTCTAAATGGCTCCAAAGAAGAGACAAAAGAGTAATGCTCACAAAAATTACAAACTCGAGATCGAGTGATTACCCCCTTTTCTATGTCTCCAAGAATTTGTTCCACGGGGTGATCACGTTGCACACTTTGGTGCACTCTTGGGTGAGGTGGATGTGAGCTTGCTTGACCGCCATCTTGTTCAACCTCTTGATCATGTGATGTAGGTTCATCATCTTGTGCTTGAGCGTGATCTTCATTGTCAACTTCTTGATCTTGATCAACTTGATCATGATTTGTGCATGGTTGGTCTTGACTTGGGGGAGGAGGTTTATCTTGATCATTTTATTGTTCTTACGGTCTCATATCACCAATGGCCATTCTCTTGATTGCTTGTCTAGGAGCTTCAACATCTACATTGTCAATAACAACTTGCTCCCCTTGAGAGCCGTTAGATTCATCAAACGTCATGTCCCGTGCAACTTCAACACAACCGGTGGTTTTGTTGAAAACACGATAGGCGTGACAATTTGATCCATACCCAAGCAAGAAACCTTCATCAACTTTAGGGGAGAACTTTTAAGCCTTGGGATTCTTGTTGAGCATGAAGCATTTGCTCCCAAAAACACGGAAATAGGAGATGTTAGGCTTTTTACCGGTTAGTAGCTCATATGGAGTTTTCCTCAAAAGTCGGTGGAGATACAACCGGTCGGAGGCGTGAAATGTGGTGTTGATTGCTTCGGCCCAAAAGCGATCGGAGGTTTTGTACTCATCAAGCATGGTTCTTGCTATCTCTATGAGAGTGCGGTTCTTTTTTTCGGCCACACCATTTTGTTGAGGTCCGTAGGGTGCCGAAAACTCATGCTTGATGCCTTCCTCATCAAGGTACTCTTCAACTTGAGTGTTCTTGAACTCGGTACCGTTGTCGCTTCTAATGGCCTTGATCTTCACATCAAATTCATTTTGTGCTCTTTTCAAGAATGTCTTGAGTACATCCTCACTTCACCTTATCACACAAAAAGGATACCCACGTGAAGCGAGAATAATCATCAACAATGACAAGGACATATTTGTTACCACCAATGCTAATGTAGGCAATGGGACCGAAGAGATCCATGCGTAGCATCTTCAACGGTCTTGTTGTCGTCACAATGTTCTTGGATGGGTGTGGTGCTCCAACTTGCGTTCCGGCTTGACATGCACTTGCAAATTTTATTTTTCTCAAAGCAAACATTCGTTAGTCGAAGGATGTGACCGCCCCTTTAGAGTTTGTGAAGATTTCCCGTACCGACATGGGCTAGTCATCTATGCCACAACCATCCCATGTTGGACTTTGCAACTAAGCATGTGTCAAGTTTTGCTTTATCCGTGCCCATGGACCGACCCGGAAGGAAAAAGGCCCAACAAGGCCTCGGAGCAAGCGCCTCACGCAAGTTTTGCTTTATCCGCGCCCATGGACCGACCCGGAAGGAAAAAGGCCCAACAAGGCCTCGGAGCAAGCGCCTCACGCGTCCGGCGGCCCAAAGAAGCACTTGGTGGGGAGGATTTGGCCCAACCAAGGCCCAATAAGGGCATGAAGAGGGAATTCAGCCCAAGAGTAGATAGAATAGAGAGGGCATAAGTGTAAATTGTGTGGGCTGATAGTGACTATTAGGGTTGATAGAGTATGGGCTATAAATACTCTCTCAGCCCATCACTATTAGGGTTGTTTATTTGCAAGTTAGCTTAGCTACTTCATCGTACATGCGCGCGTTGGCTAAACCGCCCGTATACTTGGTATTTAGGACCCCACCATAGTTGAACTCGGTTTGTGAGCTTCAATTCCATCTTGAAATTTCAGTTCTTGTTTTCTTGTTCTTGCTAGTTCTTCGATTGCTTGCGGGACGAGTGCCCTCGTGGCCGGTGGTCGCACTTCCACAAGATTGTGGCAACCATTGGAGGCGGTGTATCGGTTGCTAAGGCGCAGCATTTTCGGACGGTTGTAGTCGAGACGTGAACGTCGTTTCCATCCACAAAATCGAGTTATCTTCATCTCTCATCGAAAGATCGGCACCAAAACCCTCGCGGGTTTCTATCACGCACCGGGTAGTGACTAGGAGTCCTAAAAGTGTTCGGGAACGACCCGTGCGCAAAACACCCACGCACAATTTTATTCATGTTCGGGTGGGTCCACTAGTGAGGCGTATTTATTGCTTCGGGACAAGTTGTGAAAACCGCTTTTTCCACACGCGGTAGTGATTAGGAGTCCTAAAATGTGTTCGGAACAACTCGTGCGCTAAACCTCGACGCAGAATTTTTATCACATCCGGGTGGGCCCACTAGTGACGCTGTGTCGAGACAAGTTGTGAAAACCGTGTTTTTCGCACCGGGTAGTGACTAGGAGTCCTAAAATGTGTTTTGGAATGACCCGTGCGCGAAACACCGACGCACAAGTTTGTTCATCTTCACATTGGCCCATTAGTGACCCACATTTATTGCGCTGGGACAAGTTGTGAAAACCGTATTTTCCGTAGCAAGTAGTGACTAGGAGTCCTAAAATGTGTTCGGGAACAACCCATGCGCAACACACCCACGCACAATTTTATTCATGTTCGGGTGGGCCCACTAGTGAACCGCATTTATTGCGTCGGGACAAGTTATGAAAACCGCGTTTTCCACACCCGGTAGTGAATAGGAGTCCTAAAATGTGTTCTAGAACAACTCGTGCGCGAAACACCGACGCACAATGTTGGGGGAAGATTACCACCTTACCCCAATGGGCCGCCCGAGGAAGGAAAAAGGCCAACAAGGCCTCGGAGCAAGCGCCTCACGCGTCTAGCGGCCCAAAGAAGCACTTGGTGGGGAGGATTGGCCCAACCAAGGCCTAATAAGGGCATGAAGAGGGACTTCGGCCCAAGAGTAGATAGAATAGAGAGGGCATAAGTGTAACTTGAGTGGGCTGATAGTGACTATTAGGGTTGAGAGAGTATGGGCTATAAATACTCTCTCAGCCCATCACTATTAGGGTTGTTTATTTGCAAGTTAGCTTAGCTATTTCATCGTACACGCGCGCGCTGGCTAAACCGCCCGTATACTTGTATTCAGGACCCCACCATAGTTGAACTTAGTTTGTGAGCTTCAATTCCATCTTGAAATTTCAGTTCTTGTTTACTTGTTCTCGCTAGTTCTTCGATTGCTTGCGGGACGAGTGCCCTCGTGGCCGGCGGTCGCACTTCCACAAGATTGCGGCAACCATTGGAGGCGGTGTATCGGTTGCTAAGGCGCAACATTTTCGGACGGTTGTAGTCGAGCCGTGAACGTCGTTTCCATCCACAAAATCGAGTTATCTTCATCTCTCATCGAAAGATCGGCACCAAAACCCTCGCGGGTTTCTATCACGCACTAAGTAGTGACTAGGAGTCCTAAAAAGTGTTCGGGAATGACCCGTGCGCAAAACACCCACGCACAATTTTATTCATGTTCGGGTGGGTCCACTAGTGAGGCGCATTTATTGCGTCGGGACTAGTTGTGAAAACCGCGTTTTCCACACGCGGTAGTGATTAGGAGATCTAAAATGTGTTCGGAACAACTTGTGCGCTAAACCTCGACGCAGAATTTTTATCACATCCGGGTGGGCCCAGTAGTGACGCTGTGTCTTGAGACAAGTTGTGAAAACCGTGTTTTCCACACCAGGTAGTGACTAGGAGCCCTAAAATGTGTTCGGAACGACCCGTGCGCGAAACACCGACGCACAAGTTTGTTCATCTTCACAATGGCCCATTAGTGACCCGCATTTATTGCGTCTGGGACAAGTTGTGAAAACCGTATTTTCCGCAGCAAGTAGTGACTAGGAGTCCTAAAATGTGTTCGGGAACGACCCGTGCGCAACACATCCACGCACAATTTTATTCATGTTCGGGTGGGCTTACTAGTGAACCGCATTTATTGCGTCGGGACGATTATGAAAACCGCATTTTCCACACCCGGTAGTGAATAGGAGTACTAAAATGTGTTATAGAACAACTCTGTGCGCGAAACACCGACGCACAATGTTGGGGGAAGATCACCACCTTACCCCAATGGGCCGACCCGGAAGGAAAAAGGCCCAACAAGGCTTCGGAGCAAGTGCGCTCACGCGTCCGGCGGCCCAAAGAAGCACTTGCTAGGGAGGATTTGGCCCAACCAAGGCCCAATAAGGGCATGAAGAGGGAATTCAGCCCAAGAGTGGATAGAATAGAGAGGGCATAAGTGTAACTTGTGTGGGCTGATAGTGACTATTATGGTTGAGAGAGTATGGGCTATAAATACTCTCTCGGCCCATCACTATTAGGGTTGTTTATTTGCAAGCTAGCTTAGCTACTTCATCGTACACGCGCGCGTTGGCTAAACCGCCCGTATACTTGTATTCGAGGACCCCACCATAGTTGAACTCGGTTTGTGAGCTTCAATTCCATCTTGAAATTTCAGTTCTTGTTTACTTGTTCTTGCTAGTTCTTTGATTGCTTGCGGGACGAGTGCCCTCGTGGCCTGTGGTCGCACGTCCACAAGATTGCGGCATCCATTGGAGGCGGTGTATCGGTTGCTAAGGCGCAGCATTTTCGGACGGTTGTAGTCGGGCCGTGAACGTCGTTTCCATCCACTAAATGGAGTTATCTTCATCTCTCATCGAAAGATCAGCAACAAAACCCTCGCGGGTTTCTATCACGCACCAGGTAGTGACTAGGAGTCCTAAAATGTGTTCGGGAATGACTCGTGCGCAAAACACCCACACACAATTTTATTCATGTTCGGGTGGGTCCACTTGTGAGGCGCATTTATTGCATCGGGACAAGTTGTGAAAACCACGTTTTCCACACGCGGTAGTGATTACGAGTCCTAAAATGTGTTCGGAACAACCTGTGCGCTAAACCTCGACGTAGAATTTTTATCACATCCGGGGGGCCCACTAGTGACACTCGTGTCGAGACAAGTTGTGAAAACCGTGTTTTTCGCACCGGGTAGTGACTAGGAGTCCTAAAATGTGTTTTGGAACGACCCGTGCGTGAAACACCGACGCACAAGTTTGTTCATTTTCACATTGGCCCATTAGTGACCCGCTTTTATTGCGCCGGGACAAGTTGTGAAAACCGTATTTTCCGCACCAAGTAGTTTGATGGGACACTTTGGAGCAAAGAAGACCCACGACATACTTGCTGGTCATTTCTTTTGGCCACATATGAGAAAAGATGTTGGGAGATTTGTTGCTCGCTGCACTACATGTCAAAAGGCTAAGTCCCGATTAAATCCACATGGTTTGTATATGCCTCTACCTGTTCCTAGTGTTCCTTGGGAAGATATATCAATGGATTTTGTGTTGGGATTGCCTAGGACTAGGAAGGGACGTGATAGCATATTTGTTGTGGTGGATAGATTTTCTAAGATGGCACATTTCATACCATGTCATAAAGCCGATGATGCTTCTCATATTGCTGATTTGTTCTTTCGTAAAATTGTTCGCTTGTATGGTGTGCCCAATACCATAGTTTCGATAGGGACACTAAATTTCTTAGCCATTTTTGGAGAACTTTGTGGGCTAAATTTGGGACTAAGCTTTTATTTTCCACAACTTGTCATCCCCAAACTGATGGCCAAACGAGAGGTTGTAAATAGGACATTATCTACTATGTTGCGAGCTATTTTAAAGAAGAATATTAAGATGTGGGAAGAATGATTGTCTCATATTGAACTTGCTTATAATCGTTCGCTGCATTCTACTACAAAGATGTGCCATTTGAGATTGTCTATGGTTTTTTACCTCGTGCTCCTATTGAATTAATGCCTATACCATCTTCCGAAAAATTGAATTTTGATGCTAAACAACGTGTTGAATTGATATTCAAACTGCATGAAACTACTAAAGAAAACATAGAGCTCATGAAGGCAAAGTATAAGCTTACTAGTGATAAAGGTAGGAAACAATTGAGTTTTGAACCAGGAGACATGGTTTGGTTGCATTTGAGAATAGAAAGGTTTCCTGAATTGAGAAAGTCTAAGTTAATGCCTCGAGCTCATGGTCCTTTTAAAGTTTTGGAGAAAATAAATGATAATGCATATAAGCTTGATTTGCCTGCAGATTTTGGGGTTAGTCCCACATTTAACATTGCAGATTTGAAGCCCTATTTGGGAGAAGAAGATGAGCTTGAGTCGAGGACGACTCAAATGCAAGAAGGGGAGGATGATGAGGACATCGGGACCATCGATACGTCCATACCTACAAAAGACCCTATTACTGGACCAATTACCCGTGCTCGTGCTCGACAATTGAACAATCAAGTGAGTTCGTTCTTAGGCTCTTTTCAATCCTGTTTGGACCATGAAAACGTTTGCACTCTTGTTCTTCTTAGGAAAGATGGCCAGGAGCTAAAGGGAAACGGACTCGCGCTGGCTGGATTCGGACTCCAAAAAAGACGGATTTTTATGGCTGCCACGACTTCGTCCGAACTCCGTTTTGGGTGTTGAAGTACAGCATGGCAAGATTGCGGAGTATACTTTCCAACGAATCCGAGATCACGTCTATATCTGTTCCGAGTCGATCGCAATCGTCATTTCAGTACAGAGATATCAGAACTGTCCAGTTTTGGCCCAACGGGCCGTGTATCAAGTTGAGTCCACTAAGGACGCGTCCCAGGGTTGGAGGACGACTCCAGCACCCCTGTGGTCATCCTTCCACATTTTTATTCCCCTTGGCCGCCACCAAGAACACTCGAGTTTTGTTTATTTGCAAGTTAGCTTAGCTACTTCATTGTACACGCGCGCGTTGGCTAAACCGCCCGTATACTTGTATTCAAGACCCCACCATAGTTGAACTCAGTTTGTGAGCTTCAATTCCATCTTGAAATTTCAATTCTTGTTTACTTGTTCTTGCTAGTTCTTCGATTGCTTGCGGGACGATTGCCCTCGTGGCCGGTGGTCGCACTTCGACAAGATTGCGGCAACCATTGGAGGCGGTGTATCGGTTGCTAAGGCGCAGCGTTTTCGGACGGTTGTAGTCGGGCCGTGAACGTCGTTTCCATCCACCAAATCGAGTTATCTTCATCTCTCATTGAAAGATCGGCACCAAAACCCTCGCGGGTTTCTATCACGCACCAGGTAGTGACTAGGAGTCCTAAAATGTGTTCGGAATGACCCGTGCGGGAAACACCGACGCACAACTTTTTTTCATATTCACGTGGGACCAATAGTGACCCGCTTTTATTGCGCCCCAACAAGTTGTGAAAACCGTATATTCCGCACCCGGTAGTGACTAGGAGTCTTAAAATGTTTTCGGGAACGACCGTGCGCAAAACACCCACGCACAATTTTATTCATGTTCGGGTGAGTCTACTAGTGAGGCGCATTTATTGCGTCGGGACAAGTTGTGAAAACCGCGTTTTCGACACGCGGTAGTGATTAGGAGGCCTAAAATGTGTTCTAGAACAACCTGTGTGCGAAACACCGACGCACAATGTTGGCGGAAGATCACCACCTTACCCCAATGGGCCGGCACGAAAGGAAACAAGCCCAACAAGGCCTCGGAGCAAGCGCCTCACGCGTCTAGAGGCCCAAAGAAGCACTTGGTGCGGAGGATTGGCCCAACCAAGGCCCAATAAGGGCATGAAGAAGGAATTCAGCCCAAGAGTAGATAGAATAGAGAGGGCATAAGTGTAACTTGAGTGGGCTGATAGTGACTATCGGGGTTGAGAGAGTATGGGCTATAAATACTCTCTCGGCCCATCACTATTAGGGTTGTTTATTTGCATGTTAGCTTAGCTACTTCATCGTACACGCGCGCGTTGGCTAAACCGCCCGTATACTTGTATTTAGGACCCCACCATAATTGAACTCAGTTTGTGAGCTTCAATTCCATCTTGAAATTTCAGTTCTTGTTTACTTGTTCTTGCTAGTTCTTCGATTGCTTGCGGGACGAGTGCCCTCGTGGCCGGTGGTCGTACTTCCACAAGATTGCGGCAACCATTGGACGCGGTGTATCGGTTGCTAAGGCGCAGCGTTTTCGAACGGTTGTAGTCGGGCTGCGAACGTCGTTTCCATCCACCAAATCGAGTTATCTTCATCTCTCATGGAAAGATCAGCACCAAAACCCTCGCGGCTTTCTATCACGCACCGGGTAGTGACTAGGAGTCCTAAAATGTGTTCTAGAATGACCCGTGCGGGAAACACCGACGCACAACTTTTTTCGTATTCACGTGGGACCAACGAGTGACCCGCTTTTATTGCGCTGCAACAAGTTGTGAAAACCGTATTTTCCGCACCCGGTAGTGACTAGGAGTCTTAAAATGTGTTCGGGAACGACCGTGCGCAAAACACCCATGCACAATTTTATTCATGTTCGGGTGGGTCCGAGTAGTGAGGCGTATTTATTGCGTCGGGACAAGTTGTGAAAACCGCGTTTTCGACACGTGGTAGTGATTAGGAGGCCTAAAATGTGTTCTAGAACAACCCGTGCGCGAAACACCGATGCACAATGTTGGTGAAGATCACCACCTTACCTCAATGGGCCGGCACGGAAGGAAACATGCCCAACAAGGCCTGCGAGCAAGCGCCTCACGCGTCTAGCGGCCCAAAGAAGCACTTGGTGGGGAGGATTGGCCCAACCAAGGCCTAATAAGGGCATGAAGAGGGAATTTGGCCCAAGAGTAGATAGAATAGAGAGGGCATATGATGTGAACCCGTGAGGGTTTTGGCGTCGATCTTTCGATGAGAGTGGAAGATAATTCGATTGGTGATGAAGTCGACGTTCACGGCCCGACTACAACCGTCCAAGGACGTTTCGCCTTAGCAACCGATACACCGCCTCCAATGGTCGCCGCGATCTTGTGGGAGCGCGACCACCGGCCACGAGGGCACTCGTCCTGCAAGCAATCGAAGAACTGGCAAGAACAAGTAGAACAAGCACTGAAATTGCTAGATTTAATTGAAGGTTCACAACTGAAAACACAATATGGTGGGGTTCCGGAGATGAACGGGCAGGCGGCACGAGCACGCTGCAACAAGTAGCAAAGGCTAACTCTAATCAACAAAACCCAATCTGAAAAGTGGCGGCTATGGGGTATATGGGAGGGTGGAGGACGACCAGGACGTGGTGGGGGTCGTCCCCAAACCCTAAGACGCGGCCCCTATTGGGCCCCACTTGATACACGGCCCGTCGGGCCCAAAACTAGACAGATTTATGTCTCTGCAGCAAAACGACAATTGCGGTCGACTCGGAGCAGATATGGAGTTGATCTCAGATCCGTTGGAAAGTAGACTCTATAAGCTTTCCAAATTGTGCTTGCACGCCCAAAACGGAGTCCGGATGAAGTCGTGGCGTCTGTCACAAGTTGACCCTGTCCTGCAGTCCGAATCCAACACGCGAGAATCCCCTCCCCTTCTTATCCTCTCCATCATTCCTAAGCAAAACAAGAACACACGTGTCTCGAGAGTCTAAATCAGATGGACATGAGCTTAGGAATGAACTCACTTGATAGTTTAGTTGGCGAGCACGAGCGCGGGTAAGAGGGCCAGCCAGAGTTGGTGTTATTGATGTTGTGGGAGGCGTGGGTGTAACGGAAATAGTGATGTCCTCATCATCGTCCCCTTCTTGCATTTGAGTCGTCCTCGACTCAAGCTCATCTTGTTCTCCCAAATATGGCTTCAAATCTGCAATGTTAAATGTGGGGCTAACCCCATAATCTGCAGGAAGATCAAGCTTATATGCATTCTCATTAACTTTTTCTAGCACTTTAAAAGGACCATCAGCTCTAGGCATCAATTTAGATTTTCTCAATTCAGGAAACCTATCCTTTCTTAAGTGCAACCAAACCAAATCTCCAGGTTCAAAAATCAATTGCCTTCTACCTTTATCACCAGCAAGCTTATACTTTGCATTCATGCGCTCAATATTTTCTTTAGTTGTTTCATGCAACTTCAACATAAATTCAGCGCGTTGTTTAGCATCAAAATTCAGTTTTTCAGAAGTAGGCAAAGGCATCAAATCAATAGGAGCACGAGGCAACAACCCATAAACAATCTCAAAAGGGCACATCTTTGTAGTAGAATGCATCGAACGATTATAAGCAAATTCAATATGAGACAAACATTCTTCCCACATCTTAAGATTCTTCTTTAAAACAGCCCTCAACATAGTAGACAAAGTTCTATTCACAACTTCAGTTTGACCATCAGTTTGGGGGTGACAAGTGGTAGAAAACAAGAGCTTAGTTCCCAATTTGCCCCACAAAGTTCTCCAAAAATGACTAAGAAACTTAGCATCACGATCAGAAACAATTGAATTTGGCACACCATGCAAGCGAACAATTTCCCGAAAGAACAAATCAGCAATATGAGTAGCATCATCAGTTTTATGACAAGGTATGAAATGTGCCATCTTAGAAAATCTATCCACAACCACAAAAATACTATCACGTCCCCTCCTAGTCCTAGGCAAGCCCAACACAAAATCCATAGAAATGTCTTCCCAAGGAACGCTAGGAACAGGTAAAGGCATATACAAACCATGAGGATTCAACCGTGACTTAGCCTTTTGACATGTAGTGCAACGAGCAACAAATCTCTCCACATCCCTCCTCATCTTTGGCCAAAAGAAATGACCAGCAAGTATGTCCTCCGTCTTCTTTGCTCCAAAATGCCCCATCAAACCACCTCCATGCGCTTCCCGTAACAACAACAAACGAACGGAGCTAGCTGGAATGCATAGCTTGTTAGCTCTAAACACAAACCCATCACTAACAATGAATTTGTTCCATGCCTTTCCATCTTTACAATTTAGCAACACATCTTTAAAATCAACATCATTCACATATTGTTCTTTAATTGTTTCCAAACCAAAGATCTTGTAATCAAGTTGTGTCAACAAGGTATATCTCCTAGACAAAGCATCAGCAATAACATTCTCCTTGCCTTTCTTGTGTTTGACAACATAAGGAAAAGATTCAATGAATTCAACCCATTTGGCATGTCTACGATTCAATTTTCCTTGACTACGAATATGCTTTAAAGATTCATGATCAGAATGTATGACAAATTCTTTGGGCCACGAGATAGTGCTGCCAAGTTTCTAAAGAACGCACAAGAGCATATAATTCCTTATCATAAGTAGAATAATTCAGAACTGGCCCACTCAATTTCTCACTAAAATAAGCAACAGGTTTTCCATCTTGTAACAAAACACCACCCAATCCAATTCCACTAGCATCACATTCCAACTCAAAAGCCTTATTAAAATCTGGAAGTTGGAGAAGAGGTGCATGTGTCAACTTATCTTTTAGCATGTTGAAAGCGTTCTCCTGTTTGGTGCCCCAACAAAAGGGCACTCCCTTCTTCGTAAGCTCATTCAAAGGTGCAGCAATGGTGCTGAAATCCTTCACAAAACGGCGATAGAACCCAGCAAGTCCTAAAAAGCTCCGCACCTGGGTGATGGTCTTAGGTACAGGCCACCCATCAATAGCCTCAACCTTGGCCCGGTCAACTTCAATTCCCTGTGGAGTAACAACATAGCCAAGAAAAGAGACTCGATCCGTGCAAAAGGTGCACTTCTCAAGGTTACCAAATAAACGTGCATCACGTAAAGCATTAAAAACAGCACATAAATGATCAAGATGTTCATCCATAGTTTTGCTGTAAATCAATATATCATCAAAGTAGACAACAACAAATTTTCCAATGAAAGCACGCAAAACCTCATTCATTAATCTCATGAAAGTGCTAGGTGCATTAGTTAACCCAAAAGGCATGACTAACCACTCATATAAACCGAACTTAGTTTTGAAAGCAGTTTTCCATTCATCTTCAAGTTTCATGCGGATTTGGTGATACCCCGCTACACAAATCAACCTTTGAAAACACAACAGCACCACTCAATTCATCGAGCATATCATCTAATCGTGGAATAGGGTGACGATATCGAATGGTGATATTATTTATAGCTCTACAATCCACACACATACGCCATGATCCATCTTTCTTAGGCACTAGAATAACCGGAACAGCACAAGGACTAAGAGACTCACGCACATAACCTTTATCAAGTAGTTCTTGCACTTGGCGCTGAATCTCTTTCGTTTCTTCCGGGTTTGTCCTGTATGGTGCACGGTTGGGCAATGAAGCACCGGGGATGAGATCTATCTGGTGCTCAATTCCTCGAAGTGGTGGCAGCCCCGGTGGTATTTCACTTGGAAACACATCAGCAAACTCCTGCAAAATGTTAGCAACAGCAGGAGGCAAAGAATGTTGCATATCGTGAAGGGAAATCAAAGCATCTTTGCATACCAAAGCATAGGCAACAGAAGTGCAAGCAATTAGTTCAGTTATATCAGATTTAGTAGCAAGCAAGCATTGTCCCTTCAAAGATATCTCATTTTTCTTATCACATTCAGATTTAGCATTCTTATCATTCTCACTTTTAGCAAGCTCCTGAGATTTAACCTTTCTAGTTCTAGCTAGATCATCATGTAGAATAGCTTCAGGAGACATAGGATGCAAAACAATTTTCTTATCATGGTATAGAAAAGAGTACTGATTTGTTCTACCATGATGCATAGAATCTCTATCAAATTGCCAAGGTCTACCTAGCAGAATATTGCAAGCTTGCATAGGCACAACATCACATTCAACAACATCCTTATAAGAGCCAATAGCAAAATTAATTCGCACAAGTCTAGTTACCTTTGCCTTACCACTATTATTCAGCCATTGAATGTAATATGGATGTGGATGTGGTTTGGTAGTAAGTCCAAGCTTCTCCACCATGTCACTGCTAGCCAAGTTGTTGCAGCTACCCCCATCAATGATCATGCGACATGAACGCTCCTTAACTACACACTTTGTTTGGAACAAGGTGTGTCGCTGATTTTGCTCCGCCTTCTCCATCCGTGTGCTGAGCACACGTTGGACAATGAGGCTCTCATAACGCTCAGCTTCAGCTGCACCAATATGTTCTTCTAGATGTCCATCACTACCTGCATGGTCAGCCGCAAGCAATGCAAGTGTATCATCATCAAAATCACTAGCAGAAGAATACTCACCATCATCTTTGATAACCAAGACCCGCTTGCTTGGACGAGTCACGCATCACATGTCCGAAGCCCTTGCACCTATGACATTGAACTTCCCTAGTTCTTCCTGTAGATGCAACCGAAGAAGCGCTCTCCGTAGGCTTGATGGGAGCCTTGGTTGCTGCAATAGAGGGAGTAGAGCGTGGCTTGTTGGGTGTAGAAGATGTCGTCCGAGCGGAGGAAGAAGGTGGTGGTGGAGCACGTGCACTTGGAGAAGTAACGGTGCGTGGCTGCCATGAAGTATTTTTCCCTGCAGAAATGTTAGCCTTGAAGCTTGCATGTCGTCCCTGCACTTCCCTTTCAGCTTTACAAGCAATATGAAACAAACTTGTGAGGTTAGTGTAATCTTTATATTGCACAATGTCAAAAATCTCTCTGTTTAAACCCCCCACAAATCTAGCCATAGCAAATTCTTCTCCCTCCTGCAAATTACAACGAAGCATGCCCATTTGCATTTCCTGGTAATATTCCTCTACACTTTTAGTTCCTTGTCTCAAAATTTGCAACTTGTTTAACAGATCACGTGCATAATATGAAGGTACAAATCTACCCCGCATGACCCGTTTTAAAGCATCCCAAGTCTGTGGTATGTTATTAGGATTTTTCTTGCCATGTTCTATCCACCAAACAGAAGCAAAATCGGTGAACTCACTAGTAGCAGCCCTAACTCTAGCATTTTCAGGAAAATCATGACAAGCAAACTTTTGATCAACAGCTATCTCCCAAGTAATGTATGCATCAGGATCATATTTACCATCAAAAGGAGGTATCTTAAATTTAATCTTTGAAAATGCATCATCGTTGCGTACCTCACGGCGACGGTGACCACCCATACCACGACGATTACGCTCGTAGTCGACGGCGAGGATGAGCGTCAAGATCATTGAGCTCACTATCCGCACCATAGTCTTCACCCCAGCTTGTCCTCAACCTCTTCCTCGTCTTCTTCACCTCTCCAACTACAACCGTCCAAGGACGGCCCGACTACAACCGTCCAAGGACGTTGCGCCTTAGCAACCGATACACCGCCTCCAATGGTCGCCGCGATCTTGTGGGAGCGCGACCACCGGCCACGAGGGCACTCGTCCTGCAAGCAATCGAAGAACTGGCAAGAACAAGTAGAACAAGCACTGAAATTGCTAGATTTAATTGAAGGTTCACAACTGAAAACACAATATGGTGGGGTTCCGGAGATGAACGGGCAGGCGGCACAGGCACGCTGCAACAAGTAGCAAAGGCTAACTCTAATCAACAAAACCCAATCTGAAAAGTGGCGGCTATGGGGTATATGGGAGGGTGGAGGACGACCAGGACGTGGTGGGGGTCGTCCCCAAACCCTAAGACGCGGCCCCTATTGGGCCCCACTTGATACACGGCCCGTCGGGCCCAAAACTAGACAGATTTATGTCTCTGCAGCAAAACGACGATTGCGGTCGACTCGGAGCAGATATGGAGTTGATCTCAGATCCGTTGGAAAGTAGACTCTGTAAGCTTTCCAAATTGTGCTTGCACGCCCAAAACGGAGTCCGGATGAAGTCGTGGCGTCTGTCACAAGTTGACCCTGTCCTGCAGTCCGAATCCAACACGCGAGAATCCCCTCCCCTTCTTATCCTCTCCATCATTCCTAAGCAAAACAAGAACACACGTGTCTCGAGAGTCTAAATCAGATGGACATGAGCTTAGGAATGAACTCACTTGATAGTTTAGTTGGCGAGCACGAGCGCGGGTAAGAGGGCCAGCCGGAGTTGGTGTTATTGATGTTGTGGGAGGCGTGGGTGTAACGGAAATAGTGATGTCCTCATCAGCATATGTGTAACTTGAGTGGGCTGATAGTGACTATCGGGGTTGAGAGAGTATGGGCTATAAATACTCTCTCAGCCCATCACTATTAGGGTTGTTTATTTGCAAGTTAGCTTAGCTACTTCATCGTACACGCGCGCGTTGGCTAAACCGCCCGTATACTTGTATTCGGGACCCCACCATAGTTGAACTTAGTTTGCGAGCTTCAATTCCGTCTTGAAATTTCAGTTCTTGTTTACTTGTTCTTGCTAGTTCTTCGATTGCTTGCAGGACGAGTGCCCTCGTGGCCGGTGGTCGCACTTCCACAAGATTGCGGCAACCATTGGAGGCGGTGTATCGGTTGCTAAGGCGCAGCGTTTTTGGACGGTTGTAGTCGGGTTGTGAAGGTCGTTTCCATCCACCAAATCGAGTTATCTTCATCTCTCATCGAAAGATCGGCACGAAAACCCTCGCGGGTTTCTATCACGCACCAGGTAGTGACTAGGAGTCCTAAAATGTATTCTGGAACGACCCGTGCGGGAAACACCGACGCACAACTTTTTTCGTATTCACGTGGAACCAACGGTGACCCGCTTTTATTGCGTCGCAACAAGTTGTGAAAACCGTATTTTCCGCACCTGGTAGTGACTAGGAGTCTTAAAATGTGTTCGGGAACGACCCGTGCGCAAAACACCCACACACAATTTTATTCATGTTCGGGTGGGTCCACTAGTGAGGCGCATTTATTGCGTCGGGACAAGTTGTGAAAACCGCGTTTTCCACATGCGGTAGTGATTCGTAGGCCTAAAATGTGTTCTAGAACAGCACTGTGCGCTAAACCTCGACGCAGAATTTTTATCACATCCGGGTGGGCCCACTAGCGACGCTGTGCCGAGACAAGTTGTGAAAACCGTGTTTTCCGCACCGGGTAGTGACTGGGAGTCCTAAAATGTGTTCGGAACGACCCGTGCGCGAAACACCGACACACAACTTTGTTCATCTTCACATTGGTCCATTAGTGATCAGCATTTATTGCGCCGGGACAAGTTGTGAAAACCGTATTTTCCGCACCAAGTAGTGACTAGGAGACCTAAAATGTGTTCGGAACGACCCGTGCGCAACACACCCACGCACAATTTTTATTCATGTTCGGGTGGGCCCACTAGTGAACCGCATTCATTGCATCGGGACAAGTTGTGAAAACCGCGTTTTCCACACCCGGTAGTGAGTAGGAGTCCTAAAATGTGTTCTAGAACAACTCTGTGCGCGAAACATCGACGCACAATGTTGGGGGAAGATCACCACCTTACCCCAATGGGCCGGCCCGGAAGGAAACAGGCCCAACAAGGCCTCGGAGCAAGCGCCTCACGCGTCTAGCGGCCCAAAGAAGCACTTGGTGGGGAGGATTGGCCCAACCAAGGCCCAATAAGGGCATGAAGAGGGAATTTAGCCGAAGAGTAGATAGAATAGAGAGGGCATAAGTGTAACTTGAGTGGGCTGATAGTGACTATCGGGGTTGAGAGAGTATGGGCTATAAATCCTCTCTCAGCCCATCACTATTAGGGTTGTTTATTTGCAAGTTAGCTTAGCTACTTCATCGTACACGCGCGCGTTGGCTAAACCGCCCGTATACTTGTATTCGGGACCCCACCATAGTTGAACTTAGTTTGTGAGCTTCAATTTCGTCTTGAAATTTCAGTTCTTGTTTACTTGTTCTTGCTAGTTCTTCGATTGCTTGCGGGACGAGTGCCCTCGTGGCCGGTGGTCGCACTTCCACAAGATTGCGGCAGCCATTGGAGGCGGTGTATCGGTTGCTAAGGCGCAGCGTTTTCGAACGGTTGTAGTCGGGTTGTGAACGTCGTTTCCATCCATCAAATCGAGTTATCTTCATCTCTCATCGAAAGATCGGCACGAAAACCCTCGCGGGTTTCTATCACGCACCGGGTAGTGACTAGGAGTCCTAAAATGTATTCTGGAACGACCCGTGCGGGAAACACCGACGCACAACTTTTTTTCATATTCACGTGGGACCAACGGTGACCCACTTTTATTGCGCCGCAACAAGTTGTGAAAACCGTATTTTCCGCACCTGGTAGTGACTAGGAGTCTTAAAATGTGTTCGGGAACGACCCATGCGCAAAACATCCACGCACAATATTATTCACGTTCGGGTGGGTCCACTAGTGAGGCGCATTTATTGCGTCGGGACAAGTTGTGAAAACCGCGTTTTCCACATGCGGTAGTGATTCGCAGGCCTAAAATGTGTTCTAGAACAACTCTGTGCGCTAAACCTCGACGCAGAATTTTTATCACATCCGGGTGGGCCCACTAGCGACGCTGTGCCGAGACAAGTTGTGAAAACCGTGTTTTCCGCACCGGGTAGTGACTAGGAGTCCTAAAATGTGTTCGGAACGACCCGTGCGCGAAACACCGACGCACAAATTTGTTCATCTTCACATTGGCCCATTAGTGACCAGCATTTATTGCGCCGGGACAAGTTGTGAAAACCATATTTTCCGCACCAAGTAGTGACTAGGAGACCTAAAATGTGTTCGGGAACGACCCATGCGCAACACACCCACGCACAATTTTTATTCATGTTCGGGTGGGCCCACTAGTGAACCGCATTCATTGCGTCGGGACAAGTTGTGAAAACCGCGTTTTCCACACCCGGTAGTGACTAGGAGTCCTAAAATGTGTTCTAGAACAACTCTGTGCGCGAAACATCGACGCACAATGTTGGGGGAAGATCACCACCTTACCCCAATGGGCCGGCCCGGAAGGAAACGAGGCCCAACAAGGCCTCGGAGCAAGTGCCTCACGCGTCTAGCGGCCCAAAGAAGCACTTGGTGGGGAGGATTTGGCCCAACCAAGGCCCAATAAGGGCATGAAGAGGGAATTCAGCCCAAGAGTAGATGGAATAGAGAGGGCATAAGTGTAACTTGTGTGGGCTGATGGTGACTATTAGGGTTGAAGGAGTATGGGCTATAAGTACTCTCTCTGCCCATCACATCGGCTAGATTTGGACTCTCCCTGTAATATCACCGTAATCGAGATGAGAGCCTTCGTATGGTGTCCTTCGTGACTCCCCCAACCACTTGTATTCTTCGTAGTTTTCCTGTTCCTCTTCATTAGGCCTAGCCCAAGGATCTTTGTAGTCCTGCAGCCCATCAACACCTCCGGTACACCTTGGACTGGCCCAATCCTCGTTGGTTGTGGCCTTCGTAACCACAACAGTGGCGTCGTCCGTGGGGAGCGAACAGAAAAGCCTACGTTATGGCTGGAGGATATACCGGAAGTCAAAGCCACTCTTGGTGATCAGCTGGGTCGCAATGCAGCAGCTTACAAAGGCGTACTTGTACAAGGCGACATGACCGAAGGGGTAGCCAATGAAGGAACTTCAGCTGGGATTGAAGGGGGCTGCGAAGCGTCCGTGCGAGCCACACCGGAAGACCTCGAGCTGCAGCGGGACCGTCCGGACTTGGAAAGACAAAGCCAAGAGGAGAGAGAGCGCGAAGGGCAGGTCCGAAGGGAGGACAATGCTAGGCTTCTTGCGGAGCGCGAAGAGCAGGCCCGAAGGGAAGACAATGCCGGGCTTCTTGCGGAGCGCGAAGAGCAAGCCCGAAGGGAAGACAATGCTAGGCTTCTTGTAGAGCGTGAAGAGCAAGCCCGAAGGGAGGAGCACCAAAGGCTTCTCGGGGATCCCGAGGAGCAAGCTCGAAGAGAGGAGCGAATAAGCCATCTCGCAGCTCAATTGGAAGCACGGTACAACTAAAGCGGGGCAATCGAAGGGCGTGAGTTGAGGAAACGAGCTCGGAAAATTTCACAAGGCAAGAAGAAGGTTACAAGGAAAGGCTAGAAGGCTGTCATAAGAACTCGGGAGTTACCGACAAGGCAGTCGGAGGTTCTCAAGAGAGCAAACGTGTCGGAGCGACAGGCCCCGGCTCACGAAGTCTTTCAGGAGCTGTCTTCGCAAGATCAAGGGCTCGGGCGAGATAACACGGCCTCCGCATGACCCATTACCTAGGCGGACTGCTTTCCCTTCGGCTGCAGGTCCGGACCGGGGGGTTGAGGTGGACCCTTCCTTACCCTTGACATGGGAGCTACGAGACGGCGGTGTGGCCGCACCGGGCTGGCCGAGTCAAACTCCCGGTTTACGGAGGGACAAGCCGACCCGAAGGAGTTTTTCATCCGTTATGAAACAGCGGTTGAGTCTCGTCTGGTGGAGGAGATGCCATTAAAGCAAGGGCGTTGCCATTGGCATTAGAAGGCATAGCAAGCACTTGGTACTCTAGGTTGTCGGTCGGATCCATTAGCTCTTGGGGGCAGCTAACAAAAGCCCTATCGGTGCACTTTCGTGGATCTCACCCGAAGGAGCTAAATAGCGGAGATCTAGCCGCGTGTTGCAAAAGAGAAGGAAAAACACCGGCGCAGTTCACTAAGAGGTTTATACATCCGAAGTGTCAAGTGGTAGACGTCCGGAATCCATTGTCATAGAGTACGCAGCAAGGTGCCTTCATATCCGTGAAGCCCGAAGAAGGATCGGGGAGAAGCGACCGCAAACTCTAGACCACTTGCTGCGGATATCTGGAAGGTCAAGTAAGGGTAGAGGAAGATATACAAAATGCCAAGGCAGGTTGGCGTCATCAATCTAACCGAAGGGGGAGAAGCGCTCGGATGAGTTCGGGCATGATGGGAACCAGCGAGAAGATGTCAAGGAATGTGTACAATGTGGAGCAAGATTTTCCTCGGCAAGAAAATCACCCTTCGGAACGATCACAGGGGTCTTCTCGGTCAGGGCGGTCACGGAGGAGGTGGACGTGGCGGAGGCCGAGGCAGGAATTTTTTAGGAAATAGGCCGCGGGGCTTCTTACGCTATTATCATGGTTCGGGGGCAAATCATACCACCAACAAGCTGTGAAGAAATCAAGGCAATGTGTGCAGCAAGGCGAAGGGACAACCCGAAGGCCCTCGCTCGATAATGCATACCGGTCATTACAAACCTCTCACACCGTCACAAGCGCTGCCACCACCGCCGCCCCTACCGTTTTCGATGCCCTACGTCCCACCCCTGTATGCCCCGTCATGCGGGTGCACACAGCCGGCTCATTATCCACCGCTAGATCGGCTTGAGCGAGGCATCGTCTGTCTCCCCGGCAGTCCGAACTCCCGAGGCTCATCGATCGGGATCAAGGGTGATGCATCAAGCCCCATCGACGGAACCAGCTCGGTATGCATGCGATCGGGGATCCAAGGGGATGATCCTCATGATTACCGGAGGAAATAGCAGGGATTTTCCATCTAAGAGACGAGCACGAGAGATTACATCGGGCACGTCTCTCACGTAGCTGCTTGTCCGCCGGTCGGACTTCACAAATGGATGGACGTTCCGGTGGCCTTTTTAGCGGCCGACTTCGGGCCTATGATTTATCGACACGATGATGCCTTTGTGATGAGGGTCGATATTCATGGCTTCGATGTACACAAAGTTCTGGTTGACGGAGGTAGTTCAGGTAGATGTCTTGCTATGGAATACCCTTGAGAAAATGGGATTTACTCAAGCGGACTTGCAACCTTCGTATACCCCCTGCAAGGCTTCGGAGGGCAGCCAATTCATCCCATAGGCTGCATCACCCTCAAAGTCTCGTTCTCCGGATCGAATGGACAAGGGGGAGTCGAACCGAGGATATCAAGTTTGACGTAGTGGACATGGTATATCCATATAATGTGCTGTTAGGCTGAAGGGTCATCAACAAGTTTCCGGCCATTATCCATCATGGTTATCTCTGTATGAAGATGCCGGGACCGGAGGGCTCATCACGGTATATGGGGATCAGGCTGAGGCAAGGAGGCTCGAAGTGGACATGGCTCCTGGACAGCGTCACATCAATGTCATTGGAAAAGGCGAAGTCAATTCGGCCTCGTGGAACCGCCCACTGCACCTAAGTATATGCCGAAGGTACAGCCGCAAGAGGGCACAAAGGAGGTTGTATTATGCGTGGATCGACCCGATTAGACCGTCCGGATTGGATGTGGGTTGTCCGAGGAAAGAGAAATGGAGCTCCTTCGGTTTCTAAGAAACAATGCTGATGTCTTCGCCTGGTCATCAAAGGATATTCCGAGGAATTAACAAAGTAGTAGCTGTGCATAGACTTGATGTGGATCCAAAAGTAAGGCCCATAAAGCAACGCATGAGGGATTGGACGGAGGAAAAAATTGCCATTCTTAAGGCGAGAGGTGCAGAAGTTGCTGCATGCGGAGGTAGTGCGTCCCCATCGATCGAACCACATGGTTGGCCAAAACTGTCCTAGTAAAAAAGCCAAATGGGCGATGGCGGATGTGCATTAATTTCACAACTCTTAATATGTTTTATCCAAAGGATGATTTCCCACCGGCAAGGATAAATCACCTAGTTGACACCACGGCTGGGGCTGCGTTGATGAGCTTCCTCGATGGTTACTCGGGTTTTCACCAAGTCCGGCTAGCAGTCGAAGATCAGCCCTTGACGGCCTTCCCGATACCCGGAGGAACATTTTGTTGCAACCGAACGCCCTTCGGACTCAAAAATGCTGGAGCCACGTTCTCTCGAACGGTCAAAGCCACTCTTGGTGATCAGCTGGGTCGCAATGCAGCAGCTTACATAGATGACATTGTAATCAAGAGTATTGTTGAGCAAGATCGGGTGAAGGATCTAGCTGAGACCTTCGCAAACCTTCGTAGAGTAGGCATGAAGCTAAACCCAGCTAAGTGCATGTTATCGGAAGCCGGCATCAACCCTAACCCAACAAAAATCCAGGCAATCCTGGACATGGAACCTCCGAAGTCCATAAGAGAGTTGCAAAGGTTTACTTGGAAGGGTAGTGGCTTTAAGCAGATTCATCTCCATACTCGCGAGAGCGGAGCATGCCGTTCTTTGAGATATTGAGGGGCCCTCGGGTTTTCAAGTGGACGAGAAGAACATCAAATGGCCTTCCAACAGCTCAAAGAGTACTTAGTAGAATTGACTACCCTAAAACTACCTCCACCGAAGGTTCTCGCTTCTCCTTTATATCGCAGCAGCGCCGAAGGCGATTAGTGGGGTCCTTGTGTATCGGACAAAAGAGCAAGAGGCAAAACAGTTGCCGATCTACTATGTCTCGGAAACACTTGCTGGAGCTAGGTGTGGGTATGGCATCATTGAGAGGCATGTTGTACGCTATTACGATGGCATCGCATAAGCTACGGAGGTACTTCGACGATCATCCTATTCTAGTGCCTACAAAGTATCCCTTGAGAGATGCACTCGAAATCGGACAAGGCCCCTAACAAAGTATTGAAGTGGGCAGCTGAACCGGGGCAGTATGACTTGACCTTCGTAGCGCGCAAAGCCATTCGATCGGATGTGTTAGCACAATTCTTGGTTGAATGGACCCCCAATGGTAGTTCGGAGGCGAGAGAATCGGGATGTCTCGGAGGATCCAATACTGGACAGTTTATACGGATGGTGCGTGGGGAGTCTCTCGGTGCCGGCTGTGCTGCGGTCATTACCTCTCCCAGCGGGCGGACGCTAAGGTACTCCGCCAAGTTGGCTTTTCAAACCACAAACAACGTAGCTGAATACGAAGGCATCCTCTTAGGGCTGAGGCAAGCTAGAATATTGGGAGCGCGAGAGGGTGATCGTGTATTGTGATTCTCAAGCGGCAGCGGAGCGATTAGCGCGAGGGTTACGGGACGCTTGATCCAGAAATGGCTGCGTATGCTCGGAAGGTCGGAGAGATGGACAAGTTCTTCGTAGGGTTCGAAGTCGAAACATTCGAAGGACGAGAAAACAAGGAAGCCGACTTGCTTGCAAAAGCAGCCTCCGGACGGGGCCCTCTTCAGCCATATGTGTTGCACGAAACGCTTCACCATGCAGCCATTGCTAGCAATCAAACCAAGAAAGTCTTAGGATTGGTTTCGGAGGATTGGCGCGCCACGATACGTGCATTCATCGAGAAATGTTATACGCCAAACAGCAGATTGGAGGAGCAGTGGATGCAACACGAGCTAGGGGCTACATTCCGATCGAAGGAGTGTTGTACAAGGGGGAGTCCGTGCCCCATTGCTGAAGTGCCTCAATCAGCCCGATGGAATACAACTCTTGCGAGAAATTCACGAGGGATCTTGTTCTTCTCACTTAGCTCCAAGAGCCTTGGTCGCAAAAGCTTTCGAGCAAGGTTTCTATTCACCAACGGCCATAAGGGATGCGAGAGGATCCGGTGCGAGTTTGCTCGGGTTGTCGGTCGATGGGGCGGCGGTCTCATTTGCCGACCACCTTTGCAACCAATACCTCCGGTCCGGCCACTAGCAAGGTGGGGGATTGATATTGTTGGGGAATTTCCAGCAGCACCGGGGGGCTTTCGGTTTGCGGTAGTGGCGGTTGAGTACTTCTCCAAATGGGTCGAAGCCGAGCCGTTGGTACAAATCACGGCTAGGAACGTACGAAAGTTCTTTTGGAAGAATGTGGTATGCCGCTTCGGAGTGCTGGTGGAACTCACAGATGGATAACGGCAAGCGGTTCGAAGGGCTGGAATTTCGAGAATATCGCCTTAGCATCGGTGTCAAGAAGTGAGAAATCTCGGAGACCAATCAAAGGGCAAATGGGGTCGTCGGACGGATGAATGGTAATGTGTTCACAACAATCTCGAAGGCTCTTGTTGGCCTCCCCAAAGGGAAATGGGTGGAGGTCCTGCCCAATGTCTTGTGGTCAATCGAAACAAGCTGCTACAAGACCGACTGGTTTCTCACCCTTCAAGCTCGTTATATGGAGCCGAGGTCTGTAACCTCCGAAGAAATTCAAGCGAGGCTCCTTCCGCACCACAAGGCCTCCGGCGGATGATGAAGATGTGTCCAAAGATCTCTTGGAAGAAACTCACTTGCACGCCGTCGCTAATGTGCACAAGTACATTTTGTCTATGGAAAAGTCATACAACTCCAAGTTGCATCCGAGAGAGTTTCTACCTAGGGATCCGGTTTTGAGGAGAAACCCGAGTGCATGTAACCAAACTAAACACCAAGTGGCTGGGACCCTTCGTGATTGACAAATCTATTCGTTAAGGAGCGTATCATCTGCCGAGCTTGAGGGAACTCCCATACCACACACCTTCAATGCCGATACTCTCAAGAAGTTCTACATATGAGGCTCCTTCGGAAATCGAGGGCAGCTGCTTTTTGGTTAAGTCTCTTTTTGAATGGTCTACCCGCAATTATGAAGCATGCCTTCGAGCATGTTGCCAGTTTTAAGTTTAATGTACTTTGTTCCCTCCCTTCGCACGACCCGAGTCTTTAGGTTCGAAATTCGGAAGTTTTGTGTTGCACGGCGAGTCCTACGCATGGTTGTTTAGGTCTAGGGGTTGTGGTCCGAGGGTCTTTGGATGGTTTTCGTTTAGTGTCGAGTCCCCGGCGTCATGCAAGGGAGGTCGGCTTGTCTATATTCTCTATCAATGAAAAAACTACTTTCATCAATTAGTCCGTGTTATGCATGCATGCATCAAAATATGGTACTAAGGTGCTTAGAAACCCTAACGCCTTGATGCTTGGGCAACTACGGCTCAATGCCTTGGAAAGATTAATCCAAGAAGTCTAAGATTGGAAGCCCCAACTTAGAATCCGAAGCACTCGGGAAACCCCCATGACTTCGATACTAGGCAACTACGGCCTAATGCCTCGGGAAAAGTAACACCGAGAAGGCTAAGTATGGAAACCCCATCTTAGATAGGAAAAGTGCGCGCAAAATATGAAAACATTCGTTTTATTCATACTCGTAACAGAAAGAGGGGCCCGAAGGCCCCTTCGTAAATTACATCTCTACATGACATTCGGATTCCAAGTGTCGGCACTCTGTTTCTAGCTTCGACGAGACGAGAGCGGCTGCGGCTAATTGCAGCATCCATCTCTTCAAGCTCCTTTTGCGCCAAGCTAAATCAGCGACAATAGAAGCTCGACCTTCGGCCGAAGATGCACAAGTTCGAAGGGCCTCCGTGTCCACCGGACCGGAGTCACTATCACTTGAAACGTCGATGGGCTCCATTTTGACCTTAACCTCCGACGGTTGCCCCGGGGAGGCCCAAAGGAGCTCGCGTCTAGCGCGTCGAGCAGCATGCTCCAACGGGGTAACCTTTGAAAAGGCAGCCTTGATTTGGCCATTGCAATCATTTACAAAGGCCGCAAATTTGCTAAGTGTACCCTTTGGGTTATTTCGCGTCCATCTACGAAGCCGAGTTCCGGTAACCCAAAAGGGACCAGGGGCTTTCGAGTCCCCTGCAATCAACAACCGGTGAGGTAGAGCATCCTCGATGATAGCCTCCTCCGGAATTTCATATGTTTCGTCGAAGTTGGAAAATTCCTAACAAAGAAGTGGGGCGAAATGGTTGATATATTACCATGAAACCTAAATACAATAGGAACCTTCGGAGCGCTAAACGCTTACGAAGACGATTACATGGCGGAGAATAAGCTACTAAAAAACTTAGTATTTACTAAGGATGATTCACACCCGAGGCCGCGAAGAAGGGCTTCCGGTCCGAGGACCCTCGCCTTCGCGGGCAGCCTCGGGTATGTTCCCGATCTCGGCGTGCGCCACGGTTCCTTCATCCGGAGCGGCATGGGAAGGCTCGGCCTTTGTTGTAGTTCCACCGGCACGGTCAAGCCCCGCGTTCGCCGCTTCCAAGGCAGCGGCGCGGGCGAGTTCTAGCCCCGAAGGCGCCCAAAACTCTCGGCCTAAGTACCGATCCGCGACGGCCACGTCGTCCTGCGCTTCCTTGAAGGCGGCATAGTTTGCACCGCACACCTCGCGGAGTTCTCGAGCGCCCTCCTTGACTTGCTTCGAGGAGAAGGTGCCAATGGCCTTCACCACCCGGAAGGCGCCTGTCTAAGCCACGCGAGCGCGGTGGTGGCCCCACCGGACCGAAGCGGCCTTCGCGGCAACAAGCCCGGTGGACATCCAGCGAAGGCTTGCGAGGCCATCCCCTTGCTCATGAGTTGGCTCAGGGCGGAAGACACCTAGCGAGGACAAGAAGTTCCGGAACCGGTTCATGGTTCCCGGTTCCTTTGGCCGAGGGACTCCGTTGCCAACATGCTCGGCGAGCCATATCCAGGGCTTCGGCTTGTGTTTTGATGGTGGCCTCGGCGTCGAAAAGTGCCCGCCCTAAGCGATCGATCCTCCGCTCCTAAGCCACTGCGTGCTCCGAAGACGCCTTCCGTAGTTCTTCGTGTTCCCGGAGTAACTTAGCATATTTGGCCTGCTCTTGTACAAGAGCATCATCGGAGTTGCGAAGGTCGGCAACCTCCGTGACAGAGGTGCCCTTCGATTGGTAACGAGCAACCAGCGCCCCTGCCAATACGAATCAATAAATGTTAGAGTAATCTTTGACTTGGTTTTGGGCAAAGCTAAAACAGAAAATAGAAATACCTTCATGGTGATGCGGGATAAGCTTTTGATGAGCTTTCCCATCCACCTCCTGCAGACTTCGGTCCACCCGGCATAAGTCCGGCATGCGGCCGGTGTATTCAAGGCCCTGGCAGGATGAAGTCCCATCTTCGAAATCTGCGGGCTTCAAAAACGAAACAATGTCATGAGGGGCGATCCCGCGAGGGAGCACCCCCATGAAGCCCTTGCCACCTCCGTGGCCCATCGCACCCTCATCGGAGGTGCCTTCTCCGCTGCCGGAGGTGTGTGCCCGAGTTGGCCCTCCTCCCCCCCCCTCATCGGTCGTAGCGACATTTCGCCCGCGGCTGTCCCTCGAAGGCTAGGGGCTGAGCCGAGGGCGGAGACGGAGGCCTGCGGACCCATCCGTAGGAGCAGGGCTGTTAATTTCATCTGCCTCCTCCGATCAAGTTTGCTCATCCCGAGCAATGTTGTCTTCGTCCTCGGAGGAGGAATTTGGAAAATTGAAGTTCGGAGCTCCTACTCCGAACCCCAAACCGGGCCCCGCTGTTTCACCGGTTGTATCATAGCCGGAGGAAGGCCGTGGGCACCACAGCCGGAGAGGCAACTCGGGCGGGGAGTTTGCGGTACCTTTGTTGCGCACTTCACCTTCTTCTTCATCGTCAACTTCGTCGCCGGCTTCGTGCACGACGGGAAGGACAGCCGCAGAACGCTAGATTTTCACGCGTTTAGCTCGCGCTTGGGGCCTGCCGTGCGCGAAGTGCCCCGCCCATCTCTCGGAGGCGGCGTGATCGTCGGCCGGAGAAGTGTTGTCGGCCTCTTCGTCACCTGTCTTCATCGTCCGATGGCACAAGTGGAACAAAGCTTCTCCGCTTACGCCTTCCCCCTTCGGTGTAATTGCGTGAGGAGGCAAAATAGCCCCCGTGTGTTTCGGATGATACACTCGGTTTAGACGGCTTGTTTGGTCGCACGCCTCCATGCAAGCCAACTCGTCGGCCTTCACCCCACCAAGAAGATAGTAGGATCGCTCTTCGATCTTTTCGAGAGTTAGCTACGAAAAGCACAAGTCAGCAAAGCCAGCAAAAGGTAGCGCAAGGATAGAAAACAACAAAGAGTCCTTCGAGCACTTACGGGAAGCGGTCGAGGTTGAAGTTCAAGGACCGCCCAGCCGCGTCAAGAGTGAAAACGAAACCCCAATCTTGCTTGAAGGGGCATGATTCCCGCCGTAAGGAACTCTTCGCACAAGTCCCTCATTGACGCCTTGCGAGCAATGCGTTGCAGCAAATCGATGCGCCTTTGAACCGTGGCATCTTGTAACATCCGGGAGAACAATGTAGCTGATCTCCGTCCGGAGCGAGTGAAGGTTGCGGTTAACGTCTTGGTTGTAGTAAAACCATTTCGAGATCATGGTTTTACCCCAATGCCCTTGTAGGCCTTTGCGGGCACGAGATGCTCCATGCCGTTGCGAGGCCGAACGGCAACACACATGAAACTTAGCCACATGTGATCGCCTAGTGGGCTGTTCGGAGGCCGCCGAGTGGCTCTGGTGCGTTGCGGCGAAGGCCTTAGCGAGAGGGCACCGCCCCTTCCATCCGGAAAGCCCACTCGAAGATGGACGACCGGATCATGCTCGTTGAGGGTAATCTGCTGGATCTCCAAACCGAAGAGATCCAACACCTCTCCCACGAACCGGGAGCACGGGAATCGAAGACCGCCCTCGAGTAGCTTGGCGAAGATGATGAGCGTGCTTGGGCGCACCACGGGAGTTGTTTCTCCGGTGCGGGGATGTGCGCCCGTTCCCGAGCGAAGCGGTTGCGCTCCCGACCCGGTTGTCCAGGCTGGGCTTCGATCACGGTGCTAGGTCCCATACGAGAACCGGGAGGCTTCATGTTGCTCGGACGTTGCGTTGGCCGGTGCGATGCCTTGCCATACCGAAGGTTGAAGGCGGAGACCTTGAAACGAAGGGCGAGTCCTTGAATCGAAGGCCGAGGCTTCGAAACGAAGGCTAATGCTTGAAAGTGAAGGCTAAGGCTCGAAAGTGAAAGCGAAGGCAACAAGCGAGTGGGCTGGTGCGGTGAAAGTGAGTAGTAGGTTTGTTTTAACGCGGCACCTCTCCTTATATAGGCGGTGAAATTAGGGTAGCATTCAAAACGTGATGCCTCGAAA
Organism: Chloris gayana; assembly: GCA_031894775.1. NCBI lineage: Eukaryota > Viridiplantae > Streptophyta > Magnoliopsida > Poales > Poaceae > Chloris > Chloris gayana. Next base: position 264,062 of record JAUNZO010000145.1, on the reverse strand, counting down.
GCGAGTGCATCCTGTGCGAGCGGGTGCGTTACACGAGCAGATCCTAAAATGTGTTCGGGAATGACCCGCATTTATTGCTGCTGGGACAAGTTGTGAAAACCGTGTTTTCCGCACCGGGTAGTGATTAGGAGTCCTAAAATGTGTTCGGAACGACCCGTGCGCGAAACACCTACGCACAACTTTGTTCATCTTCACGTGGGCCCACCAGTGAGCCGTTTTTATTGCGCCGCCACAAGTTGTGAAAACCGTATTTTCCACACCCGGTTGTAACTAAGAGTCATAAAATGAGTTCCGGAATAACCCGTGAGCTAAACCTCGACGCAGAATTTTGTTCAAGTTCGGGTGGGCCCACTAGTGACCCGCATTATTGCGGCGGGACAAGTTCTAAAAACTGTATTTTTCGCGCCGGTAATGACTAGGAGTCCTAAAATGCGTTTTGGAACGACCTATGCGCGAAACACCGACGCACAATTTTATTCATGTTCGGGTGGGCTCACTAATGACCCGCATTTATTGCGCCGGGACAAGTTGTGAAAACCGTATTTTCCGCACCCGGTAGTGACTAGGAGTCCTAAAATTTGTTCGGGAACGACCGGGCACGAAACACCCACGCACGATTTTATTCATGTTCGGGTGGGCCCACTAGTGAGCCACATTTATTGTGCCGGGACAAGTTGTGAAAACCACGTTTTCCACACCCGGTAGTGACTAGGAGTCCTAAAATGTTTTCTAGAACAACTCTGTGCGCGAAGCACCGACGCACAATTTGATTCATGTTCGGGTTGGGCTCACTAGTGATCCGCATTTATTGCGCCGGGACAAGTTGTGAAAACCGTGTTTTCGGCACCCCGTATTGACTAGGAGTCCTAAAATGTGTTCTGGAACGACCTGTGTGTGACACCCCGTGTCACAAATTCACGATGTTACTGTACTAAACGCAAATTTGCATGTGCAAAACAATAATCATTTGCCAAGCTACATAAAATAATGCAATAGGGTCCTATTAGGGTTTTTATTGTTCCCAAAACCCTAGCTATTGGGATCTCAAATATTCTCCAAGGTGGTAACCCCAAATTTTTGCACAATCTGGTAGAGCACATCAAGACATGAATTTAGGATATTTTCCCTGAATTTTTGGAGTAGCAAAAATCCCTAGAAAAATCCAACTCTAAGCAGAAACAGCATCTGTTCATCAATTTTTATAAAATTCTACATTTCGAATCTGAACTTTTGCCTATAACAAAAGTTGTTCCTCACAATACCATGAACCTCCAGAAAATCTGGTTTGCAAAAATTCCAAAAGGATCAAATTCTATGAGCAATTTACAGAAGAGAACATCAGTGGCAAAACAGTAATTACGTGCGAATAATATTGAACAGAGGAGGCACGGTGGCCGGGGCCACCGTCGGCGGCGTTCGCCGCCGGTGCCCATGCCGGTTAGGCGCCGCCCGTCCTCGCAGCGCTGTGCAGCTCCACGCGTCGAGCATCACCCCCGCCTTCGCCGGGAAGGCAGCTCGCGCGGTCGTTGATGGCGGAGCCATTTTCCTGCCATGGCCGCCGTCCTTCCCTTTTCCGTGCGTCGTCCCTCCCCGCGCCGCAGTCCCCGGTCCAGACCAGCCCAGCACCTCCTCCGCGTGCCAAAGGCTGCGCCCTAACCCTAGCTAACCGCCCGGAGCACGAGCCCCCTCATCTCGCAGCGATTTGGGAGGATTTCCGGTTCTTCCCCACGGCGCCGCTCTCCGCCATTGTTGGCCGCACTCCCTCTCCGGTGAGCTAGCTTGCAATTCCTCTCACTGGTAGCATCCCTTGGCCCCAATCTACATCGTGTAAGCTTGGCTCCCTGTTCCATGCAGTGACTCGCCGGGAACGCCCTCGAGTCGTCGCGCCGCCCGCAGCCACCCGCCACCTCCACGACAACTCGCCACCACGGTGAGCCTCCTAGGCTTTGGGTCCCCGCGGCGCATGTGCGGGCCCTCCCTGGTCCTCACCAGCCCGCGCCCCCTTCTATCTCGCCTCGACTCGCCGCCGGCGGCCTCGCCACGCCGCCGCGCCGGCGCACGACGTGCACGCCGCGGCTGCACTGGGCACGCTCCGACACTTGGAAAATTTTCGAGCGTGCTGGCTAGGGTGAAAACCGTGAATGTCAAGCGTTTTACAAATTGCCTAACTTTAAATTTACGCCACGGATTTGAACGATTCAAAGTGCATTGGAAAGTTTATAACTTGTACTATGATATGATGTACATGAACACCTATGGTTATATAGTAAAATTTAATTTTTGAGCAAGATAAAAAGGCTATCATGACCACGCTGCTTAACGAGATTGCATTTTGAAAATGGTGTAACTTCTGTGTCTTAGATCCAAACTTCATGAGCAAAGGCTCTTTGGAAAGTAGATAACTTGTACTTTAACGCAGTAACATAATCCCAGTACTTCATATGTAGAAAAATAAGGATACAAGTGCTCTAAGATGCTAATCAGTTATGCCCGCGTGACAACTTGGCGTTTTTGAAATTCAATAACTTTTTAAATACAGCTCCAACTGAAACAACTATACGTTCGTTGTAAACCTTGAACTATGTACTTTACATGACCCAGCATGATTCACCTAAGTTCTATAACCAAAATTTGAATTTCACACTCCCTAAGATGGCATCGCAGCCAGCCCAAACCTCCAGACTTAGCCAAAACAGGACGAATGAGATTTTGCTAAACCCAAGCTTGCATTGCTCTTTTTCAGTTTTAGCTAAATATTTCTCACATTAACATGATACATTTAGGCCTGTCATAATCACGTTTATCTTTTGGGCAAGAACAGTCATTCATTGTATATGATAGGTTATATGAAAATTACATGAAATGACAATGGTGCTCAATATTTAGAGAGGTGATGAAAACTTCACCCTAAGACATGAGCATCAACCTTTTTCGAATTATTTAATGAAGACAAGATCGGTAATAATTATACCAGGAGATGTAGGTAATTAAATTAATTCGAGAAGGTATCGCATAATTATTAATGCATAACTACGATTGCTATACATCATCACATGGCTACACTTAGGCATATAGATATTTCGTTCCACTCGTTTCCCTAATGAGGCCTACCCTATTTCCTTGATCTAAAAATCAGCATGTTCATTTATGCTAGATGATGGGAAGTTTACCTAATTAGAAGGTTGTCCCCATGAAATAAACCACACATACCAACCTCGTGACCATGTCATCACGATTCGTGAACATGTTTAATTTATGCACACACTTCGTTACATTCTATTATTGAGAAAGTTCCATGAACCATAAAAATATGAATTCATCCATTGCTCATACACTACATGTGCATTCATATAGGAACCCCGACCGGAGCTGAAGATCAAGGAGGGCACCAACTTGAAGTGAGCGAGTTCGAGTGTGCTAACTACGAACCGAATCAAGGCAAGCCCCGGAGCATGACCTATGTTTTAAAGTTCTCTTTATTTTCACATACGTCTATGATGTATTGTGCATTTACGTTTAGGAGTTGCTCGGAAAACCTAGTTGCACTAGATTCCCGTATCCTGTGGTCTTGGTTAAGTATAATCCTAACCGCTAGTGCTATGCTCAAAATTTTCATCGGTAGCAACACCGAGTGATTTGGAGATCACCCGGTCTAGGAATCTAATTTTGGTTACCCTCACATGATTAATTGGAGACCGTACGGGGAAATGCATGTGTAGGATGCGGTGACAAGGTTGGCCCTTGTGCGCCATAGCCCCGTATGTGTCGGTTAAGGACCGTTCGTTGTGACTCCGCGAGCAAGTATTGAGTTGTGTACCAAATGCATACCTTCATATGGGAGTTGGTAAACCGATGTAACTTGAGAGTCGTAGTGTTGGACGGTAACTCCACCCTTTGTGCAAAGTGTTGGTCACGGTGGATGCACGGGTTTGTGAATAGACGGAGGGTGTGTTATTACCCTTGGACCCGACGCTACTGTGGTTGCATGTGGAATGCACACTCGGAGGGCGGACTCGGCTCATAGCTATGATAATCTTGTGAAAGGTGGCCATACGTGTTCTTAAATGATGCGTATGTCGTGCATTTGGGTCTCCCCTGCAGGGTGTAAATCGATATATATCGCCGTCCCTCGCGGTGATGAGTACCACTTGTCTCGAGCAGATTGCATCGTAGTAATAAGAGAATATGATGATTAAGCTTGCTGTTTTTGAATATTAAATTATGTATTGCAACCATGCTTGTTAGTCTTGCTCACAAAAATTTATGATTATATTTCCACCCTCTTAACTTGGCTAAAATATGAGTTAGACAAATGCTTTAAGTGCTCTTTTTTGCAAGTTCCCGCAAGCCAGGTCAAGCCCCCTGCATGTTAGGGTCGGTTCTTAGAACCATTTTTGGCGGGTAAGCCTTGCGGAGTATATTAGATACTCGGGGTTTGTGTTGAAATTATTTTCGGGATTCCCGCAGCCCGATTATTGTGATTGCTGCGGGAAGTATGTGTGTCAAGGTGAGGAACCTCGGGAGTGGACCGTGGAGTGGGTTCCCGCTTCACCGACTCAAGAGTGAGACCATGCCGTATGGGCTGGCGTGGTTCTCCTAGTTAAGTTATATATATGTACCGTCGAGATGTTACGCTTACGCAAAGACATTATCAAGTATTGTAAAACAACACTACACTTATGTATTGTAATCTAAAATTCGAACAATGGCTTGTAATAATTAAGAGATTATGTATGAAACTTGTTGCTCAAGTAGTTTCCCTGTGTAATAAAATGATGAATGTATCCCCGACGTATGTGCAATGTACGTTCGCTTCGTCGAATGTCTCCCGATACGATCCTGTTCGACAATCCCTCTCGCTTCGCGAGGTAGGGGTGTCACACTGTGCATGAAACACCGACGCACAATTTTATTGATGTTCGGGTGGGCTGACTAGTGACCCACATTATTGCGCCGGGACAAGTTGTGAAAACCATGTTTTCCGCACACGGTAGTGACTAGGAGTCCTAAAATGTGTTCTAGAAGAACCCGTGCGCGAAACACCGACGTACAATTTGATTCATGTTCGGGTGGGCTCACTAGTGACCCGCATTTATTGTGTCGGGACAAGTTGAGAAAACCGTGTTTTCTGCACCTGTAGTGACTAGGAGTCCTAAAATGTGTTCGGAACGACATGTGCGTGAAACACCCACGCACAATTTTATTCATGTTCGGGTGGGCTCACTAGTGACCCGCATTTATTGCGTACTGGGACAAGTTGTGAAAACCGTATTTTCAGCACCCGGAAGAGACGAGGAGTCCTAAAATGAGTTCCGGAAGAACCCGTGCGCTAAACCTCGACACGAGAATTTTGTTCACGGTGGGGTGGGCCCACTATTGACCCGCATTTACTGCGTCGGGACAAGTTGTGAAAGCTGTGTTTTCCGCACCGGTAGTGACTAGGAATCCTAAAATGTGTTTTGGAACGACCCGTGCGCGAAACACTCGACGCACAATTTTATACATGTTCGGGTGGGCTCACTAGTGACCCGCATTTATTGCGTCGGGACAAGTTGTCAAAACCATATTTTTCCGCACCCGGTGGTGACTAGGAGTCCTAAAATTTGTTCGGGAACAACCCGTGCGGAAAACACCCACGCATAATTTTATTCATGTTTGGATGGGCCCACTAGTGAGCCGCATTTATTGTGCCGGGACAAGTTGTCAAAACCACGTTTTCCACACCCGGTAGTGACTAGGAGTCCTAAAATGTCTTCTAGAACAACTTGTGCGCGAAACACCGATGCACAATTTGATTCATATTCGGGTGGGCTCACTAGTGACCCGCATTTATTGCGCCGGGACAAGTTGTGAAAACCGTGTTTTCCACACCCGGTAGTGACTAGGAGTCCTAAAATGTGTTCTAGAACGACTTGCGCGCGAAACACCGACGCACAATTTTATTCATGTTCGGGTGGGCTGACTAGAGACCCGCATTTATTGCGCCGGGACAAGTTGTGAAAACCATGTTTTCCGCACCCGGTAGTGACTAGGAGTCCTAAAATGTGTTCGGTACAACCTGTGCGGGAAACACCGACGCACAATTTTATTCATGTTCAGGTTGCCTCACTAGTGACCCGCATTTATTACGCGGGACAAGTTGTGAAAACCGTGTTTTCCGCATCGGGTAGTGATTACGAGTCCTAAAATGTGTTCGGAACGACCCGTGCGCGAAACACCGACGCACAACTTTGTTCATCTTCACGTGAGCCCACCGGTGAGCAGTTTTTATTGCGCCGCAACAAGTTGTGAAAACCGTATTTTCCACACCCGGTAGTAACTAGGAGTCATAAAATGAGTTTTGGAATAACCCGTGCGCTAAACCTCGACGCAGAATTTTGTTCACGTTCGGGTGGGCCCACTAGTGACCCGCATTTATTGGGTCGGGTCAAGTTGTAAAACCGTGTTTTCCGCGCCGGTAATGACTAGGAGTCCTAAAATGCGTTCGGAACGAACCGTGCGCGAAACACCGACGCACAATTTTATTCATGTTTGGGTGGGCTCACTAGTGACCCGCATTTATTACGTCGGGACAAGTTGTGAAAACCGTATTTTCGGCACCGGTAGTGACTAGGAGTCCTAAAATTTGTTCGGGAAGGACCGGGCGCAAAACACCCGAGCACGATTTTATTCATGTTCGGGTGGGCCCACTAGTGAGCCGCATTTATTGTGTCGGGACAAGTTGTGAAAACCGTGTTTTCCGCTCCCGTAGTGACTAGGAGTCCTAAAATGTGTTCTGGAACGACCGGTGCGCGAAACACCCACGCACAATTTTATTCATGTTCGTGTGGGCTCACTAGTGACCCGCATTTATTGTGTCGGGACAAGTTGTGAAAACCGTGTTTTCCGCACCGGGTAGTGATTAGGAGTCCTAAAATGTGTTCGGAACGACACGGGCGCGAAACACCGATGCACAACTTTGTTCATCTTCACTTGGGCCCACCGGTGAGTTGTTTTTATTGCGTCGCAACAAGTTGTGAAAACCGTATTTTCCACACCCGGTAGTAACTAGGAGTCATAAAATGAGTTCTGGAATAACCCGTGCGCTAAACCTTGACGCAGCATTTTGTTCACGTTCGAGTGGGCCCACTAGTGACCCGCATTTATTGCGTCGGGACAAGTTGTAAAAACCGGGTTTTCCACGCCCGTAATGACTAGGAGTCCTAAAATTTGTTCAGGAACGACACAGGCGCAAAACACCCACGCACGATTTTATTCATGTTCGGGTGGGCCCACTAGTGAGCTGCATTTATTGTGCCGGGACAAGTTGTGAAAACCACGTTTTCCACACCCGGTAGTGACTAGGAGTCCTAAAATGTGTTCTAGAACAACCTCGTGCGCGAAGCACCGACGCACAATTTGATTCATGTTCGGGTGGGGCTCACTAGTGACCCGCATTTATTGCGTCGGGATAAGTTGTGAAAACCGTGTTTTCGGCACCCGTAGTGACTAGGAGTCCTAAAATGTGTTCGGAACGACACGTGCGTGAAACACCAACGCACTATTTTATTGATGTTCGGGTGGGCTGACTAGTGACCCGCATTTATTGCCCGGGACAAGTTGTGAAAACCGTGTTTTCCGCACACGGTAGTGACTAGGAGTCCTAAAATGTGTTCTAGAAGAACCTGTGCGCGAAACACCGACGTACAATTTGATTCATGTTCGGGTGGGGCTCACTAGTGACCCGTATTTATTGCGCCGGGATAAGTTGTGAAAACCGTGTTTTCGGCACCCCGTAGTGACTAGGAGTCCTAAAATGTGTTCGGAACGACCCGTGCGTGAAACACCAACGCACTATTTTATTGATGTTCGGGTGGGCTGACTAGTGACCCGCATTTATTGCGTCGGGACAAGTTGTGAAAACCGTGTTTTCCGCACACGGTAGTGACTAGGAGTCCTAAAATGTGTTCTAGAAGAACTCGTGCGCGAAACACCGATCCACAACTTTGTTCATCTTCACTTGGGCCCACCGAGTGAGTTGTTTTTATTGCGTCGCAACAAGTTGTGAAAACCGTATTTTCCACACCCGGTAGTAACTAGGAGTCATAAAATGAGTTCTGGAATAACCCGTGCGCTAAACCTTGACGCAGAATTTTGTTCACGTTCGAGTGGGCCCACTAGTGACCCGCATTTATTGCGTCGGGACAAGTTGTAAAAGCCGGGTTTTCCACGCCGGTAATGACTAGGAGTCCTAAAATTTGTTCGAGAACGACACAGGCGCAAAACACCCACGCACGATTTTATTCATGTTCGGGTGGGCCCACTAGTGAGCTGCATTTATTGTGCCGGGACAAGTTGTGAAAACCACGTATTCCACACCCGGTAGTGACTAGGAGTCCTAAAATGTGTTCTAGAACAACCTGTGCGCGAAGCATTGACGCACAATTTGATTCATGTTCGGGTGGGGCTGACTAGTGAGCTGCATTTATTGCGTCGGGACAAGTTGTAAAAACTGTGTTTTCCACGCCGGTAGTGACTAGGAGTCCTAAAATGTGTTCTAGAACGACTCGTGCACGAAACACCGACGCACAATTTTATTCATGTTCGGGTGGGCTGACTAGAGACCCGCATTTATTGTACTGGACAAGTTGTGAAAACCATGTTTTCCGCACCGGTAGTGACTAGGAGTCCTAAAATGTGTTCGGTACAACCTGTGCGGGAAACACCGACGCACAATTTTATTCATGTTCGGGTTGCCTCACTAGTGACCCGCATTTATTGCGTCGGGACAAGTTGTGAAAACCGTGTTTTCCGCACCGGTAGTGATTAGGAGTCCTAAAATATGTTCGGAACGACCCGTGCGCGAAACACCGACGCACAACGTTGTTCATCTTCACGTGGGCCCACCAGTGAGCTATTTTTATTGCGCCGCAACAAGTTGTGAAAACCGTATTTTCCACACCCGGTAGTAACTAGGAGTCATAAAATGAGTTCTGGAATAACCCGTGCGCTAAACCTCGACGCAGAATTTTGTTCACGTTCGGGTGGGCCCACTAGTGACCCGCATTTATTGCGCCGGGACAAGTTGTGAAAACCGTATTTTCCGCACCCGGTAGTGACTAGGAGTCCTTAAATTTGTTCAGGAACGACCCGGCGCAAAACACCCACGCATGATTTTATTCATGTTCGGGTGGGCCCACTAGTGAGCTGCATTTTTGTGCCGGGACAAGTTGTGAAAACCACGTTTTCCACACCCGGTAGTGACTAGGAGTCCTAAAATGTGTTCTAGAACAACCTGTGCGCGAAGCACTCGACGCACAATTTGATTCATGTTCGGGTGGGGCTGACTAGTGACCCGCATTTATTGCGCCGGGACAAGTTGTGAAAACCGTGTTTTCCGCACTCGGTAGTGACTAGGAGTCCTAAAATGTGTTCTAGAACGACCTTTGCGTGAAACACCGACGCACAATTTGATTCATGTTCGGGTTGGCTCACTAGTGACCCGCATTTATTGCGCCGGGACAAGTTGTGAAAACCGTGTTTTCCGCACCCGGTAGTGACTAGGAGTCCTAAAATGTGTTCTGGAACGACCGGTGCGCGAAACACCCACGCACAATTTTATTCATGTTCGTGTGGGCTCACTAGTGACCCGCATTTATTGTGTCGGGACAAGTTGTGAAAACCGTGTTTTCCGCACCGGGTAGTGATTAGGAGTCCTAAAATGTGTTCCGGAACGACCTGGGCGCGAAACACCGATGCACAACTTTGTTCATCTTCACTTGGGCCCACCAGTGAGCTGTTTTTATTGCGCCGCAACAAGTTGTGAAAACCGTATTTTCCACACCCGTAGTAACTAGGAGTCATAAAATGAGTTCTGGAATAACCCGTGCGCTAAACCTCGACGCAGAATTTTGTTCACGTTCGGGTGGGCCCACTAGTGACCCGCATTTATTGGGTCGGGTCAAGTTGTAAAACCGTGTTTTCCGCGCCGGTAATGACTAGGAGTCCTAAAATGCGTTCGGAACGAACCGTGCGCGAAACACCGACGCACAATTTTATTCATGTTTGGGTGGGCTCACTAGTGACCCGCATTTATTACGTCGGGACAAGTTGTGAAAACCGTATTTTCGGCACCCGGTAGTGACTAGGAGTCCTAAAATTTGTTCGGGAAGGACCCGGGCGCAAAACACCCACGCACGATTTTATTCATGTTCGGGTGGGCCCACTAGTGAGCCGCATTTATTGTGTCGGGACAAGTTGTGAAAACCATGTTTTTCACACCCGGTAGTGATTAGGAGTCCTAAAATGTGTTCTAGAACAACCCGTGCGCGAAGCACCGACGCACAATTTGATTCATGTTCGGGTGGGGCTCACTAGTGACCCGCATTTATTGCGTCGGGATAAGTTGTGAAAACCGTGTTTTCGGCACCCCGTAGTGACTAGGAGTCCTAAAATGTGTTCTAGAACGACCCGTGCGTGAAACACCAACGCACTATTTTATTGATGTTCGGGTGGGCTGACTAGTGACCCGCATTTATTGCCCCGGGACAAGTTGTGAAAACCGTGTTTTCCGCACACGGTAGTGACTAGGAGTCCTAAAATGTGTTCTAGAAGAACTCGTGCGCGAAACACCGACGTACAATTTGATTCATGTTCGGGTGGGGCTCACTAGTGACCCGTATTTATTGCGCCGGGATAAGTTGTGAAAACCGTGTTTATGCACCCCGTAGTGACTAGGAGTCCTAAAATGTGTTCGGAACGACCCGTGCGTGAAACACCAACGCACTATTTTATTGATGTTCGGGTGGGCTCGACTAGTGACCCGCATTTATTGCGTCGGGACAAGTTGTGAAAACCGTGTTTTCCGCACACGGTAGTGACTAGGAGTCCAAAAATGTGTTCTAGAACGAACCCGTGCGCGAAACACCGATCCACAACTTTGTTCATCTTCACTTGGGCCCACCGGTGAGTTGTTTTTATTGCGTCGCAACAAGTTGTGAAAACCGTATTTTCCACACCCGGTAGTAACTAGGAGTCATAAAATGAGTTCTGGAATAACCCGTGCGCTAAACCTTGACGCAGCATTTTGTTCACGTTCGAGTGGGCCCACTAGTGACCCGCATTTATTGCGTCGGGACAAGTTGTAAAACCGGGTTTTCCACGCCGGTAATGACTAGGAGTCCTAAAATTTGTTCAGGAACGACCCGGGCGCAAAACACCCACGCACGATTTTATTCATGTTCGGGTGGGCCCACTAGTGAGCTGCATTTATTGTGCCGGGACAAGTTGTGAAAACCACGTTTTCCACACCCGTAGTGACTAGGAGTCCTAAAATGTGTTCTAGAACAACCCGTGCGCGAAGCACCGACGCACAATTTAATTCATGTTCGGGTGGGGCTGACTAGTGACCCGCATTTATTGCGTCGGGACAAGTTGTAAAACCGTGTTTTCCACGCCCGTAATGACTAGGAGTCCTAAAATGCGTTCGGAACGACTCCGTGCGCGAAACACCGACGCACAATTTTATTCATGTTCGGGTGGGCCCACTAGTGAGCCCCATTTATTGTGCCGGCACAAGTTGTAAAAACCACGTTTTCCACACCCAGTAGTGACTAGGAGTCCTAAAATGTCTTCTAGAACAACCGGTGCGCGAAACACCGACGCACAATTTGATTCATGTTCGGTGGGCTCACTAGTGACCCGCATTTATTTCGTCGGGACAAGTTGTGAAAACCGTGTTTTCCACACCCGGTAGTGATTAGGAGTCCTAAAATGTGTTCTAGAACGACTCGTGCGCGAAACACCGACGCACAAATTTATTCATGTTCGGGTGGGCTGACTAGAGACCCGCATTTATTGCACCGGACAAGTTGTGAAAACCATGTTTTCCGCACCCGGTAGTGACTAGGAGTCCTAAAATGTTTTCTGGTACAACCTCGTGCGGGAAACACCGACGCACAATTTTATTCATGTTCGGGTTGCCTCACTAGTGACCCGCATTTATTGCGTCGGGACAAGTTGTGAAAACCGTGTTTTCCGCACCGGTAGTGATTAGGAGTCCTAAAATGTGTTCGGAACGACCCGTGCGCGAAACACCGACGCACAACTTTGTTCATCTTCACGTGGGCCCACCGGTGAGCTGTTTTTATTGCGCCGCAACAAGTTGTGAAAACCGTATTTTCCACACCCGGTAGTAACTAGGAGTCATAAAATGGGTTCTGGAATAACCCGTGCGCTAAACCTCGACGCAGAATTTTGTTCACGTTCGGGTGGGCCCACTAGTGACCCGCATTTATGGTGTCGGGACAAGTTGTAAAAACCGTGTTTTCCGCGCCCGGTAATGACTAGGAGTCCTAAAATGCGTTCCGCAATGACCCGTGCGCGAAACACCGACGCACAATTTTATTCATGTTCGGGTGGGCTCACTAGTGACCCGCATTTATTGCGCCGGGACAAGTTGTGAAAACCGTATTTTCCGCACCCGGTAGTGACTAGGAGTCCTAAAATTTGTTCGAGAACGACCCGAGCGCAAAACACCCACGCACGATTTTATTCATGTTCGGGTGGGCCCACTAGTGAGCTGCATTTATTGTGTCGGGACAAGTTGTGAAAACCACGTTTTCCACACCCGGTAGTGACTAGGAGTCCTAAAATGTGTTCTAGAACAACTCTGTGCGCGAAGCACACGACGCACAATTTGATTCATGTTCGGGTGGGGCTGACTAGTGACCCGCATTTATTGCGCCGGGACAAGTTGTGAAAACCGTGTTTTCCGCACTCGGTAGTGACTAGGAGTCCTAAAATGTGTTCTAGAACGACCTTTGCGTGAAACACCGACGCACAATTTGATTCATGTTCGGGTTGGCTCACTAGTGACCCGCATTTATTGCGCCGGGACAAGTTGTGAAAACCGTGTTTTCCGCTCCCGGTAGTGACTAGGAGTCCTAAAATGTGTTCGGAACGACCAGTGCGCGAAACACCCACGCACAATTTTATTCATGTTCGTGTGGGCTCACTAGTGACCCGCATTTATTGTGCTCGGGACAAGTTGTGAAAACCGTGTTTTCCGCACCGAGTAGTGATTAGGAGTCCTAAAATGTGTTCGGAACGACCCGGGCGCGAAACACCGATGCACAACTTTGTTCATCTTCACTTGGGCCCACCAGTGAGTTGTTTTTATTGCGTCGCAACAAGTTGTGAAAACCGTATTTTCCACACCCGGTAGTAACTAGGAGTCATAAAATGAGTTCTGGAATAACCCGTGCGCTAAACCTTGACGCAGCATTTTGTTCACGTTCGAGTGGGCCCACTAGTGACCCGCATTTATTGCGTCGGGACAAGTTGTAAAACCGGGTTTTCCACGCCCGTAATGACTAGGAGTCCTAAAATTTGTTCGAGAACGACCCGGGCGCAAAACACCCACGCACGATTTTATTCATGTTCGGGTGGGCCCACTAGTGAGCTGCATTTATTGTGTCGGGACAAGTTGTGAAAACCACGTTTTCCACACCCGGTAGTGACTAGGAGTCCTAAAATGTGTTCTAGAACAACCCGTGCGCGAAGCATCGACGCACAATTTGATTCATGTTCGGGTGGGGCTGACTAGTGACCCGCATTTATTGCGTCGGGACAAGTTGTAAAACCGTGTTTTCCACGCCGGTAATGACTAGGAGTCCTAAAATGCGTTCTGGAACGACCTGTGCGCGAAACACCGACGCACAATTTTATTCATGTTCGGGTGGGCCCACTAGTGAGCCCCATTTATTGTGCCGAGACAAGTTGTAAAAACCACGTTTTCCACACCCAGTAGTGACTAGGAGTCCTAAAATGTCTTCTAGAACAACCGGTGCGCGAAACACCGACGCACAATTTGATTCATGTTCGGGTGGGCTCACTAGTGACCCGCATTTATTTCGTCGGGACAAGTTGTGAAAACCGTGTTTTCCACACCCGATAGTGATTAGGAGTCCTAAAATGTGTTCTAGAACGACTCGTGCGCGAAACACCGACGCACAAATTTATTCATGTTCGGGTGGGCTGACTAGAGACCCGCATTTATTGCACCGGACAAGTTGTGAAAACCATGTTTTCCGCACCCGGTAGTGACTAGGAGTCCTAAAATGTGTTCTGGTACAACCTCGTGCGGGAAACACCGACGCACAATTTTATTCATGTTCGGGTTGCCTCACTAGTGACCCGCATTTATTGCGTCGGGACAAGTTGTGAAAACCGTGTTTTCCGCACCGGTAGTGATTAGGAGTCCTAAAATGTGTTCGGAACGACCCGTGCGCGAAACACCGACGCACAACTTTGTTCATCTTCACGTGGGCCCACCGGTGAGCTGTTTTTATTGCGCCGCAACAAGTTGTGAAAACCGTATTTTCCACACCTGGTAGTAACTAGGAGTCATAAAATGAGTTCGGAATAACCCGTGCGCTAAACCTCGACGCAGAATTTTGTTCACGTTCGGGTGGGCCCACTAGTGACCCGCATTTATGGCGTCGGGACAAGTTGTAAAAACTGTGTTTTCCGCGCCGGTAATGACTAGGAGTCCTAAAATGCGTTCTGCAACGACCCGTGCGCGAAACACCGACGCACAATTTTATTCATGTTCGGGTGGGCTCACTAGTGACCCGCATTTATTGCTGCCGGGACAAGTTGTGAAAACCGTATTTTCCGCACCCGGTAGTGACTAGGAGTCCTAAAATTTGTTCAGGAACGACCCGGGCGCAAAACACCCACGCACGATTTTATTCATGTTCGGGTGGGCCCACTAGTGCGCTGCATTTATTGTGTCGGGACAAGTTGTGAAAACCACGTTTTCCACACCCGGTAGTGACTAGGAGTCCTAAAATGTGTTCTAGAACAACTCTGTGCGCGAAGCACCGACGCACAATTTGATTCATGTTCGGTGGGGCTGACTAGTGACCCGCATTTATTGCGCCGGGACAAGTTGTGAAAACCGTGTTTTCCACACTCGGTAGTGACTAGGAGTCCTAAAATGTGTTCTAGAACGACCTTTGCGCGAAACACCGACGCACAATTTGATTCATGTTCGGGTTGGCTCACTAGTGACCCGCATATATTGCGTCGGGACAAGTTGTGAAAACCGTGTTTTCCGCACCGGTAGTGATTAGGAGTTCTAAAATGTGTTCGGAACGACCTAGGCGCAAACACCGATGCACAACTTTGTTCATCTTCACTTGAGCTCACCAGTGAGTTGTTTTTATTGCGTCGCAACAAGTTGTGAAAACCGTATTTTCCACACCCAGGAGTCATAAAATGAGTTCGGAATAACCCGTGCGCTAAACCTCGACGCAGAATTTTATTCACGTTCGAGTGGGCCCACTAGTGACCCGCATTTATTGCGTTGGGACAAGTTGTAAAACCGGGTTTTCCACGCCCGTAATGACTAGGAGTCCTAAAATTTGTTCAGGAACGACCCAGGCGCAAAACACCCACGCACGATTTTATTCATGTTCGGGTGGGCCCACTAGTGAGCTGCATTTATTGTGCCGGGACAAGTTGTGAAAACCACGTTTTCCACACCCGGTAGTGACTAGGAGTCCTAAAATGTGTTCTAGAACAACCTGTGCGCGAAGCACCGACGCATAATTTGATTCATGTTCGGGTGGGGCTGACTAGTGACCCGCATTTATTGCGTCGGGACAAGTTGTGAAAACCGTGTTTTCCACACCCGGTAATAACTAGGAGTCCTAAAATGCGTTCTAGAACGACCTGTGCGCGAAACACCGACGCACAATTTGATTCATGTTCGGGTTGGCTCACTAGTGACCCGCATTTATTGCGCCGGGACAAGTTGTGAAAACCGTGTTTTCCGCAACCGGTAGTGACTAGGAGTCCTAAAATGTGTTCTGGAACGACCCGTGCGCGAAACACCCACGCACAATTTTATTCATGTTCGTGTGGGCTCACAAGTGACCCGCATTTATTGTGCCGGGACAAGTTGTGAAAACCGTGTTTTCCGCACCGGTAGTGATTAGGAGTCCTAAAATGTGTTCGGAACGACCCGGGCGTGAAACACCGACGCACAACTTTGTTCATCTTCACTTGGGCCCACCGGTGAGTTGTTTTTATTGCGTCGCAACAAGTTGTGAAAACCGTATTTTCCACACCCGGTAGTAACTAGGAGTCATAAAATGAGTTCTGGAATAACCCGTGCGCTAAACCTCAACGCAGAATTTTGTTCACGTTCGGGTGGGCCCATTAGTGACCCGCATTTATTGCGTCGGGTCAAGTTGCAACCCGCATTTGTGAAAACCTCGTTTTCCACACCGGTAGTGACTAGGAGTCCCAAAATGTGTTCTAGAACAACTCTGTGCGCGAAGCACCGACGCAAAATTTGATTCATGATCGGGTGGGCTCACAAGTGACCCGCATTTATTGCGCCGGGACAAGTTGCGAAAACCGTGTTTTCGGCACCCCATAGTAACCAGGAGTCCTAAAATGTGTTCGGAACGACACGTGCGCGAAACATCGACACACAATTTTATTGATGTTCGGGTGGGCTGACTAGTGACCCGCATTTATTGTCGTCGGGACAAGTTGTGAAAACCGTGTTTTCCGCACCAGGTAGTGACTAGGAGTCCTAAAATGAGTTCGGAAGAACCCGTGTGGTAAACCTCGATGCAGAATTTTGTTCACGTTCGGGTGGGCCCACTAGTGACCCGCATTTATTGCGTCGGGACAAGTTGTAAAAACTGTGTTTTCCGCACCCGGTAGTGACTAGGAGTCCTAAAATATGTTCGGAACGACCCGTGCGCGAAACACCGACGCACAATTTTGTTCATGTTCGGGTGGGTTCACTAGTGAGCCGCATTTTTGTGCTCGGGACAAGTTGTGAAAACCGTGTTTTCGGCACCCGTAGAGACTAGGAGTCCTAAAATGTGTTCGGAACGACTCGTGTGCGAAACACCCACGCACAATTTTATTCATGTTCGGGTGGGCTCACTAGTGACCCGCATTTATTGCGTCGGGACAAGTTGTGAAAACCGTGTTTTCCGCACCCAGTAGTGACAATGAGTCCTAAAATGTGTTCTCTAATGATCCGTGCGCGAAACACCGAGGCACGACTTTGTTCATCTTCACATTGACCCATTAGTGATCCGCATTTGTTGCGCCGGGACAAGTTGTGAAAACCGTATTTTCCGCATCCGGTAGAGACTAGGAGTCCTAAAATGAGTTCGGAAGAACCCGTGTGCTAAACCTCGACGCAGAATTTTGTTCACGTTCGGGTGGGCCCACTAGTGACCCGCATTTATTGCGTCGGGACAAGTTGTAAAAACTGTGTTTTCCGCACCCGGTAGTGACTAGGAGTCCTAAAATATGTTCTAGAACGACCCGTGCGCGAAACACCGACGCACAATTTTGTTCATGTTCGGGTGGGCTCACTAGTGACCCGCATTTTTGTGCCGGGACAAGTTGTGAAACCGTGTTTTCGGCACCCCGTAGTGACTAGGAGTCCTAAAATGTGTTCGGAACGACCTGTGCGCGAAACACCCACGCACAATTTTATTGATGTTCGGGTGGGCTCACTAGTGACCCGCATTTATTGCGCCGAGACAAGTTGTGAAAACCGTGTTTTCCGCACCCGATAGTGACTAGGAGTCCTAAAATGTGTTCTGGAATGATCCGTGCGCGAAACACCGAGGCACGACTTTGTTCATCTTTGCATTGGCCCATTAGTGATCCGCATTTGTTGCGCCGGGACAAGTTGTGAAAACCGTATTTTCCGCACCCGGTAGAGACTAGGAGTCCTAAAATGAGTTCGGAAGAAACCGTGTGCTAAACCTCGACGCAGAATTTTGTTCACGTTCGGGTGGGCCCACTAGTGACCCGCATTTATTGCATCGGGACAAGTTGTAAAACTGTGTTTTCCACTCCCGGTAGTGACTAGGAGTTCTAAAATGTGTTCGGAACGACTCGTGCGCGAAACACCGACACACAATTTTATTCATGTTCGGGTGGGCTCACTAGTGACCCGCATTTTTGTGCTCGGGACAACTTGTGAAAACCGTGTTTTCGGCACCCCGTAGTGACTAGGAGTCCTAAAATGTGTTCTGGAACGACCTGTGCGCGAAACACCGACACACAATTTTATTCAAGTTCGGGTGGGCTGACTGGTGACCCGCATTTATTGCGCCGGGACAAGTTGTGAAAACCGTGTTTTCCGTACCCGGTAGTGACTAGGAGTCCTAAAATGTGTTCCGGAATGATCCGTGCGCGAAACACGGAGGCACGACTTTGTTCATCTTCGCATTGGCCCATTAGTGATCCGCATTTGTTGCGCCGGGACAAGTTGTAAAAACCGGGTTTTCCACGCCGGTAATGACTAGGAGTCCTAAAATTTGTTCGAGAACGACCCGGGCGCAAAACACCCACGCACGATTTTATTCATGTTCGGGTGGGCCCACTAGTGAGCTGCATTTATTGTGTCGGGACAAGTTGTGAAAACCACGTTTTCCACACCCGTAGTGACTAGGAGTCCTAAAATCTGTTCTAGAACAACTCGTGCGCGAAACACCGACGCACAATTTTATTCATGTTCGGGTGGGCCCACTAGTGAGCCCCACTTATTGTGCCGGGACAAGTTGTAAAAACCACGTTTTCCACACCCGGTAGTGACTAGGAGTCCTAAAATGTCTTCTAGAACAACCGGTGCGCGAAACACCGACGCACGATTTGATTCATGTTCGGGTGCGCTCACTAGTGACCCGCATTTATTTCGTCGGGACAAGTTGTGAAAACCGTGTTTTCCACACCCGATAGTGATTAGGAGTCCTAAAATGTGTTCTAGAAGGACTCGTGCGCGAAACACCGACGCACAAATTTATTCATGTTCGGATGGGCTGACTAGAGACCCGCATTTATTGCACCGGACAAGTTGTGAAAACCATGTTTTCCGCACCTGGTAGTGACTAGGAGTCCTAAAATGTGTTCCGGTACAACCCGTGCGGGAAACACCGACGCACAATTTTATTCATGTTCGGGTTGCCTCACTAGTGACCCGCATTTATTGCGTCGGGACAAGTTGTGAAAACCGTGTTTTCCGCACCGGTAGTGATTAGGAGTCCTAAAATGTGTTCGGAACGACCCGTGCGCGAAACACCGACGCACAACTTTGTTCATCTTCACGTGGGCCCACCAGTGAGCTGTTTTTATTGCGCCGCAACAAGTTGTGAAAACCGTATTTTCCACACCCGGTAGTAACTAGGAGTCATAAAATGAGTTCTGGAATAACCCGTGCGCTAAACCTCGACGCAGAATTTTGTTCACGTTCGGGTGGGCCCACTAGTGACCCGCATTCATGGCGTCGGGACAAGTTGTAAACACTCGTGTTTTCCGCGCCCGGTAATGACTAGGAGTCCTAAAATGCGTTCTGCAACGACCCGTGCGCGAAACACCGACGCACAATTTTATTCATGTTCGGGTGGGCTCACTAGTGACCCGCATTTATTGCGCCGGGACAAGTCGAGAAAACCGTATTTTCCGCACCCGGTAGTGACTAGGAGTCCTAAAATTTGTTCGAGAACGACCCGGCGCAAAACACCCACGCACGATTTTATTCATGTTCGGGTGGGCCCACTAGTGCGCTGCATTTATTGTGTCGGGACAAGTTGTGAAAACCACGTTTTCCACACCCGGTAGTGACTAGGAGTCCTAAAATGTGTTCTAGAACAACTTGTGCGCGAAGCACCGACGCACAATTTGATTCATGTTCGGGTGGGGCTGACTCGTGACCCGCATTTATTGCGCCGGGACAAGTTGTGAAAACCGTGTTTTCCGCACTCGGTAGTGACTAGGAGTCCTAAAATGTGTTCTAGAACGACCTTTGCGCGAAACACCGACGCACAATTTGATTCATGTTCGGGTTGGCTCACTAGTGACCCGCATATATTGCGTCGGGACAAGTTGTGAAAACCATGTTTTCCGCACCCGGTAGTGACTAGGAGTCCTAAAATGTGTTCTGGAACGACCATGTGCGCGAAACACCCACGCACAATTTTATTCATGTTCGCGTGGGCTCAGTAGTGACCCGCATTTATTGTGTCGGGACAAGTTGTGAAAACCGTGTTTTCCGCACCTGGTAGTGATTAGGAGTCCTAAAATGTGTTCTGGAACGACCCGGGCGCAAACACCGATGCACAACTTTGTTCATCTTCACTTGGGCCCACTAGTGAGTTATTTTTATTGCGTCGCAACAAGTTGTGAAAACCGTATTTTCCACACCCGGGAGTGATAAAATGAGTTCTGGAATAACCCGTGCGCTAAACCTCGACGCAGAATTTTATTCACGTTCGAGTGGGCCCACTAGTGACCCGCATTTATTGCGCCGGGACAAGTTGTAAAAACCGGGTTTTCCACGCCCGTAATGACTAGGAGTCCTAAAATTTGTTCGAGAACGACCCGGCGCAAAACACCCACGCATGATTTTTTCATGTTCGAGTGGGCCCACTAGTGAGCTGCATTTATTGTGTCGGGACAAGTTGTGAAAACCACGTTTTCCACACCCGGTAGTGACTAGTAGTCCTAAAATGTGTTCTAGAACAACTCGTGCGCGAAGCACCGACGCACAATTTGATTCATGTTCGGGTGGGGCTGACTAGTGACCCGCATTTATTGCGCCGGGACAAGTTGTGAAAACCGTGTTTTCCGCACTCGGTAGTGACTAGGAGTCCTAAAATGTGTTCTAGAACGACCTTTGCGCGAAACACCGACGCACAATTTGATTCATGTTCGGGTTGGCTCACTAGTGACCCGCATTTATTGCGCCGGGACAAGTTGTGAAAACCGTGCTTTCCGCAACCGGTAGTGACTAGGAGTCCTAATATGTGTTCCGGAATGACACGTGCGCGAAACACCCACGCACAATTTTATTCATGTTCGTGTGGGCTCACAAGTGACCCGCATTTATTGTGCTGGGACAAGTTGTGAAAACCGTGTTTTCCGCACCGGTAGTGATTAGGAGTCCTAAAATGTGTTCGGAACGACACAGGCGCGAAACACCGATGCACAACTTTGTTCATCTTCACTTGGGCCCACCGGTGAGTTGTTTTTATTGCGTCGCAACAAGTTGTGAAAACCGTATTTTCCACACCCGGTAGTAACTAGGAGTCATAAAATGAGTTCTGGAATAACCCGTGCGCTAAACCTCGACGCATAATTTTGTTCACGTTCGGGTGGGCCCATTAGTGACCCGCATTTATTGCGTCGGTCAAGTTGTAACCCGCATTTGTGAAAACCTCGTTTTCCACACCCGGTAGTGACTAGGAGTCCCAAAATGTGTTCTAGAACAACCTGTGTGCGCAGCACGCGACGCAAAATTTGATTCATGATCGGGTGGGCTCACAAGTGACCCGCATTTATTGCGTCGGGACAAGTTGTGAAAACCGTGTTTTCGGCACCCCATAGTGACCAGGAGTCCTAAAATGTGTTCTGGAACGACCTGTGCGCGAAACATCGACACACAATTTTATTGATGTTCGGGTGGGCTGACTAGTGGCCCGCATTTATTGTGCCGGGACAAGTTGTGAAAACCGTGTTTTCCGCACCGGGTAGTGACTAGGAGTCCTAAAATGAGTTCCGGAAGAACCCGTGTGCTAAACCTCGATGCAGAATTTTGTTCACGTTCGGGTGGGCCCACTAGTGACCCGCATTTATTGCGTCGGGACAAGTTGTAAAAGCTGTGTTTTCCGCACCCGGTAGTGACTAGGAGTCCTAAAATATGTTCGGAACGACCCGTGCGCGAAACACCGACACACAATTTTGTTCATGTTCGGGTGGGTTCACTAGTGAGCCGCATTTTTGTGCTTAGGGACAAGTTGTGAAAACCGTGTTTTCGGCACCCGGTAGAGACTAGGAGTCCTAAAATGTGTTCGGAACGACCTGTGCGCGAAACACCCACGCACAATTTTATTCATGTTCGGGTGGGCTCACTAGTGACCCGTATTTTTTGCGCCGAGACAAGTTGTGAAAACCGTGTTTTCCGCACCCGGTAGTGACTAGGAGTCCTAAAATGTGTTCGGAATGATCCGTGCGCGAAACACCGAGGCACGACTTTGTTCATCTTCGCATTGGCCCATTAGTGATCCGCATTTGTTGCGCCGGGACAAGTTGTGAAAATCGTATTTTCCGCACCTGGTAGAGACTAGGAGTCCTAAAATGAGTTCCGGAAGAAACCGTGTGCTAAACCTCGACGCAGAATTTTGTTCACGTTCGGGTGGGCCCACTAGTGACCCGCATTTATTGCGTCGGGACAAGTTGTAAAAACTATGTTTTCCACTCCCGGTAGTGACTAGGAGTCCTAAAATGTGTTCGGAACGACCCGTGCGCGAAACACCGACACACAATTTTATTCATGTTCGGGTGGGCTCACTAGTGACCCGCATTTTTGTGCCGGGACAACTTGTGAAAACCGTGTTTTTGGCACCCCGTAGTGACTAGGAGTCCTAAAATGTGTTCGGAACGACCTGTGCGCGAAACACCGACACACAATTTTATTCAAGTTCGGGTGAGCTGACTGGTGACCCGCATTTATTGCGCCGGGACAAGTTGTGAAAACCGTGTTTTCCGCACCCGGTAGTGACTAGGAGTCCTAAAATGTGTTCTGGAATGATCCGTGCGCGAAACACGGAGGCACGACTTTGTTCATCTTCGCATTGGCCCATTAGTGATCCGCATTTGTTGCGCGGGACAAGTTGTGAAAATCGTATTTTCCGCACGCGGTAGAGGCTAGGAGTCCTAAAATGAGTTCCGGACAAGTTGTGAAAATCGTATTTTCCGCACGCGGTAGAGGCTAGGAGTCCTAAAATGAGTTCGGAAGAACCCGTGTGCTAAACCTCGACGCAGAATTTTGTTCACGTTCGGGTGGGCCCACTAGTGACCCGCATTTATTGCGTCGGGACAAGTTGTAAAAGCTGTGTTTTCCGCACCCGGTAGTGACTAGGAGTCCTAAAATATGTTCGGAACGACCCGTGCGCAAAACATCGACACACAAATTTGTTCATGTTCGGGTGGGTTCACTAGTGACCCGCATTTTTGTGCTCGGGACAAGTTGTGAAAACCGTGTTTTCGGCACCCGTAGAGACTAGGAGTCCTAAAATGTGTTCTGGAACGACACGTGCGCGAAACACCCACGCACAATTTTATTCATGTTCGGGTGGGCTGATCGGTGACCCGCATTTATTGCGCCGGGACAAGTTGTGAAAACCGTGTTTTCCGCACCCGGTAGTGACTAGGAGTCCTAAAATGTTTTCTGGAATGATCCGTGCGCGAAACACGGAGGCACGACTTTGTTCATCTTCGCATTGGCCCATTAGTGATCCGCATTTATTGCGCCGGGACAAGTTGCGAAAATCGTATTTTCCGCACGCGGTAGAGGCTAGGAGTCCTAAAATGAGTTCCGGAAGAACCCGTGTGCTAAACCACGACGCAGAATTTTGTTCACGTTCGGGTGGGCCCACTAGTGACCCGCATTTATTGCGTCGGGACAAGTTGTAAAAGCTGTGTTTTCCGCACCCGGTAGTGACTAGGAGTCCTAAAATATGTTCGGAACGACCCGTGCGCAAAACATCGACGCACAATTTTGTTCATGTTCGGGTGGGCTCACTAGTGACCCGCATTTTTGTGCTCGGGACAAGTTGTGAAAACCGTGTTTTCGGCACCCCGTAGTGACTAGGAGTTCTAAAATGTGTTCTTGAACTACCTGTGCGCGAAACACCCACGCAAAATTTTATTCATGTTCGGGTGGGCTCACTAGTGACCCGCATTTATTGCGCCGGGACAAGTTGTAAAAACCGTGTTTTCCGCACCCGGTAGTGACTAGAAGTCCTAAAATGTGTTCGGAATGATCCGTGCGCGAAACACCGAGGCATGACTTTGTTCATCTTCGCATTGGCCCATTAGTGATCCGCATTTGTTGCACGGGACAAGTAGTGAAAATCGTATTTTCCGCACGCGGTAGAGACTAGGAGTCCTAAAATGTGTTCGGGTGGGCCCATTAGTGACCCGCATTTATTGCGTCGGGACAAGTTGTAAAAGCTGTGTTTTCCACTCCCGATAGTGACTAGGAGCCCTAAAATGTGTTCGGAACGACACTGTGCGCGAAACACCAACGCACAATTTTATTCATGTTCGGGTGGGCTCACTAGTGACCCGCATTTATTGCGCCGGGACAAGTTGTGAAAACCGTATTTTCCGCACCCGATGCGACTAGGAGTCCTAAAATTTGTTCGGGAACGACCTGTGCGTGAAACACCCACGCACAATTTGATTCATGTTCGGGTGGGCTCACTCGGTAACCCGCATTTATAGCGTCGAGACAAGTTGTGAAAGTCGTGTTTTCCGCACCCGTATCGAGGAGTCCTAAAATGTGTTCCGGAATGATCCGTGCGCGAAACACCGAGGCACGACTTTGTTCATCTTCGCATTGGCCCATTAGTGATCCGCATTTGTTGCGCCGGGACAAGTTGTGAAAACCGTATTTTCCGCATCCGGTAGAGACTAGGAGTCCTAAAATGAGTTCGGAAGAACCCGAGCGCAAAACACCCACGCACGATTTTATTCATGTTCGGGTGGGCCCATTAGTGAGCCGTATTTATTGTGCCGGGACAAGTTGTGAAAACCACGTTTTCCAAACCCGGTAGTGACTAGAAGTCCTAAAATGTGTTCGGAATGATCCGTGCGCGAAACACCGAGGCATGACTTTGTTCATCTTCGCATTGGCCCATTAGTGATCCGCATTTGTTGCACCGGGACAAGTAGTGAAAATAGTATTTTCCGCACGCGGTAGAGACTAGGAGTCCTAAAATGTGTTCGGATAGACTCGTGCGCGAAACACCGACGCACAATTTTATTGATGTTCGGGCGGGCTGACTAGTGACCCGCATTTATTGCGCCGGGACAAGTTGTGAAAACCGTGTTTTCCGCACCCGGTAGTGACTAGGAGTCCTAAAATGTGTTCTAGAAAAACTCTGTGCGCGAAACACCGGCGCACAATTTTATTCATGTTCGGGTGGGCTCACTAGTGACCCGCCCTTATTATGCCAGGACAAGTTGTGAAAACCGTATTTTCCGCACTCGGTAGTGACTAGGAGTCCTAAAATGTGTTCTGGAATGATCCGTGCGCGAAACACCGAGGCACGACTTTGTTCATCTTCGCATTGGCCCATTAGTGATCCGCAATTGTTGCGTCGGGACAAGTTGTGAAAACCGTATTTTCCTCACTCAGTGCAGACTAGGAGTCCTAAAATGAGTTACGGAAGAACCCGTATGCTAAACCTCGACGCAGAATTTTGTTCACGTTCGGGTGGGCCCACTAGTGACCCGCATGTATTGCGTCGGGACAAGTTTGTAAAAGCTGTGTTTTCCGCACCCGGTAGTGACTAGGAGTCCTAAAATGTGTTCGGAACGACTCGTGCGCGAAACACCGACGCAAAATTTTATTCATGTTCGGGTGGGCTCACTAGTGACCCGCATTTTTGCGTCGGGACAAGTTGTGAAAACCGTGTTTTACGCACCGGTAGTGACTAGGAGTCCTAAAATGTGTTCGGAATGATCGGTGCGCGAAACACCGAGGCACGACTTTGTTCATCTTCGCATTGGCCCATTAGTGATCCGCAATTGTTGCGCCGGGACAGGTTGTGAAAACCGTATTTTCCGCACCCGATAGAGACTAGGAGTCCTAAAATGAGTTCCGGAAGAACCCGTATGCTAAACCTCGACGCGGAATTTTGTTCACGTTCGGGTGGGCCCACCGGTGCAGAAAATACGATTTTCACAACTTGTTGGGGCGCAATAAAAGTGGGTCACTCGTGGGCCCACGTGAAGATGAACAAAGTTTTGCGTCGATGTTTCGTGCACGGGTCATTCCGAACACATTTTAGGACTCCTAGTCCCTACCAGTGTGGAAAACACGGTTTTCACAACTTGTCCCGACACAATAAATGCGGGTCACTAGTGAACCCACCCGAACGTGAATAAAATTGTGCATCGGTGTTTCGCGCATAGGTCATTCCGGAACACATTCTAGGACTCCTAGTATTTACTTGGTGCGGAAAACACGATTTTCACAACTTGTCCCGACGCAATAAATGTGGGTCACAAGTGTGCCCACCCAAACGTGAATAAAATTGTGCGTCGTCCGTAACATATTTTAGGACTCCTTGTCACTACTTGGAGCGGAAAACACGGTTTTCACAACTTGTCTCGACGCAATAAATGCAGGTCACTAGTGGGCCAACCTCAACGTGAACAAAATTCTACTTCGGTGTTTCGCGCTCGAGTCATTCCGAACACATTTTAGGACCCCTAGTCTATACTTCGTGCGGAAAACACGGTTTTCACAACTTGTCCCGACGCAATAAATGTGGATCACTAGTGTGCCCACCCGAACGTGAATAAAATTGTGCGTCGGTGTTTCGCGCACGGGTCGTTCTAGAACACATTTTAGGACTCCTAGTTACTAGTAGGTGCGGAAAACACGGTTTTCATAACTTGTCCCGGCGCAATAAATGCGGGTCACTAGTGGACCCACCTTAACGTGAACAGAATTCTACGTCGGTGTTTCGCGCACGGGTCGTTCCAAAACACATTTTAGGATTTCTAGTCACTACGAGGTGTGGAAGACATGGTTTTTACAACTCGTCTCGGCGCAATAAATGCGGGTCACTTGTGAGCCCAGCCGAACATGAATCAAATTTTGCGTCGGTGTTTCGCGCACGAGTTGTTCTAGAACACATTTTAGGACTCCTAGTCACTAAGGGTGTGGAAAACATGGTTTTCACAACTTGTCCCGCGCAATAAATGCGGCTCACTAGTGGGCCCACCCGAACATGAATAAAATTGTGCAGGGTGTGTTGCGCACGGGTGGTTCCCGTACACATTTTAGGACCCCTAGTCACTATCAAGTGCAGAAAATACGATTTTCACAACTTGTTGGGGCGCAATAAAAGTGGGTCACCTGGTGGACCCACGTGAAGATGAACAAAGTTTTGCGTCGATGTTTCGCGCACGGGTCATTCCGAACACATTTTAGGACTCCTAGTCCCTACCCGGTGCGGAAAACACGGTTTTCACAACTTGTCCCGGCACAATAAATGCGGGTCACTAGTGAACCCACCCGAACGTGAATAAAATTGTGCATCGGTGTTTCGCGCATAGGTCATTCCGAACACATTCTAGGACTCCTAGTATTTACTTGGTGCGGAAAACACGATTTTCACAACTTGTCCCGACGCAATAAATGTGGGTCACAAGTGTGCCCACCCAAACGTGAATAAAATTGTGCGTCGGTGTTTCGCGCACGGACGTCCGGAACATATTTTAGGACTCCTTGTCACTACCCGGAGCGGAAAACACGCTTTTCACAACTTGTCTCGACGCAATAAATGCAGGTTACTAGTGGGCTAACCTTGTCCAGCTCAGGCATGAATACCGAATTCATGAGATACATGAAGTGTGCTAGTGCATTAGTCAATCCAAATGACATCACCAGGTACTCATAAAGTCCATATCTTGTGGAGAATGCAGTCTTCGGTATATCTTCGACTCTTATCTTAATCCGATGATATCCCGAGCGAAGATCTATCTTGGAGAAGACTTTAGCTCCCATCAGCTGATCAAACAAGATATCAATCCTCGGGAGAGTGTACTTGTTCTTGATGGTCACAACATTCAAAGGTCTATAATCCACACATAGCCTTAATGTCTTGTCCTTCTTCTTTACGAACAAGGTCGGGCATCCCCAGGGTGACGAACTTGGACGAATATATCCCTTGTCCAATAATTCCTTTAATTGCACCTTCAACTCTGCTAGCTCATTTGGCGGCATCCAATACGGCCTTCTTGATATTGGTGTCTGTTCAGTCAGTAACTCTATCTTAAACTCTACCGCTCGGTCGGCGGTAAACCCGGTAAATCTTCCGGAAAAACATCGGGGTACTCACAAACTATAGGAATGTCTTCCAAACTTTTACCAATAGTCTTATAAATCATTGGAGGAATAGCTTGGGAAGAAGTCAACTGAAAGCAATCTCGTCCGTGAAGAGGAGAGTTCGGGTGAACTGCAAAAGCATCTATATCCAATACTTGCCTTATGATACTTCATCCATCTCATTCCAAGAATCGCATCCAATCCTTGTCCATTTAAGACTATAAAGGAGGTGGGATAATCCTTACGACCCAATTTCAATGGCAGCTCGGTAGTACTTTGATCTGCAAGTATATTACCTCCAGGCGATGATATGGGATTTGGGTAAGTCATCTTGCATGATGGCAGATTATATTTTTGGACATATCCTTTGTCGACGAAGTTGTGGGTTGTTCCCGAGTCAAATAAGATAATGGCAGCATGATGGTTGATAGAGAACAATCCAGCCATGACTTGGGATCCTTTCGGAATATCTTCGGCAGGTGGTGAAGTTGACACGACCAGTCTTCATCTTACCATATTTCAATGCATTCTTCCGTCGACCAACTGCTTTCCTTTGAGGGCGTGTTGACAATTTCTGCTCTGTTGGTGCAACATAATCTTGAGCCAATTGTCCAAGACAACCATCGCTATAGCTTTGATGGTCGGCGTATGGTGGAGTTTGGGATAAGGAGCGTATGCTTGGATAGATCCGGTTGTTGGACCGCTAAACGGGGAAACACCGTTGCCGAGACCGAGGTGGTCGGTGAGAAATGAGATCCGATGGCATAGGCTTGAATCTCCGATCCGTTGCGAAGTGTGGACTAGACGATACTTGGAGGGTACCTTACTTCCTGTTCATTGCCCTCTTCTTAGCCTTCTCTTCTTGATGAACACGAATAGCATCCTCCATGAGTATAGCATCACTTACCGACTCATTAAAACTAACTCCTCGGTCCAAAACAAGCCGGGATTGTAACTTGGTAGTAAGTCCTTGTTTAAAGCATTCCTTCTTCTTTACGTCGGTGTCCACATTCCGAGGAGCATATTGAGCCGGACGGTTGAACAACTTTGAATAGGAGTGTACGGTCATATTACCTTGCTTCGACGCTAGAAACTCCTTACGCTTTTGGTTCAGGATACCTTCGGAAATATGATGTTCACGAAAAGCCTTTATGAATTCTTGCCATAGTACTTGGTAACCTTCGGGAATCATTGCCTTGTAATTAGCCCACCACGCTCCAGACAAATCCTTCTAGTTGCTGCGCGGCAAAGATAGTCTTCCGATACTCGTGCATGGTAGGAGTTCCAGCTTCGACTCGATAGTACATAACCAATGGTCGGCTTCCGGAGGACCTCCCTCATCCGAAAACATGGGTGGACCAGTGAGTCGGGAAATCCGAATATGTAACGTGAACCGGTGGAGCATGCTGATCTTGACCACCGGCCCGTGGGGCCGTATTCGAACAAGTTCGTTGAAGAAGTTCCCGTTGTTCTTCACGAGACTCCAATATAGTAGCAATAGCTTGTGCCGGGGTAGATGGAGTTGATGCCGACTCTCGAACATCTTGCTTGGGAGCTTTCGGGATGGTTTCCTCTTCCGGTTTGTTCCATTCTCGTTATAAAACTTGGTATTAGTATCACCGATCCAAAATTGGGATATAAGGATACCAACGATACAACACGTTGAAGTTCCAATGCACAAGCGGTGTATAGAGAAGAGGTGCACTATCTCTCATTCCAACCCTAGATTTACTTGTAGTACACTTGCTCTTCCTCGGAAAATCTGCCGTACAAGTCGTGATAACACGACTCATTCCCTGTAAGGTAACGAACAAACCTTGAGTATTCTAATACTCAAGCAAGACTGACCCGTCAACATGGCACGCTAAAGCCGACGCCTAGTATGCAAAGGCTTTCTGGCTGTGGGGTTTACTCCTTTGCGAAAAACAGCATTAAAGGGTGGGTCCTTACTTTCAATATTTTAGCTCAGGTTATGTTCATTAGCCATGGTATTTGCAACCTAACTCTATTCAATCAAGTTTCCAAACAAGATAAATTCCAGCCAACAATCCTTTCATTTCTCTTCCTTCATCTTTCACTTGATTAACTACGATGTGACACGGTGAACAAGCGAGTACTCATTACTGCGAGGGACGACGATTCGAATCGATTTCACCAGCTGGGAAAACCCGTTTACACGGCGTATACGCACCCCTTTGGTCGCATACGACAACCTTTCACGCTAACTCCCGACGGTAGCCGGGTTAGTCTCCCATCCGCCCGAGAACCCGGGGACCCCACGCGATACCCGTCCTCGACGTTATCCGTGAGCGACCACCCATTCCTCTCCCTTTGAGACATGAGGCCTCGCCTCATTCTCCAGCCAATTAGGGGATGAGCTACGTCCAACCACCGAGGCAATTAGGTTACATCGGCTTCCCGGCCCCATAAACACCAGTATGTAATCGGTACGTTCAAGACTTGCTCAACGAGGGCCAACAACGGTACGGTCCTTGATCGACACGAGACGGGGCTACCACCTTGCAAGACCTCGTCCTTGCCCTTTCTCCTACAGGACCCGTCCGATCTCAATTTCATCTCCATCTTCATCTTTACTTTTAACTTCAAAGACATCAATCAACTTAAAGCCTCCATGCTTTAAGATCGGACCGTATCATCTCGCGAGCGTGCTCGAGCACCACTCGACTTCTACCGTAGCCTCCGTGAATTAAGCGTAGCAGCTATCGAGATACAAAACCAACATGGGATAAACAGGTAACATAGGGATCCTACTCATGCATCTAGGGTGTCAAGCAATTCCCGTAACCTAATGCACAATCACGACACAATTACTGTGATAAAAGAAAAGACTTTAAAAACATAGGTGGGATGCACCGGGCTTGCCTTGATTCGAGTCGGGGTTAGCTTCCTCGATGTGCTGGTCGACTTCGAAGCTTCAGTCACCTTTCTCAACCTCGGACGGAACCTCGATCACGCCGGAACCTAGGTCGACCAACAATACGTCGCGAATCACAACCATGCATGCATGAATGTTCATGAGATGATGTGCAATGATGGAATTAACCAAGGTCGTTAATTAGCCATTAATCATTACTTAAATTCGTTACTTTGCAATTAGTAATTAACAATTAATCATGTTCGTTAAGCAATGAGTAACAACTGATCATGCTCATTAATTATTGCTTAACCAAGGTCATTACTTAAAAATTAATCATTAATCTTCTTCATTAGTTAATGATTAACCAGGTTCATCCATTAATAATAAATCATGTTTTAAATAACAATAATAAGTGCTTAACGATATGTGATAACGCTTAAGCTATTAATTTGGGATCACATGAAATGACGGTGTTTATGTTGAATTTTGGAAAATAGTTTTCACAAACACTTTCGTCTGCAGTATCTCTAATTTTTAAAGAAATTTATTTTTCAAAAACAATTAATAATTAACATAAAATAATAGGTTATATTAATTAAAGAAAAGGGACTTAATTAAACTATGAAATTATAATTTCTCAAAATAGATATTTGAATTCATAAATAAATAGAGAATAATTTTATGAATCCAAAGAACTTTGTTTGACATTTTTCTGATTTTTGTGGAATTTCCTATGAATATTTGAAATTTGAACAAATCCCGAAAATGAATAAATTCACAAAAGGAAACAAAAGCCTTTGGGCCGAAAGCGGCCAGGCCCATCTAGCTCCGAGGTGGCCCAGCGACTCGATTTTGCCCGAGCAGCCCGCGACTTGACCCGACCCGACCCGGCCCAGCGGCCCACGCGCGGCCCAACTCCGGGAACACCACGGCCATGGCCGTGGTGGCTCGAGCGCGGCGGCGCTTGGCCGGAGTTGACCAGCCGGCGGCCATGCGCGACGGGAATACAACCATAGGGCCAGCTCGACATGAGGATTCCGTGGGTGGGGTCACCGGCACCGGAAGATGACCGGAGCGGTACCGGCGGCGAGATGCGGACGGAGGAGATGTTCGGCGACGACGTGTGCTCACCGTGGTGGACCAAAAGATGAATGGCTTCTTGCTAGAGCTTCACAAGAGCACGACGAAGACCGGCACCGAGTCCTTGGAGGCTATGTGGCCGAACATGATGCGCACCGGCGAGGGCATGCGGCGGCGGACGAAACTCCAATAACTCGATCAATTTCCGTCGATCCCGGGGGTGGACGACCCCGTGAGTCGGAGAGTTGAGAGGGAAGCGTGTTGTGCACCTTTGGAACAAGAAATTGAGGAAAATAACGCACCGGAGCAAGGGAATTTCAGAGCGGCGGCCGGGGACGTCGGGGGTTGCCGGTGATGGAGAAGTGGCCTCGATCTCGGGCTCTAGTGCGGGGAAGCTTGAATTGACGCCATGGAGAGGCTGGAGCGGCCCCGTACGGAGCGGGCCGGTGGTGGTGGCTCATCGGGAGCCGGCCGGAGGCGGTCGGGCGGTGGGGAACCGGGAGGGCCGGACGGCGGGTGGTGTTGTGGATGCGGCCGGGAGGCAAAACAGGAAACGAAGCTCGGGTTTTTATCTCCACGGCAGTGGTTGAGGCGGCAAGGGAGCTCGCGTGGCGCCGGGAGAGGGAGGCACGCGGCCCGGACGAGCTTCCAGCGCGGCCTCGGTTCGAGCGGCGCGGGGAGAGGCGGTTCGCAGAGAGAGAGAAGAAGAAGAAGAGAGTGACATGTGGGGCTGCGGTGGTTTTACAAAAACACCCCTGGGGTTTTGACTAATTAAAATTCATACTTCCGGCACTCGAAAAATTTTGCAAAATATCAGGGAGGTATTTGAAAGTATTTTAAGCACTTTTCTTTTTAGGTCCAGGTTAAGATTCCAAACTATTTTCGAAATAAAAATTCCAAGATAAATTAACAAAAGAAGTTTTGTTTATTTCTTGCAAATATTTTCACAAAGCAAAATAATTCTAGGAAATTTTGGTAAATCTTTATTTATGATATTTGAACCATAGAAAACGTTAAACATGAATTTTCTTCTTATTTTATTTCTTTTTAAGCATTTCTTTTATTCCTTAGCTGATTTTGACATTTTATGTGCGTTTCTTCTCACCAAAAGTAGATAGGTTCACGGATGCACATGATGACATGCTCATGAATGCCATGAAATGCGTTTTATTTCTGCGAGTTGTTACAGATCGATATCTTGTTTGATCAACCGATGGGAGCTAAAGTTTTCTCCAAGATAGATCTTCGCTCGGGATATCATCGATTAAGATAAGAGCTGAAGATATATCGAAGACCGCATTTTCCACAAGGTATGGACTTTATGAGTATCTCGGTGATGTCATTTGGATTGACCAACGCACCAAGCACATTTCATGTATCTCATGAATTTGTTGTTCATGCCTGAGCTGGACAAGTTTATCGTGGTATTCATTGACGACATCTTGATCTACTCTAAGTCGGAAGAGGAACATGCCAACCACTTAAGAGTGGTGTTGCAACGACTAAGGGATCATCAGCTTTATGCTAAGTTCAGCAAGTGTGAATTTTGGCTAAAGGAAGTACCGTTCCTAGGTCACGTGATATCAGCCGAAGGTGTGGCCGTTGACCCGAGCAAGGTTCAAGAAGTGTTGGATTGGGAATCACCGAAGTCCGTCTCACGGATCGGGAGTTTCTTGGGATTAGCTAGTTATTATAGGAGGTTTATCCCAAACTTCTCAAAAATCGCCAAGCCGATGACTAAGCTCTTGGAAAAAGATAAGAAGTACGTATGGAGCAAAGAATGCGAAAAAGCTTTTCAAACGTTGAAGAAGTTGTTGACTACGGCTCCTGTACTTGCTCAGCCAGATTTGACGAAGCCTTTTGATGTGTATTGTGATGCATCGGGAACAGGACTTGGATGTGTTCTAATGCGGGAAGGTCGAGTGATTGCCTATGCGTCTCGACAACTAAGGCGTCATGAGGAACACTATCCTACCCATGATCTAGAACTAGCGGCAGTGGTATTAGCGTTGAAAGGTTGGAGACACTATCTCTTGGGTAACTTGGTACATTTATACATAGACCACAAGAGTCTCAAGTACATCTTTACTCAAGCAGATCTGAATATGCGACAACGAAGATGGTTAGAACTAATCAAAGATTATGAGCTGGAAATCCACTACCACCCGGTAAGGCCAACGTGGTAGCCGATGTCGTAAGCCGCAAAGTTCATTGCAATAATCTCATGGCTCAACTCATGATTCAAGCATCTCCACAAGGAAATGAAGAGCCAATCCTTCGGATTATTCCGTATGGAGCATTGACCAACTTGGCTCTTCTTCCTACCATTCGTGAAGAAGTGGTAGCAGCTCAGCAGAAGGATGCTGGTATGGAACACATCAAAAGACGACTCCGGAAGGATGAAGTCAAGTGTTTCCGAAAAGATGACGAAGGTGTTATCTGGTTCAAGAATAGGCTAGTAGTGCCTAAGAACTTTGAACTTCGCAAGAAGATAATGGATGAAGCCCATATGTCCAAATATTCTATTCATCCTGGAACCAACAAGATGTATCAAGATCCGAAGCAAAGGTTTTGGTGGACACGCATGAAACGAGAAATAGCCAAGTATGTCAATGAATGTGATGTTTGTCGACGGGTCAAAGCCGAGCACTTGAAGCAAGCAGGACCCTTACAACCTCCGAGCATTCCTGAATGGAAGTGGGAAGACGTCGGCATGGATTTCATCGTGGGATTACCACTAAGTCCACGGAAACATGACTCTATCCGGGTTATCATGGACCGATTGACGAAGTCTGCTCACTTCATACCGAGTACATACTCGGTACAACTCGCCGAGAAGTATGCGGAATTGTACATAGCTCGAGTTCTCTGTTTGCATGGGGTGCCAAAAACCATTATATCGGACGAGAGGAACCCAATTTGTCTCCAGATTCGGGAACAACTACAAGAATCCCTGGGAACCAAGTTGATACAAAGCTCGGCATATCATCCTCAAACCGATGGACGAGACGAAAGGATCAATCAATATCTCGAGGATATGCTTCGAGCATGTGTCTTGACCTATGGTAAGGATTGGGAAATGTGCTTACCTTTGGCAGAGTTCTCCTACAATAACAGCTATCAAGAGAGTGTCGGAATGTCGCCGTTCCAAGCTCTATATGGACGTAGTTGTCGTACGCCCTTGAATTGGTCCGAAAGTGGAGAAAGAGTAATCTTCGGACCGGATCTAGTAAGAGATGCGGAACAACAAGTACGTCTCATCCAACGAGAACCTCAAGAGGGCTAAATCTCGACAAATCGGTTATACCGACAAGAGGCGTCGAGAGTTAGTATATCAGGTTGGAGATCAAGTCTATCTTCGAGTATCTCCTACCAAAGGGGTTCAAAGGTTCGGAATTAAGGGTAAGTTAGCACCACGATACATCGGACCTTTTCCCAATCCTAGAAAGATGTGGAGCTGTGGCATATCGTTTGGAGTTGCCAGCACACTTGTCGGGTATACACAACATATTCCATGTATCTCAACTGAAGAAATGTTTGAAATCACCGGTGGATATACCGACAACGGAGGTGGAACGAGTTACAACCGGATTTGACGTATGACGAACGTCCGGTCAAAGTTCTCGATACCAAGGATAGAGTGACTCGCCATCGGACCATCAAGTTCTACAAGGTCCAATGGAGTAATCACTCGGAAGTCGAAGCTACTTGGGAACAAGAAGAGTTTCTTCGATCAAACTACCCCGAGTTCTTTAGCACTATCGCTTAGTCGTTTCGATCGTGAATCTCGGGACGAGATTCCTGTAAGGGGAGGGCTGTAACAACCCACAGCAATAAAATGCATTTCATAGCATTCATGACAAGGTCATCACATTTTATTTGTGAAATCATTAAGCATTTGGTGTTAATTATAAGCACATAAAATATCAAAGTAACTAAAGAATAAATGAGGTGTTAAAAATAAGTCAAATGAGAAGAAAATTTAAGTTTAACATTTTCTATAGCTTAATTATCGCAAATAAAGATTTTTGAAAATATCCTGAAAAGATTTTGAGTTATGAAAGTAATTACAAAAAAATAAACAAGGTCTCTTTTATTAATTTAGCTATGATTTTTTTAATCCGAAAATGAATTGGATTTTCTACTAGAACTTAATAGGAAATATGCCTAAAATCTTCTCAACTACGCCTCGAATTTTTGCGGAATTTTTGGAGCTTCGGAAGGTTGCTTTTTAATTAAACAAAAACCCATGGGGTTTTATGTAAAATAACCCCAACCTCCATCTGTCACTCTCTTTCTTCTCCCTCTCTCCCTCACGAACCGCCTCACCGCCGATGGCCGGCGCCACGCACCGGCTTCGGCCGCGCGCCCCTCCCGAGCCGTGCCACGCAGCTGCTCCCTCCTACCGCCTCCCCGGGGGATAAAACCGGCCGTGCTCATCCATTTCTCCCCTCTGTTCTTCCCCGTTCGGACACCGCCACCGCGCCCATGCCTTCCACCCCGCCCGGCCGCCTCGGACCCCTCCCCGGCGAGCCGCTCCACCCAAAAGTTTCGCACGAGCTTCCTACACCGATTCATGGCCCTCAATGGTGCTCCGAGGCGCCGAGCCCCGTGATTCGACGCAAGTTTCCCGGGAGGTCACCGCCGGAAGCCCGAGCCGCGCCGTCCAATTCGTCCCCCACGGTGAGGTTTAAAGCTTCATTTTTCCAACACGGTGGCCGGAATCCGGTTCTTCCCCAAGTTCGACAGCCGGTCCATCTCCGGCTCCCGATGCGCCCCTGTTCCGGCCATCTTTGGTCTCGTAGCAAGTGGATGCCGGTCTTCGTGAGGGTCTTACGAAGCTCTAGAACCAAACCGTCCGTGTGTTGGTCGACCCTAGTGAGCTCGCGGAGCCGCCGGACTTCGTCCGCCACCCCACCTCGCCGTCGGCACTGTCCCGGCCACCTTTGCCACCGGAGACCCCACCCTTGGGTTGCTCGTGGTCTCCCGAGTCTCTAGAGCCAAACACCTAGCTACCTCACCCCCTTTCGCGCCACTCCGGCGGAGCACCGCCGCGCTCCGGCCACCGCGGCCATGGCCGGGTGTCCCGGCATGTGGGCCGTGCGCGGGCCTTCCGGGCCGGGCCGAGTTGTCTGGACCTGGCTACTTTCGGCCCAAAAGCTCTTTAACCTTTTTACGAATTTAATTATTTCCAGATTCAATTCAAATTTCCAAAATTCGTAGAAAATTCGTTAAAAGTCGGAAAAATACCAAACCAACTTTGTTAGACTCGGAAAAATCAGATCTATTTAATTGTGAAATAAAATATTTATTTGGAATAAAATTATTTTATAATTAGTAGTTAATCCCTTTCTTTGATTAAAGAAAAGCTATTATTTTATGCAAATAAAATGTTTAATTATGTAAAATAATTTTTGTGGATAAAGGAGATACTGCAGACGAAATTAATAATGAAATTTATTTTCCAAAAAAATTAAACTTAAACTATGTTATTTTATGTGATCACAATTTATTAGCCTTTAATCACTTAAAGTAATTATTTACTTATTGACTAATAAATCAGATTAATGTGTTAATTATTAAACTTAAGTAATTAGTGACCTTAATTAAATAATTAAGGAAACAAAATTAATTAATAATGATCTTAATTAAACATGTATTAATCAGCATAATTAATTGTAATTACTCGCTTAATGAACATACTTATCCATAATTTGTTAATTAACTAAAGTGATTAAGCATTAATCATTAATTATTATCTATGGAACTCCATTAATGAATCCTTGCATACTTTCATCATACGCATTCATGCATCCATGATTGTGATTCGCGATGCATTGTCGGGTCGACTAGGTTCGAAGTGATCGAGGTTCCACCCGAGGGCGAGTCGGAGCCGGGATCTCGAAGTCGACCCAGTCCGTCGAGGAGACTAACTTCGAACAAACTCAAGGCAAGCCTCGGTGCATCCCACCTATGTTTTTAAATATTTTACTTTATCACCTAGTACAGTTATGCTTGTGCATTAGGTGTTAGGGTTTGGTTGAAACCCTAGATGCATTATGGTAGGTTTCCGTTTGTTTATTCTATACTCGGTACAGGTAGCTCAATAGAGGCTAAGCTTAATTCATAGTGACAACGGTAGATGTTTAGGGCACTTAAAGCATGGAGGCTTTAAGAGTTTTGTGTTAACACTAAAGATGATGAGAGTGTTAATGAAGTTGAGACCGGATGGGCCCCGTAGGAGAAAGGGCAAGACGGAGATGAGGTCTTGCAAGGTGGTAGCCCCGTCCGTGTCTGGTCAAGGACCGTACCGTTGTCGGCTTAGTTGAACAAGTTTGAACGTACCGTACTACATGCTGGTTTCATGGGCCCAGCAAGCTGATGTACCCTATCGCCCGAGAGATGTAGCGTAGCCGGCTCTCTTTGCCGGCTGTCGGTGAGAGGATAGTCTCACGGGAGGGAGATGGGTCGACCACGAGGGAAGTCGTGGCTTCACCATACTCCCGGGGAGTTGGAAATGGCTAGTCTGCTGTCAGGTGCTAGCGGGAAAGGTTGTCGTATACGATCGGTGTGATGCGTATACGTCGTGTAGTCGGGTTTTCCCAGCTGGTATAGAATCGATTCGGATCGCTGTCCCTCGCAGTAATGAGTACCGCTTGTTTAGCTCGTCACATCGTAGGAACTTTTATGAAAGATGAGGAAGATGAGAGATGGAAGGATAAAGATCTATTATATCTTGTTTGGAAACTTGATTGAATAGAGTTAGGTTGCAAACACCATGGCTAAAGAACATAACCCGAGCTAAAATATCGAAAGTAAGGACCCACCCTTTAATGCTGTTTTTCGCAAAGGAGTAAACCCCAAAGCCGGAAAGCCTTTGCATACTAGGCGTCGGCCTTAGCGTGCCATGTTGACGGGTCGGTCTTGCTGAGTATTAGAATACTCAAGGTTTGTTCGTTACCTTTTAGGGAATGAGTCGTGCTATCACGACTTGTACGGCGATTTTCTCGAGGAGGAGCGAGTGTCCCGAGGGAGGTTCCCTTCGGTGGGAACGAATCGCACACCTTGAAGAGAGAGGACCGTGATGTACGAAGGGCTCGGTGCATCACGTTGTTTAGTTTGAAGTCTTGAGAGTTGTATAATAGACAAGCTTCCGCTGAATACTCATAGGATGTTAAACTTCAATAATGTTATCTTTCCGCTGCACGAATGTTTGTATTTCGAAAACTTGGTTGTATTATACCATGATGTATATATTCGGCTTGTATGAGATGATGTTTCTGTTGTGACTCGCTTCGTCGAGTGTCCCTCTGTTCCGATTCCTGGGTGGTCCCGAAGGGGATGTCACGGAAGGCCCTTGCATGATTCATAATGGGAATCATAAAGCCAAGGAGTGCTTCCTGTTAAGGCCGTTCGCTCGGTTCGCCTTAAAGGTCGCGCCTCGATCTGCTCATCGGAACCGAGAGAGATGACAAGGGCAAAGACAAAGAACACGATGACAATGGGGATGATGAAGGTTTTCAAGAACCGGCTCGAGAGGTGAACATGATTTTTGGAGGCCCGGACGCTTACGAATCAAAGAGAAAGCAAAAGTTGGCGTTTCGAGAGGTTAATGCCGTCGCTCCTGCTACACCCGAGTACTTACGGTGGTCCGAGGTGCCCATTACTTTCAGCAGAGCTGATCATCCCGAGGTATTGCCAAAAGCTGGTAAATATCCACTCATCTTGGCCCCTATAGTTCACAAGGTGCGATTGAAGAGGACCTTCATTGATGGCGGGAGTTGCTTGGATATCTTGTTCGCCAAAACTCTGCTCGAGCTTGGCCTCACTGTAGCTGATTTGGAGCGCAGCGTCTCACCGTTTCATGGTATAATACTTGGACGGAATAGCTATCCTTTGGGGTAGATTTCTCTGCCGGTGATCTTCGGGACGAAGGAGAACTACAGGAGGGAGAATATTATCTTCCGGGTAGCTGATATTGATTCAGCGTATCATGCGATACTTGGAAGGCCAGCTTTGGCAAAGTTTATAGCCATTCCAAATTACCAGTACTTGATGTCTGAAGATGCCAGGACCAAATGGAGTTTTGTCGTTTCGAGGCGACATCAAGACCGCTTACGCTTGTGAAGTACATAGCACCGAGTTGGCCTCTCGGTCCAATTCGGAGGATGAACGTCGAGAAATCGGAGAAGCAGCTGAGGCTCTAGAGGTCCAGGCAAGGCTGGAGGATGAAGTTCCGGTCAAGAAGGTCGCAAAGGAGAAATTGAAGGTTGATGCAGTGGTTTCCAAGACTATTCAGCTTGATGAGTCGGACCCCTCCAAGGTCATCCATATAGGGGCTGACTTGGGGGATAAATAGGAAAGCGCGCTCATTCTTTTCCTCCAAGAAAATAGGGATATCTTTGCATGGCAGCCTTCGACATGCCGGGTGTTCCTAGGCGAGAAGATTGAGCACGCACTGTTGGTGCGTCCCGATGCGAAGCCGATTAAACGAAGCTCCGAAGATTTGCTCAAGATCGCAAGGAAGCTATTAAGAAGGAAGTAACTAGGTTATTAGCAGCTAAGTTTATTAGGGAGGTGTATCATCCAGATTGGCTTGCCAATCCGGTTCTTGTACCAAAAAAGA
The DNA here is from genome assembly GCA_031894775.1 of Chloris gayana. Lineage (NCBI taxonomy): Eukaryota > Viridiplantae > Streptophyta > Magnoliopsida > Poales > Poaceae > Chloris > Chloris gayana. The sequence continues at coordinate 223,547 of JAUNZO010000145.1, read as the reverse complement.
ATACTAAAGAATTGAGAATGTGTGTCGATTATACTGATCTCAACAAAGCTTGCCCCAAAGACCCTTTCGCGCTGCCTCGAATTGACCAAGTTCTTGATTCGATCGCTGGCTGCGAGCGTCTTTGTTTTCTTGATGCTTACTCAGGATACCATCAAATACCGCTAAGAGTTGAAGATCAAATAAAGACCGCATTTATTACTCCCTTTGCGAGCATACTGCTATACGACTATGCCTTTTGGATTAAAGAATGCTGGAGCTAGATATCAGCGTGGTATACAACGTTGCTTGGATTCGCAATTGGGAAGGAACGCGAAGCTTACGTTGATGATATAGTGGTAAAATGTCAAAAAAGCGAGGATCTTCTCTCCGACCTGGCAGAGACCTTCGATAATCTGCGGAATTTTTCCATGAAGCTCAACCCTGGAAAGTGTGTATTTGGAGTTCGCTCCGGGAAATTATTGGGTTACCTTGTGTCGTGGCGAGGTATTGAAGCCAACCGAGAAAAAATCCAGACGATAATCGACATGAAACCTCCGAGTTGCTTGAAGGATGTTCGGAAGGCGACGGGCAGTATGGCGGCTCTTAGCCGTTTCATTTCGAGACCGGGGGTTCGTGGACTTCCGTTTTTCAAGTTGCTTAAGAAGCAAGATAAGTTTGAGTGGATCGATGAGGCGCAGGTTGCGCTTGATTAACTCAAGGAATACCTTAGCAATCCTCAAGTATTGGTACCTCCGAGCCGGACGAGACCATTCGGTTGTATATTTCAGCAACAACTCATGTGGTGAGTACGGTTTTGGCGGTCGATCGGAAGGAAGAAGGACATCTACGGTTGGTGCAGCATCCGGTATATTTTGTAAGTGAAGTTCTTACTTGAATCTCGGATACGATATCTTCGATTACGAGAAATTGATATATGCGAGTAGTGATAACTTCTCGAAAGTTGAAACATTATTTCCAAGCGCACCCCATTGAAGTTAAGGCTGGGTTTGCTATTGGAGATATTGTGCGGAATCGAGAGGCGATGGGTCGAGTTGCTAAGTGGGCTATAGAACTTGGTCAATACGAGATTACGTTTTCTTCGCGGACCGCTATTAAGGGACGAGGCTTTAGCCGATTTTATAACGAGAATGGTTGGAGACACAAGTCCCGTAGGGGATTCAAATGTTGGAATATTGGGAGATGTTCTTTGATGGGTCCCTGCAGCTTTCGAGCGCGGGGCTGGGGTTGTATTACTCACCCCACGAAGGAACCTCTCGGATATTGTGACATCCCCTTCGGGACCACCCGAGAATCGAAACAGAGGGACACTCGACGAAGCGAGTTACAACGAAACATCATCTCATACAAGCCAGAATATATACATCATGGTATAATACAACCAAGTTTTCGAAATACAAACATTCGTGCGGCGGAAAGATAACATTATTGAAGTGTCAACATCCTACGAGTATTCGGCGGAAGCTTGTTCTATTACAACTCATCGGACTTAAGACGAAACGACGTGATGCACCGAGCCCTTCGTACATCACGGTCCTCTCTCTTCAAGGTGTGGGAATGCGTTCCCGCTGAAGGGAACCTCCTTCGGGACACTGCTCCTCCTCGGGAAAAGCTGCCGTATAAGTCGTGATAACACGACTCATTCCCTGTAAGGTAACGAACAAACCTTGAGTATTCTAATACTCGGCAAGACCGACCCGTCAACGTGGCACGCTAAGGCCGACGCCTAGAATGCAAAGGCTTTCCGGTCGTGGGGTTTACTCCTTTGCGAAAAACAGCATTAAAGGGTGGGTCCTTACTTTTAGTATTTTAGCTCGAGGTTATATTCATTAGCCATGGTGTTTGCAACCTAAATCTATTCAATCAAGTTTCCAAACAAGATATAATAATTATTCATCCTTCCATCTCTCATCTTCCTCATCATTCATAAAAGTTACTACGATGTGACGAGCTAAACAAGGGGTACTCATTACTGGGAACGACAACGATTCGAACCGATTTTATACCAGCTGGCAAAACCCGACTACACGACGTATACGCACCACACCGGTCGTATACGACAACTTTTCCCGCTAGCACCGACAGCAGACTAGCCATTTCCAACTCCCCGGGAGTATGGCGAAGCCACGACTTCCCTCGTGGTCGACCCATCTCTCTCCTGTGAGACTATCCTCTCACCGACAGTCGGCAAAAGAGAGCCGGCTACGCTACATCTCCGGGGCGATAGGGTACATCAGCTTGCTCGGGCCCATGATACCAGCATGTAGCACGGTACGTTCAAACTTGTTCAACTAAGCCGACAACGGTATGGTCCTTGGCCGACACGGACGGGGCTACCACCTTGCAAGACCTCATCTCCGTCTTGCCCTTTCTCCCATGGGGCCCGTCCGGTCTCAACTTCATTATCACTCTCAACATCTTTAAGGTCAACATAAACACTCTTAAAGCCTCCATGCTTTAAGTGCCCTAAACATCTACCGTTGCCCCTATGCATTAAGCTTAGCCTCTATTGAGCTACCTGTACTCAGTATAACTTGAACAAACGGAAACCTACCATAATGCATCTAAGGTGTCAACCAAACCCTAACACCTAATGCACAAGCATAACTGTACTATGTGATAAAGTAAAATATTTAAAAACATAGGTGGAATGCACCGGGCTTGCCTTGAGTTTGTTCGGAGTTAGTCTCCTCGGCGGCTGGGTCGATTTCGAGATCCCCGCTCTCGACTCGCCTCGGGTGGAACCTCGATTACTTCAAAACCTAGTCGACCAGCAATGCAGCGCGATTCACAATCATGTATGCATGAATGCACATGATGAAAGTATGCAAGAGTGCATTAATCACTTTAGTTAATTAACCGATTATGGATAAGTATGTTCATTAAGCATTAATTAACAATTAATTATGCCGATTAACAAATGTTTAATTAAGATTATTATTAATTAATTTTGTCTTCCTTAATTACTTAATTAAGGTCACTAATTACTTAAGTTTAATAATTAACACATTAATCTGATTTATTGGCCCATAAGTAAATAATTACCTTGAGTGATTAAAGGTTAATACATTGTGATCATATAAATAATAATACACTTTAAGTTTAATTTTGGAAAAATAAATTTCATTATTAATTTCGTCTGCAGTATCTCCTTCACTAAATAAAATTGTTTTTCATAAATAAACATTTTATTTACATAAAATAATAGCTTTTCTTTATTAAAGAAAGGGGATTAATTACAAATTATAACTAAATTTATTCAAATTAATTATTTTATTTCACAAACGGATAGATTTCATTTTTCTCGAGTCTAACAAAGTTGGTTTGGTATTTTTCTGAATTTTATTGAATTTTCTACAAATTTTGAAAGTTTAAATTTCAAATCTGTGCCACACCAAGGACCACGGGGTGGCCACACCTAATCCGCGCGTGGCCACACGCGATCCCAACCGCGTGTGGCCCGCGGTGTGGCACCACCGCGGCGGCGGCCCGCAGCGGCGCGGCCACCGGAGCTGGTCGCCGTTGAGCCAAAGCTCGCCGTGACGACACCGACGTGCTCTACGCTACAAGGCGAAACCAAACGTGGTGAGCAACTAGCATGAGCTCGGCTCTCTGCACGCCGGCGGCGAGGTCTAGACATGGCGGTGCCCTCGGCACGGTGCGAGGCTCGCCGGAGAGCTCGAGACTTACAACAACCGGCTTAGTCAAATGCGGTCGAGCAAGTACGGAGAGCTGTAGTCAACAACTTCTTCAATGTTTGAAAAGCTTGTTCACATTCCTTGCTCCATATGTACTTCTTATCCTTTTCTAGTAGCTTAGTCATTGGCTTGGCAATCTTTGAGAAATTTGGGATGAACCTTCTATAATAGCCGACTAATCCCAAGAAACTCCTAATCGTGAGACGGACTTCGGTGATTTCCAATCCAACACCTCTTGAACTTTGCTTGGATCAACGGCCACTCCTTCGGCTGATATCACATGACCTAGGAACGGTACTTCCTTTAGCCAAAATTCACACTTGCTGAACTTAGCATACAGTGATGATCCCTTAGTCGTTGCAACACCACTCTTAAGTGGTTCGCATGTTCCTCTCGTCGACTTAGAGTAGATCAAGATGTCGTCAATGAATACCACGACAAACTTGTCCAGCTCGAGGCATGAACACCGAATTCATGAGATACATGAAATGTGCTTGGTGCGTTGGTCAATCTAAATGACATCACCGAGATATTCATAAAGTCCATACCTTGTGGAAAATGCGGTCTTCGGTATATCTTCGACTCTTATCTTAATCTGATGATATCCCGAGCGAAGATCTATCTTGGAGAAAACTTTAGCTCCCATCGGTTGATCAAACAAGATATCAATCCTCGGAAGAGGATACTTGTTCTTGATGGTAACCGAATTCGGAGGTCTATAATCCACACATAGCCTCAAAGTCTTGTCTTTCTTCTTTACAAACAAGGCTGGACATCCCCATGGTGATGAGCTTGGCCGTATATATCCTTTGTCCAATAATTCCTTTAGTTGCACTTTCAATTCTGCCAGCTCATTCGGTGGCATCCGATACGGTCTTCTTGATATGGGTGCGGTTCCAGGCTGCAACTCTATCTTAAACTCTACCGCTCGATCCGGCGGTAGTCCCGGCAAGTCGTGCTGGAAAGACATCCGGATACTCACGGACTATGGGTATATCTTCCGGACTCTTACCTACAACCTTATTGACCATTGGCAGCATAGCTTGAGGAAAAGTTAAAAGCAAGCAATCTCGACCATGAACAGGAGAGTTCAGATATACGGCTCGAGATGCTATATCCAATACTGCCTTATGGAAGTTCATCCATTGCATGCCAATAATTGCATCTAACCCTTGCCCATCCAATATGATCAACGAAGTAGGATAAACCTTGCTACCCAATCTCAATGGCATATTGGCAGCTTCTTCATTAGTAAGGATTTTACCCCAGGTGTTGAGATGATATGAGCACATAGTAGCTTGGATGGCATGATGCAATGCTTAACAATATATGACTTGCTGATGAAATTATGCGTAGCTCCCGAATCAAATAAAACCATAGCGGGATGTTCGGCGATAGAAAACATACCCGCTAAGATTTGTCCTCCTTCGGGTAGCTCCTCGGCCGTCGTAAAGTTGGCACGGCCCGTCTTTGCTTGGTGTACTCTTGGCTGGTGCCCTCTGTTGGTTCTGCGGCTGCCCTTGAGGTGCGGGTGCATATGGTGCCTTCGAGGATATGGACAAGCTGCGGTAATAGTGTCCTGAACGGCCACAATTAAAGCATGGCGGTCCATTCTGCTGTGGTGCTTGACCCACGGTCGGGGATTACGGTAGTTATGTTGCTGATAGGGCGGACGATGCGGATTCGGCCGCTATTGCTTGAGGTTGCTTTGGGGTGATTGATTCTGCCGGTAGAAATTGGGACGAGAGGGTGTATGCTGATAACGCCGACCTGAGGGTGCGGTGTAGACCAGCCTGTACTTTGATGGTCCCCCACTTCCTTGTCCCGTAGCCGGCCTCTTCTTGTTCTTCTCCGTCCGATGAAGACGGATAGAGTCTTCCGAGTGCAATAGCGTCACTCACAAAGTCGGTGAAGGCTGTCGGTCTTGTTCAACACCAAGCGAGGCTGTAGCTTGGTACTCATTCCCTCCTTGAACAGGTTCTTCTTCTTGGTATCCGTGTCCACATGTTCGGGAGCATACTGAGCAAGGCGGTTGAATACCTTGGAGTAGGTGTGAACATTCATATCCCCTTGCTTCGGTGAGAGGAACTCCTTTCTCTTCTGATTCATTAAGCCTTACGGAATATGATGCTCTCTGAAGGCTTTAGTGAACTCTGCCCATGAAATCCGATGTCCTGGAGGAAACATTGCTTTGTAGTTGGCCCACCAAGCTCCAGCAAATCCTTGCAACTGCTGGGAAGCAAAGAGGGTCTTCGATGATACGTGCACGGAAACAGCTCCAGCTTCGACTCCATGGTACGCAGCCGGTTGTCGGCTTCCAAGGGCTCACCCGCATCCGAGAAGACCGGGGGCGAACCGATAAGAAGTACGAGAAGGTCACCCTTTCCTCCGGTGCATTGCGGCCCTGGTGACGTTCTTGGGGAGCGGTGTTGCGGACCGGTTGCTCCAATAATTCCCGCTGTTCCGCGCGAGAATCCGATCTTGCAGCGATGGCCTGTGCCAAGGTCGGGGGTGGTGGTGGTGTTCCGCCCCGCGTTGAGAAGTCTCGGGCTCATCGCGTCTCCTTGTTCCAACCATTACTGTCCAAGAAAGTTTACGTTAGACATCTTCATTCCAACATAATAATGGAAGGACAGGAATACGTAGATGAGGACTTCCAAGGAATCTTTATGCAACAAGCCATCTTTATTAAAGCAACCACCAAATCCAATAACACATATTTCTACACTCACGTTACAACGGTTCCTATGATACACTCGGGCGTGGTTACATCACGCCCCTTATTTAACTAGCGCCTGGTTTACATACTAGTTTTCTCACTCACTACTAGCTAGCACTCCACTATTCTTCGCGACGCCTGGATGTCACCTCCTGGCTTATGGAACTGCCTGTCTCGGATTCTGCATCCTCTAGTCGTGGAATCTCCGTGAAGTCTATGACTGAATCCACGTCCATTATCTCTTCGGGATCCTCCTCTTCTTCTTCAGATTCAGCCTCCATAGGATTCTCTGCGCCTACTGGTTCATCTCCTGGAGGTTGTTGTCCTATTGCTTCATTCATTATGGCGTTGTGTGCTTGCGGCAGATCTTGCTCTAAGCGAGTGATCAATGCATGAGCATTTGCTAGTTGCTGATCCTTAAATTGAATCTGCTGCTCCCTGTTTAGCAAGCTGCGCCTCTCTAATTGCTAACAACTCCTCCTTTTCCTGCAGTTGTCTCTCCGGCTGACTATACGAACATCTTCCCTTGATCCTCTTACTTCACTCACACCCGTACGTGTGCTTGTCCATCTCGTGAAGAAGTAAGAGCATCGGATACAAGTAGAAACTAATCCTAATATTTCAGCACATTTGTTTATTCTAGCAACTGCATATATATATATATTACTACCACTTCCTTTTTATTAGTTATTGTTGGTACAAACTCAAACCCACTTTGCGTACACTCCCAACTGCCCAACCTCCGCTAGTACCCTATATACATCGACCTATGTCGGCAAAATGTGGCTACCCTCCTACATTAGTGAAAACACAACACAACTAAGCCGACGGCGCGTGAGCTGCCGCCGTCCGACTCGACGTCCCAAGCCGGCGAAGCGGGTGGTGGCTCGTAGTCCATCCCGAGAGACCTCCTCGTCCGGTGGACCCTGCTGCTGCTGCTGCTCGCTGCTGCAAGCTGCTCGAACTCCTCAAACAGGTCGTCGTGGTCGTGGAGCGGTGCGTGGTGTGCCTCGGCCAGCCCGTTGTACTGCATCCGTAGCTGACCCAGCTCGACCTCTCTCGTGACCAAGACCTCCACCAAGTGGTCCCGCTGCGCCGTCACCATGTCTGCCCGTAGCTCCTGCGTGTCCTCTGCGGCGCGGGCGGCGTCTCGCTCCTCGGTCCTCGTAGTCGGCTGCGCGTCAAAGGCGATGACCGCCTCACGGTACTCGTCACGCGCGCGGGTCACCTCCACTATCTGCTCCTCCAGCTCGGCGATCCTAGCGTGGGACCTCCGGATCTCCTGACGGTCCACTCGACGGCGGTGCTTCCAAGCACCCAAGCTGTCGGTCCCGACTCTGTGTCCTCGGCTCCAAGCTGTGAAGCTGCTGCTCCGGCTCGGCGACACGTGCAGCTCGTGCCTCCTCCTCCTCCTGGGCGCGCTTCCTACCACGAGTGACCGGCATCTGCAGGGAACATGTTTAACAAGTTAAACACTTCTTCCCACGAGAAGAAAAACGAACGGAACAACCTATAAAGTACTACGAACTAGCTAAGTACATACCCAATATTTATTTAGTGCAGAATATAACATGATGCATGCTCGAGAACTAGCTATACGTACTGTAGTAAAGAAACTACGACGAATAGTTAGCACTTCCCACGAACCCAAACGTCGACCGGTTAGTAAAAATCTAACTATTCTATATCCTTATAGGCTCCGTACTCTCTCGTCGTCTATCGCATAAACGTGTTAAGTTTTGAAAATAGACTTGTAATGATGTGCTTGTTGCCTCTGAACCGCTTCGATACCAGTTGTGACATCCCCTTCGGGACCACCCGGGAATCGGAACAGGAGGGACACTCGACGAAGCGAGTTACAACAGAAACATCATCTCATACAAGCCAGAATATATACATCATGGTATAATACAACCAAGTTTTCGAAATACAAACATTCGTGCGGCGGAAAGATAACATTATTGAAGTGTCAACATCCTACGAGTATTCAGCGGAAGCTTGTTCTATTACAACTCATCGGACTTAAGACGAAACGACGTGATGCACTCGAGCCCTTCGTACATCACGGTCCTCTCTCTTCAAGGTGTGGGAATGCGTTCCCACTGAAGGGAACCTCCCTCGGGACACTGCTCCTCCTCGGGAAAACTGCCGTATAAGTCGTGATAACACGACTCATTCCCTGTAAGGTAACGAACAAACCTTGAGTATTCTAATACTCGGCAAGACCGACCCGTCAACGTGGCACGCTAAGGCCGACGCCTAGAATGCAAAGGCTTTACGGTCGTGGGGTTTACTCCTTTGCGAAAAACAGCATTAAAGGGTGGGTCCTTACTTTCAGTATTTTAGCTCGAGGTTATGTTCATTAGCCATGGTGTTTGCAACCTAACTCTATTCAATCAAGTTTCCAAACAAGATATAATAATTATTTATCCTTCCATCTCTCATCTTCCTCATCATTCATAAAAGTTACTACGATGTGACGAGCTAAACAAGGGGTACTCATTACTGCGAGGGACAGCGATTCGAACCGATTTTATACCAGCTGGCAAAACCCGACTACACGACGTATACGCACCACACCGGTCGTATACGACAACTTTTCCCGCTAGCACTTGACAGCGGACTAGCCATTTCCAACTCCCCGGGAGTATGGCGAAGCCACGACTTCCCTCGTGGTCGACCCATCTCTCTCCTGTGAGACTATCCTCTCACCGACAGCCGGCAAAAGAGAGCCGGCTACGCTACATCTCCGGGGCGATAGGGTACATCAGCTTGCTGGGCCCATGATACCAGCATGTAGCACGGTACGTTCAAACTTGTTCAACTAAGCCGACAACGGTATGGTCCTTGACCGACACGGACGGGGCTACCACCTTGCAAGACCTCATCTCGGTCTTGCCCTTTCTCCTACGGGGCCCGTCCGGTCTCAACTTCATTATCACTCTCAACATCTTTAAGGTCAACATAAACACTCTTAAAGCCTCCATGCTTTAAGTGCCCTAAACATCTACCGTTGCCCCTATGCATTAAGCTTAGCCTCTATTGAGCTACCTGTACCGAGTATAACTTTAACAAACGGAAACCTACCATAATGCATCTAAGGTGTCAACCAAACCCTAACACCTAATGCACAAGCATAAGCTGTACTATGTGATAAAGTAAAATATTTAAAAACATAGGTGGAATGCACCGGGGCTTGGCTTGAGTTTGTTCGGAGTTAGTCTCCTCGGCGGTCGGGTCGATTTCGAGATCCCCGCTCTCGACTCGCCTCGGGTGGAACCTCGATTACTTCGTAACCTAGTCGACCAGCAATGCAGCGCGATTCACAATCATGTATGCATGAATGCACATGATGAAAGTATGCAAGAGTGCATTAATCACTTTAGTTAATTAACCGATTATGGATAAGTATGTTCATTAAGCATTAATTAACAATTAATTATGCCGATTAACAAATGTTTAATTAAGATTATTATTAATTAATTTTGTCTTCCTTAATTACTTAATTAAGGTCACTAATTACTTAAGTTTAATAATTAACACATTAATCTGATTTATTGGCCCATAAGTAAATAATTACCTTGAGTGATTAAAGGTTAATACATTGTGATCATATAAATAATAATACACTTTAAGTTTAATTTTGGAAAAATAAATTTCATTATTAATTTCGTCTGCAGTATCTCCTTCACTAAATAAAATTGGTTTTCATAAATAAACATTTTATTTACATAAAATAATAGCTTTTCTTTATTAAAGAAAGGGGATTAATTACAAATTATAACTAAATTTATTCAAATTAATTATTTTATTTCACAAACGGATAGATTTCATTTTTTTGAGTCTAACAAAGTTGGTTTGGTATTTTTCTGAATTTTATTGAATTTTCTACAAATTTTGAAAGTTTAAATTTCAAATCGTGCCACACCAAGGACCACAGGGTGGCCACACCTAATCCGCGCGTGGCCACACGCGATCCCAACCGCGTGTGGCCCGCGGTGTGGCACCACCGCGGCGGCGGCCCCGCAGCGCCGCGGCCACCGGAGCTGGTCGCCGTTGAGCCAAAGCTCGCCGTGACGACACCGACGTGCTCTACGCTACAAGGCGAAACCAAACGTGGTGAGCAACTAGCATGAGCTCGGCTCTCCGCATGCCGGCGGCGAGGTCTAGACATGGCGATGCCCTCGGCACGGTGCGAGGCTCGCCGGAGAGCTCGAGACTTACAACAACCGGCACGGGGAGCTTCTACGGCACACGCACAACGACGGCAAAAGGTCTACGGAGCATGCGCACTAGCGGGAAGGGGAGCTCACCGTGAGTATGGCGGCGGCGGTGAAGAAACTCCGGGGAGACGAGGAAATCCCGACGAACCCGTGAAGGAAGTTGGATGAGCTCTTGCTCTAGGGCTAGCGAGAGATAGTTGCGCATCAATTCTAGGAAGAATGAAAGGCTAGGGCTCACCGAGAGAGCTTCAATTTCCGTGCGGGGCGGAGGAACGACGGTGATGGCCCGATGAAGGAAAACGGCTTCGCCTCGTCGGAGTAAGGATGCTCAAGCGGTTTGACCGGTTGGGGAAGCTTCACGGTGGTTTGGCGGAGCTCCTGGCGTTGGTGATTCGGACGGGGAAAGACCGGAACGGTCCGGCGACGGTGAGGTTTTGAGGTGCGGCAATGGCGGGGCGAACGGAGGGAAAGAGGAAAGAAAAATGGGAGCCGGCGGGGCTTTTATCCCCCTCCGTGGCGGTTCCCGCCAGCGAGCTGCGTGGCCCGCGAAGCAGCTGCGTGGCCCGGGTCGTGGCACCATGCCGAGAGGCGGTGCGCCGCGGGCGGCGCGAGCGCGCGATGAGAGAGAGAAGAGGATGACGATGGGGTCGTGGTCGTTTTACATAAAACCCCCGGGTTTATGTTTAATTGAAAAGCACCCTTCCGAAGCTCTAAAAATTCCGCAAAAATTCAGGGGTGTAGTTGAGAAGATTTTAGGCACATTTCCAATTAAGTGCCAGTAGAAAATCCAAATCATTTTCGGATTAAAAATTCATAGCTAAAATTCAATAAAGAGACTTTGTTTATTTTCTGCAATTATTTTTACATGACAAAATACTTTCAAGTAAATTTCCATAAATCTTTATTTGTGATATTTGAACCATAGAAAATGTTAAACTCGAATTTTCTTCTTATTTCATTTCTTTTTGACATTTCCTTTATTCTTTAGTTAATTGGATATTTTATGTGCTTATGATTAATATCACATGCTTAAAGATCTCACAAATAAAATGTGATGACATGCTCATGAATGCCATGAAATGCATTTTATTGCTGTGGGTTGTTACTGAGATATGTATTACAAATGCATTTCAAAGCTTCAAATAGTATCTGCGGAATATGAAGCTCGCTTCATGGACTTCGAGTAGCTATTTCGTTAGGAGTCGAACGGTTGGATATATATGGTGATTCAATGTTGGTGATAAGTCAAGTCAACAAAGTATGGGATGCTCATGATGATTATATGATCGCTTATCGACAGGAGGTTAGAAAACTTGAAGACAAATTTGATGGTTTGCGATTTTGTCATGTACTTGCGTAGAAATAATTCTGCTGCGAGATGAGTTAGCCGGACCGGGATCTTCGAGACAGGCGGTTCCACCTCGTGTTTTTCTTCAAGTATTGGATAAGCCATCCATAAAGATGGAGCGCAAGGTTACTATTTCGGAGATTGCGGATGAAGTGGCTTTGAACGATCAGGTGGAGAAGGCGGTCTTGAAATACCGATCTGAAGGAGCAATCTTACCGAGATAAGACAGTGAGCGGAATCAATATCGACAATATTCGGCCACTTGATGTTATAATTATTGATTCGATTGGCGTACTCCGTACCTTGAATCTTCGATCCGGTAAAACTTCGGAAGATAAAGTGGAGAAGCAAAGGCTGGAGGTTCGAGCACGAAGTTATTTAATTCTTGAAGGAGAGTTATATAGGCGAGGAGTTAATATTTTGATGAAATGTGTATACTGTTTCGATGGCATTCAATTGCTTGAAGACGTGCACAAGGGCATTTATGGAAATCATGCTTCTTCAAAGACTCTAGTTGGGAAGGTATTTAGACAAGGATTCTACTGGCCTACAACGGCGGATGATGCGCACGAGTGGTCAAGAGTTGTCGGGGATGTCAATTCTTCGGCGATCGACCTCATGCTCCGACTCACGAGTTGCAATTAATTCCAATGACTTGGCCTTTTTCTACTTGGGGGCTGGATATAGTTGGACCTTTTAAAAGGGCGCCGGCAGGATTCACGCATATTTTTTGGCGGTAGATAAGTTCTCTAAGTGGATCGAGGCTGAAGTCTGTTACTAGTACGACTACGGCCGGAGCGATCAAGTTTACGCAAAACATATTTGTGCGCTTTGGAGTCCCGCACGGTATCATTACTGATAATGGGCCTCGGTTTACTTCAGAATTCTTCAAGGATTATGTTGAAAGTTTGGGAATCAAGATACAATATGCGTCGGTGTCACATCCGCAAAGCAATGGACAGGTGGAACGAGCTAATGGAATGATTTTGACCGGTCTTAAACCTAGAATTTTTTACCGTTTGAAGCCGTATGCAGGAAAGTGGGTGAAGGAATTGCCCTGGGTGCTTTGCGGACTGTGCACTAATGTTAGTAGGGCTACGGGGCAATCTCCTTTCTCTTTGGTGTATGGATCCGAAGCCATGCTACCTACAGAAGTGAATATGGTGTCGGCTCGGGTACAATACTATGATAAAGAGAAATATGAAGATCAGCGCCAAGTTGAATTGATTGCTGCGGAAGAATTGAGGGATCGGGCCTTGATTCAAGATGCAAAGTATCACCGGGGATTGCGACGTTATCATGATCGCAATGTCCGAACACGGGAATTCCAAGTAGGAGACTTGGTTCTTCGGAAAATTCAGTCCAACAAGAACAGGCATAAGTTGTCACCGATGCTGGGAAGGAGCTTTTCCGGTTAAATCGGTCTCCGGACCAGGGGCTTATAGGCTTATGACCTTAGAAGAAGAAGAAATTCCAAATTCTTGGAACATTGAATAGCTTCGTCGTTTTTATACTTAAAAATACTTCTTGTAAATTTTTCCTTTTCATATTATGATAAAGTGATTCTGTCTAATGAGAATGTGTTTGCTTTTCGTGTCTCAATATTCTAATTTTGAATTAAATTATCGAGCCGGGGGCTGCTATGTTAAGAGCGATGCGTGATATTGTGCTATTCCTGAATAATAAGACCGGTTATATAGTCGGTGGGCTGCTTGTATTGAGAGCGGTCTGTTTCTTTTCGATTTAAGACTGGTATGTTCGGGAAGGGAAATAATGTAGCATTTTTCTTGTGAATATTGAATGTAAAGCTGCAATGAGAGCAGGTTGTGAAATCTTAACTTTTTTCCTCGAGGTTATGTGATCTTGTTAAAGTAAGCTATAACTATGAACCTGTGCTGATTAGAGCCAGAATTTAATCATAGTTAGTTTCAGCTGAAATAACCATCATATCTTGGGCAGAAAAGTTAATAAGTATGATAGTGAAACCACTATTCATGTAGCAAAGAAATCACCATAGCATGATGATCAAGATGTTCGCTTACAAAAATAAGATGGCCCTAATACAAAATCTAAACAGCAGGACCACTGGTAGTACCAGTATCACCGGTCTTAGGATTTTCTTCAAGTCTATCGTCCAGCGTTTCTTCAGAATCAGAAGAGGGTACTTGGTAAATTCCTATCAAGATATTCAAATCTGTCTTCAATTGTTTGCCTAGCGGCGACTGCTGCATCCCGAGCATCTTGATCCAAAACAAAAGCTGCTGGCGCTGTGTTTAGAGGGACGCTTCGTTGGATCAAGAGGAACATCTTCTATCAACTCCGAAACGGTGCCAATGAGTGAATTCTTCAACTCGTTGAACCGGTCTTCGATAGTCTCGGGGAGGGCGCCGTCTTTGATAAAATTGAAATCACATTCTTCGACCGGGGTCCAAGACTGGATTATAGCGGCGATGTGTCCTCCTCCCGCAGCAGCAACCATCCTTGAATGTTCTTTGATTCTTCTAGGAATTGCCCGGATGGCGGACTCGAGGTCTATCTCATTGGGATCAATAGTTTGACCGCCATTGAGATATTCCGAGTGCGTCATTGTACCTGCAGTAACTTCTGAAAGAACAAGCAAAAATTTAAGAGAAAGATATTGCAGAAGACCGGTATTTTCAAAAGGATGTCATAAGAGTGAACAAGAAAGATGGGACTTACGCCTGTGCCCGATCTCGGTAGCTCCGAATCTGCCCTTGATGTTCGTATTTGATTCTCTCGACTTGGCTTCAATTTTCAGCAAACGTTGAATCTCGCGACCTTTTGCCCGGAGAGCAAGTTGAGCGGATTCTTGGGCAGTCCTCGGGCGCTTTCCTTGTCCGCTTGCGCTGATTTTGCTGCCTCTAAGGCTTCGGCTAATTCAGCCTTCAAGCGAGCATTCTCGGTATCCAGCATTTTGTTGGAGCGAAGCGTTTGGGCTAAGATACTATCTTTGGCGGTAAGTTCGCCTTCAAGTTCTCCAATCCGCGCCGCCTATTGCTCTTCGACACGAGAACCTTCTTCAAGTGCTTGCTCTTGAGCGGTCTGTCTTTTCAGTAAGGGTTTCTTCTGCTTTTTTGTGAGCAGCAACGAGGCTCTCGAGCGCTGAAATCAAGAGTGGGACTGGTCGGGAAGGGAGGCAGCCGGGAAAAAATATGGAATATATGGGAAAAATCAAGAATATTACTACGATTAATTTGACGGAGCTCGATGATTTCTTGCCGGCGCTCCTGCATCATTCGATGAGTATTTTGCAGATTGGCCTCTCTTTTACGAAGATCATTTTCCTTGGCCTTCGGATCGGCGGTCCGAGATTCCGGTTCACCCAATCGTTCTTGATTGGTGCGAGCTCCTCTGTAAGCGGGCGATGATAGTGGTTTTGGCTTCGAGCTTTTGAGGAGAACCTAAAGAAAAGATTGAGAGAGTTAATAATTAAAATACAATTGCCTAGAGAAATTTTTTGAAGCGAGAGGATGTACCTGGCCGATTCCGAGAAATTCTTTAAAGCCTCTTCTTCTTGGAGGGCGTCCCATTGAGCTGTTGCGGTAAATGTTTTAGCTCCGCTCGAACTGTCCACCTCCACGTCTCCAACTACCATTCTAGCCAGCTTTGGTTCTTCGAGAAATTTGCGTGTCGTCCTAGGCCGGCGAGGAATTTCTTCCATCCATACCGGTCCCAGTGACGGCTACGGAGGAATTTGGAACAAGGTAGCTTGGGGAGGAGGATTACCGGAAGATGGGCTTTCAACAAGGGTAACATGCTCTTCGGTTTCTTTATGCGAGGCGGCGGGGGTTCCTTTGTGTATGCCGCACTGCGAGTTTCCGTGATTGAAGCGGTGGGAGCGGAAGCGGGGCCCTACCGGTCGGAGAGGAAGAAGCGGGAGCGGTGCTGGTTTGAGAAGTGCCGGGAGCGGGACCCGGTCCGAGATGCGTCGGGAGTAGAGGTAGAAACGCCGCTGGCGGAGAGCTGTTGAAGAAGCTTTATTTCTTAAAAAACTAGCTATGCTAGCTTGGAAGTTCGAAGGGATCCTGTAAGAAAATAGATGTAATAAGACTGGGGCAAGGAGCTTTGGCGGGTGGCTCAATTCGGACAAAATTATTAGTAATATAAAAGACTTACGAGGAAGCTTTCTTGAAGCCGGTGGAGGTCTTGATCTTCTTGGGCGGGCCTTGGGTATCCCCACCACTTCTTTCTGCAGTCCTTTTTTCCGCAGGATTGGTTTGCGGAGTTGGAACTGCCTCTACAGCATCACTGGGACCGGTCCGGTGGCCATACCGGGACCTTTTGGGAACTTTAGATAAGGGATCGACCAAGGAAGGAGTACCTTGAGTTTTCCCCAATGAAGCTTCTAGAATGGCTAGAGCTGCTCGGCGATCCCTTTCGATGGCTTCTTCTTCTCGTCGTCGATCTTCAAGCCTTTCCGCCTCTAAGCGAGTATCGCCGGGAGCGATGAGAAGGAGTAGCGGGTCTGCCAATGGTCAAGGAAGTAGTACGTTTTCTTGTACTAGGTGCTTGAACCACGGTGCCGGACTTGGTGATTTTTGGAGCTATGCTAGGAGGTAAAGGAAAGGACCGGTCCGAAGGCCTCCGAGTCGGACCGTCTTGAACAGCCGGGGGCGGTATTGTTGGCATAATCTTCTCCCCAAGTGTCATTGGGAGGAAGAGGAGGGTGACTCCTGTAGTTGTCCATTTTCTGCAATTGTAAAGATTGAGTTTTCGTAAGAAAATAATGGTAATAAACGACAAATATTTGAAGAAACAGAAAGAGATACTTACGGGGTTACGAGGATTGGATGAGCTGAAGGCCGGACCCACTTTCGTGCATCCGGATAGATCTGGTTTTGGCTGGAGCATTTGCTTGATGCGAGCTTCTAATCGCTCTTTGTCGGGAAGCGGGGTTCCATCCAAAGGCATAGCGGTGTCTTCGTCAAAGCACCAAGCTGGGTGCTCTTGCCTTTTGAGAAGTTGAACTCCCCGCACTATGAAGCTCCAGAGAAGCTGTCTCGGCGGTGACACCTTTGACGTCCTTCAAGTATCTAATGCAAGCTAGGAGCGCAAGAATTTCGTTGTCTTCTTTGAGCTTTTCCCTAGTCTCTGCGGTAGGGAAAATTCTTGGCTATCTTAGCGCTGAAGGCGAGGAAGTGCTTGGCTGGGGATTGTCGCGAGAAGAACCATCCATTTTTCCAATGGGCTATGCTCTTGTTCAAGGGCGAGAGAAAAATATTCATCTACGCTCCGAGCATTGGATTCCTACTCCGCCAACTGCAGCTTGGCGGTCCGATGAAGGAAGTGGGCGAATTTGGAGCAGGTATTGGAATTGCTTGAAGTGGGGGAGGACTCCAAGGAAAGCTTCACACAGGTGGATGAAAAAAGCAATTTGTAGGATGGAGTTAGGGTTGAGGTTCACTAACTCCCATCCGTAAAAGAAAAGAAGTCCTACGAAAAAGGAACGACAAGGGAGATCAAGGTCGCGAAGGAAAAAAGCCTTCAAAACTAACTGTTGAGAATCATCTATTCCCCATGGGATTTGGCCGGGGGAAGGGACGCTCCAATTCGGGATGGGTTGAGGAGGAAGATATCCGTCACGTCATCGCTTCATTGAGGGACGTTTCGGTGACCTTGCTGTTACCAAGGTCTTGGATACCAAAAGGAAGGCGATTGCGAGGGACGAGAGGAAGAAGACGCGGGGACGACGACGGATTTCTTCTTGCCCATTTTGAGAGATGGAAAAGGAAAGCTTGAGATTGGTTTATGTGGAAGAAGAGAGCAAAAGAACAAAGGTGAATGGCGGGCGCGTATGAGCTTTGAGGAGCGGGGTTGACCTAGGTCGACCTTTCGTCTCTTTTTATAGACACTCGGGATGGGCCTGGGGGCTGAAAAGTTATTGGGCTATTTTGAGAGGCCCGATGGATTTTTATTATTAATAACCTATGTCATAACTATGCAATTATGACCTAACGGCCATAAGGAGGTTAATGATCCGTTATTTGCGTTAATTATGACTTAACGGTCATAAGAATAAGCCGTCGTGCTTTTGTGAAAGTAAAAGCGGTTTGAAATATGGGAGTTTTCAGATGGAAATTAAAGTAATACTGAGTTTTATAATTCAGTAGTAAGAAAGAGTTAAATTTTACATAACTCGGTGATAAAGGATGCCTTAGGTCGTGGGTGTTAATCATCCGGCTATTTATAGGCTTTGGAGACTCGAGTCGTCTGTGAGAATATGGGGAATAACCTGGTCCGATCAACCAGAATTTTGGTTCTTAGTGAAATTTTCACTAAGCGGATTATGAGTTCGAGGCTGATTTAGACGGTCTGTTATATGAAACTGGTGTAAATATCCAGGAGATATGAAATTCTAACCGGTATAACCGGTCTGAAAAATATGTTCTTGGCAAAAATTGCTGAGAGGAATGTGATTTGATGGGAAATAATAAAGCATAGTTTCTCAAAGACTCTTCCATTATTTGCGATTCTCAAATGATACAAGAGTTGGGGGCTATACCTAATTAGGTGCACTTGACCAGGTGCACCATGTTCAAGAGCGGTCTGTAGAGATCTTGGAAGTAGAAAAAGATGGAAATTCAAAGGAGCGGTCCGTAGAAATTGCATATTAAAGGAAATAATGAAGAATCAACTAGTGGACTCTTGCATTATTTGAAAGGAGTTCAAATGATCCAAGAGTCGGGGCTATACCCAATTGGGTGCACCTAGTTGGTGCACCTTGAAAAGAATAAGCTATGATTACCTAATTAGGTGATGTGAAGGGTGAAAAACAATAATTTTTTGGCTTCTTTTGAAGCATTTGTGAAGAAAGAAGAACGAGTGCAGCAGATTAGAGTTCTTTTTAATTTTACCATGAATTAAGACCAACATGCGAGAAGATTGGTTAGTCTTATTCAAGGTTAAATAAAAAATTACTCGGGGCTGCTTGTCGTATACTTGCCTTATGGGTATACGGATGATGGAGGAATGGATACGCGAGAGACATGGTGACAAATTAAGGAAGATAAAGATGATGGCGATAGACAATAGATCGGTTTTGTACCGGTGCGGAATAATAGAAGATTACGTATACCGGTATAGAAACAAGGCGGATACCAAGACAGGCGTACAATGACTTGAGGAGCAAGTTATTGAGCGATTTGTAGTCCGATTAGGACTACGAATCAATAAAGAAAGTTAGAGATAGAATTCCATATATGTAATACGTGTAATTGAGTAGGACTCGCATGTAACCCCGACTCCGCCGGATATATAAGGCGGAGCGGGGACCTCCGAAAACTCTCCGAGATCTTGCAATTAGCAAATCGCTAAAGGCAATACATAACATACGGGACGTAGGGTATTACTCTCGATCCGAGGGGCCCGAACCTCGTCTAAAATCGCGTGTTCCTGTGTGTTCCGTGTGTTGCACCATCGAATTCCACGCTCGTGAGGGACCGGGTAGTACTAGTGCCGAGTTTAAGACTCGACACACTCGGATGTTGTACTATGGAAGATAACCCTGGTCTTCGGTCGTTGTGCCCGCGCAAGGAGTGGGTAGTAGGCTCACGACGTTGCCGATGAGCTGCTGGCCACTTTGGAGATCCGGTACCCTTCCCGCTTGAATGACACCTTTGTGAAAGGTTGAGATACGTGTTCTTAAATGAGGCGTATGTCATGTACTTCGGATTTTTCCCAGCTGGTGTAAAATTCATACGTATCACTTGTCCCTCCCGGTAAGGAGTACCCGCTTCTTCACCGAGTCACATCGTAGAAATAACTTGAATTTAAATTCTAAATGCTAATGGTACTTGCTCGGTTATCGTTCTTGATGAGGTTACTTTGATATATTTATGCTACACTTGTATTTATGTTTCTCTTGCATGATCACTGAATTTATTTATCTAATATTAAACTTGGCAATAATATTGAAAGTAAGGATCCACTGCTTAGTCGCTGTTTTATATCCTGAAAATTAGTACACTCCTCCGAGCCTTGCATGTCTAGGAGTCGGTTTTGTGAACCATTTGACGGGTCAATCTTGCTGAGCTTTAGTTGCTCGGGCTTTGTGCCTATGTTATTTTTCAGGTAATACGGATGATGCATATGAGTTGCCTATTGGTGTACTGCCCTAGGACCTGCGGATCCCGGAGCGCTGGTCTTCTCACCGGGAAGCCTAGGCTTCCCGCTGCTTGTGTTTGGCTACGTGATTATCCGTATGGGCTCGGATTAATCACCACCGCATGTATCGTCGAGATGTATATTTGTAGACGTTCATTTACGCTTCCACTTCCGCATTTTCAAATTTGAACTGGTTTATTTTCCGCTGCATTAAACTACGATGTAAAATGATGTTAATTTCTCTATGTCATATTTGAACTCCGTCTGTTGTTGTATTATCTTGTGTCTGCTTAAACAGCACCTCGAAATCTTCGATCCGTGGGTCGGTCTGTCTCGACGGTCTACTTACGAAATCGTGTTGTATAGAAAAATGACCAGTTTTAAGACTTAAGATTACATATTATCTTAGACTACTCTCAAGATAGCAGCCCCCTGGCTCAAAACGTTAAAGAAAATTAACATTTCGAGCCATTACACGAAATGACCAATCGGAGCTTCTACAACATAATCATGGGCTCCGATCAGCACAACGTATAAATGACTGAGTACTCGAAACTTAAATTGTTCATAAATTCACGATCTGCTCTTAATATAGCAGCCCCCTAACTCGGTATGTTGATTGAAAAAATAATATACCGAGGCACAAAAACACAATATGATCATCAGCAGGAACAAAAAAGGCATTATATTATCATACTCATGAAGTTACAAAAATCATCGGATACAAAAATCTTTAAGTATAAAAATGACGAAGTTGATCAATATTCCAAGAATTTAGAATTTCCTCCTCCTCCTGGGTCATAAGCCTATAAGCCCCCGATCTGGAAACCGACTTGACCACAAAAGGTCCTTCCCGGACCGGTGACAACTTATGCCAATTCTTATTAGATCGAATCTTCCCGAGCACTAAATCGCCCACTTGAAATTCCCACGTGCGCACATCCGATGATATTTGGCCGCTCGAATCAACGCTTGATCTCTTAATTCTTCTGCATCAATCAACTCAACTTGGCGCTGTGCATCCTATTTATCTTCATCATAATACCGCACCCTGGCCAATACCATATTCACTTCCGTAAGCAACATTGCTTCAGATCCATATACCGAGAGAGAAAGGAGATTGTCCTGTGGCTCGACTAACTCCTTCACCCACTTTCCAGCGTCGACTTCAAGCGGTCAAAAATTCTGGGCTTAGGACCGGTTAAAACCATACCATTGGCACGCTCTACCTGCTCGTAACTCTGCGGATGTGATACCGAAGCATAATGTATCTTGATCCCCAAACTTTTAGCATAATCCGTGAAGAATTCTGTGGTGAACTGCGATCCATTATGTCTAATTATACAATGTGGAACTCCAAATCGGACAATGATTTTTTTGCAGAAATTTGATTGCCCGAGCGGTGGTCGTACTAGTAATCGCCTCGGCTTCAATCCACTTGGAGAATTTATCGACTGCCGAGAAAAATATGAGTAAATCATCCTGGTGCTTTCTTGAATGGTTCGACAATATCCAGCCACCAAGTTGCAAAAGGCCAAGTCATTAGAATCATACGCAACTCATGAGCCGGAGTATGAGTTTGTCGTGCAAAGAATTGACATCCACGACAAGCTTGGACTACTTTATGCGCATCATCAACAGCTGTAGGCCAATAAAATCCTTGTCGAAACACCTTCCCAACCGGAGTCTTTGACGAAGCATGATTTCCGCAAATCCCCTTACGAATTTCTTCTAGCATTTGAATTCCATCGGAGACGAGATACACATTTCATTAAAATGTTGACCCCTCATCGATAAAGTTCATCTTCAATAAGAAAATAGTTCCTTGCTCTAACCTCCGGTCTTTGTCGCTCGACCCTATCTTCCGGGGTTTTACCGGACCGCAAATATTCGAGATACGGAGTTTGCCAGTCAGAATCTATCATCATAACTTCGGACAATTGGTCTACTCCTTCCGCTTATGCCCCATCTTGAACCTCCTGTCCAATCTCGTGTCTGTAAGACCGTCTCACCGATCTTTTCCTCCAAGACCGCGTCTCCGGTCTTTATTTTTGTAATAGTGGATTTTTGAACCATCTTAATAGACGGTGTACTTAAAACTTGAAGAAATACCCCAGGCGGTACCTCTTGTCTCGAAGAACCCAATGCTAACTCATCTGCAGCAGAATTATTTCCGCCCAATATATGATAAAAGCGTAGACCGTCAAATTAATCTTCAAGCTTTCTTACTTCCTGCCTATAAGCCACCATATGATCATCGTGAGCATCCCATACTTTGTTAATTTGACTAATCACAAGCATCGAATCTCCATATGTGTCCAATCGTTTGACTCCCAGTGAAATAGCTACCCGAAGTCCATGAAGCAAAGCTTCATATTCTGCAACATTATTTGAGGCACAAAAGTGCATCCGCAATACGTATTTCAACGGATCTTTTTGTGGAGTAAAAGCACAATTCCTGCCCCCACGCCTGAAAGCTGTAGGGATCCTTCAAAATACATTTCTCAATACTCCAAGTCCTGAATTGCTGGGGGTATTTGAGTTTCCAGCCACTCAGTAATAAAATCAGCCAACGCTTGCCCCTTAATAGTTGTTCGTGAAGAAAAGGTAATCTCGTAGTGACCAAGCTCTATAGCCCACTTGGCAACCTCGTCCAATTGCCTCCCGATTACGTACTACATCACCGAAGGAAAACCCGGTCCTAACTTCGATCGGATGTGCTTGAAAATAGTGCTTCAACTTCCGTGATGTTATCACAACAACATATATCAATTTCTGCATTTGAAGATATCACATCCTTGACTCCATCGAACTTCACTCACAAAGTGTACCAGGTGTTGAACTAGTTGCGGATGCCCTTCTTCCCTCCGATCGACCGCCAATATCGTCCTCACAACATGAGTCGTTGCAGATATGTACAATTGAATGGTTTCATCGAGTTCAGACGGTATCAATACCAGCGGATTACTGAGATATCCCTTGAGCTGTTCAAATGCGGCTTGAGCCTCATCTGTCCACTCAAACTTATCTTGCTTCTTGAGCAGTTTGAAGAAAGGAGGCCCCCGACCCCTGACCTTGAAATAAAGCGGCTCGGAGCGGCCATACATCCGGTTAACTTCGCACATCCTTCAAGCAGCTGGGAGGTTTCATGTTGACGATTGTCCGGAGCTTCTCCGGATTAGCTTAAATGCCACACCACGACACCAAATATCCAAGTAACTTTCCGGACCTAACCCCAAAGACGCACTTACCACAATTCAGCATTATAGAAAAGTTCTGCAGATTGCTAAAGGTCTCTGCCAGGTTAGAGAGACGATCTTCGACCTTCCGGGATTTAACCACTATATCATCCACATATGCTTCATTGTTCCTTCCAATTTGTGAGTCCAAACAACGTTGCCTTCCCCGTTGATAACTAGTGCCCGCATTCTTCGGACCGAACTGCGTTGTTGTGTAGCAATAAGCTCCAAAGGGGGTGATGAACGCGGTCTTGATTTGATCTTTGACCTTCAAGGGAATCTGGTGATATCCGAATAAGCATCAAGAAAATAAAGATGCTCGTAGCCAGCGATCGAATCAACAACTTGGTCGATCCGAGGCAGCGCGAAGGGGTCTTTGGGACAAGCCTTGTTGAGATCAGTATAATCAACGCACATTCTTAATTATTTAGTATTCTTCTTTGGTACAAGAACTGGATTGGCAAGCCAATCCGGATGATACACCTCCCTAATGAACTTAGCTGCTAATAATCTAGTACTCTCTTTCTTGATCGCCTCCTTGCGGTCTTGAGCAAACCTCCGGAGCTTCTGCGTGATCGAGCCGCGTCGAGTCGCACCAACGAGTGCGTGCTCAATCTTCTCCCTAGGGACACCCGACATGTCGGAAGGTAGCCATGCAAAGATGTCCCTATTTTCCTAGAGGAAAAGAATAAGCGCGCTTTCTTATTTGTCCCCAAGGTCGGACCCGATATGGGTGACCTTAGTGGGGTCTGTCTCATCAAGCTGAATAGTCTTGGAAGCCACCGCATCGGCCTTCACTTTCTCCTTGGTGATCATCTTGGTTGGAGCTTCTTCCTCAAGAGACGCTTGCGTCTCAAGGGCGCTAGCCGCTCGCCCGATTTCCGGACACTCTTCCTCCGAGTTGACATGAGTTGCCAACTCGAGTCTGTGTATTTCATAAACATACGTAGTCTTGATATCAGACCTAAACGACAAGACCCCATTGGGCCCGGGCATCTTCAGCATCAAATACAGGGAGTTCGGGATCGCCATAAAATTAGCCAAAGCCGGTCTTCCCAATATGGCATGATATGCAGAATCAATATCAGCCACACCGAAAAATGATGTTCTCCCTCAATTCTCTTTTGTCCCAAAAGTCACCGGCAAGTGATCCGCCCCAAAGGATAAGCTGTTCGGCCGGGTATTATACCATGAAATGGTGAAACACTATGATCCAAGTCTGCAAGTCGAGAGACAAAGCTCTAGAAGAGTTGTAGCAAAAAGTATATCCAGGCAACTACGTCCATCAATGAAGGTTTTCTTCAAGTGTACCTTACGGACAATTGGTGCCGGAATGAGCGGATATCGACCACTTTAGGCAAGACTTCGGATGATCATCTCTACTGAATGTGAATGGTACTTCCGACCATCGTAGAGATTCAGGAGTCGCGGGAGTGACGAGCATTGACCTCCCCGAGTGCTAACTTATGTTTGCGCTTCGACTCATACGCGTCCGGTCCTCCGCAGATGAAGTTCACTTCTCCGAGCGGTTCCTCAAAGCCTTCATCATCATCTCCATCATCATCACACTTCCTGTCTTTGCCCTTATCATCCTGTTGATTGCGCTACGCAGATTGGGGTGTCATCATCAACGCGAGTGAAGCAAACGGTCTCGAGCAAGAAACATTCCTTATTCTCATGATTGCCATTATGAATCATGCAAGGCCCTTCAAGTAAGGCTTCAAACGAAACTCGTTCCTTTGGCGCCCTCTTAGGCGGTGCGGGACGGTCTCCTTCATGAGACCGGTCCACGGCGACGATGAGGCTGTCGGCCTTGCGTTTGTTATTCTTGGATCCGGATCGGTTGCCATGATCGTGCTTCGGCTCCTTCCCTTTGTTCCTGCGCAGATTGACCACGTTCAATTCTCCGAGCAGCATAGTCGTCTGCTATCTTGAAGCACTCCGACGCTATCATGGTAAGATTTCGGTAACGCTCGCCGATCTTATGCACCAATGCTTAACTTCGGACGCCGACTTGGAACGCAGCGAGTCACTTGCTGATCGGGAACATTGGGGATTAAGGCCTTCTTGCTGCGAAACGCCTAATAAAGTCTATAAGCGTCTCATCGGGTTTCTGTTTCAGCTGTTGAGGTCGAAGAAGTTTCTTGGCTTTTCACAAGTTACCGAGAAAATTCTCAACGAACTTTTAAGTAAGATCGCCCCAAGAAGAAATAGATTCCTTGGGTAGAGATTGTAACCACAAGCGTCCGACTTGTTCCATGCACATGGGAAGATAGTTTGCCAAAACAAAAGTGTCACCTCCCGCGAGACCGGATGACGATCGTGTACATGCGAAACCACTCGGCAGGGGAGCCTGGCTATCATATTTGTCAATAGCCCCGGGCTTAAATCCCCGGGGTATTTACAAATGCGTAGATCCTACGTATATGCTGGGATTATAGAGTATTCGTCATCTTCGAGACCGATCCGGATCGGTGATGGTGAACGACGTCGGTAATTGCGATCCCTGTCGTCATCGAATTATCATCATGATGATCATCCCGCTCTCCGAGCACCGGGACCGACCCGGCGATCATTGTTACTCGCGCCGTTGGAGGGGAGGTGGAGACGGAGGTGGAGGCGGATCTTGGCGATTATTGTTGCCTCGTCGAGGTTCTCCATCTCTGTTCCTACGGTCTCGTCCCCGTCGGTCTCGGTCATCACGGTAGTCATCTCTTCTCGGGCGGCCATCACGGTGCATGGATCGACCGCCCCGCCCTCGATAGTCATTGCGCCGACGATTGTCGGCCGAGGCGGCGCTCGAAGTAGCCTCGCCTATGCCTAGCCAAACCGGTTGCGAGCGTAGGTGGCGGCACGGGATCCACCGGACGATCATCGACATGACCGGTCTGCCGTCATTCATCTTCTTCCCGACGCCGTCGGTCTTCCACTCTTTCAACATGACGATCAATGAGCACGTTACGAGCATCATCGTGACATCCCTTCCGGGACACCCAGGAGTCGGTACGGGGGACACTCGACGAAGGGAGTTACAACAGTTCATCATCTCATATAAGCCGAATATATACATCATGGTATAATACAACCAAGTTTTCGAAATACAAACAACGTACGACGAGAAGCATAAACATTACTGAAGTTTATAACACTACGAGTCTTGCAGCGGTGTAACAACTCTCGGAAAAATAATGCATTTTCATGTCATTCATGAGCATGGCATCCTATTTCATTTATGGAATTATTGAGCATGGTGTGAAGAAATGCACATAAAATATCAAATCAGCTAAGGAATAAAAGAAATGCTTAAAAAGAAATAAAATAAGAAGAAAAGTTATGTTTAATATTTTCTAATGCTTGAACATGCTAAGTAAAGATTTATGAAAATTTCCTGAAATTATTTTGCTTTGCGAAAATATTTGCAAGAAATAAACAAAGCTTCTTTTGTTATTTTATCTTGGAATTTTTAATTCGAAAATAATTTGGAATTTTAACCTGGACCTAAAAGAAAAGTGTGTGAAATGTTTTTACTAACACCCCTAATTTTTCTCGAATTTTTCCGAGCACCCGAAAGGCCGTTTTTAATTAACCAAAAGTCCGAGGGGTTTTATGTAAAATGGCGGACCTGGCCCAATGGCCATTCTCTTCTTCCTCTCGAACCGACTCCCGCCACCGCCTCTCCGGCGCCAACGCAGCCCGTCCCGGCCGTGTGCCCTCCTCCGTCCGTGCCACGCAGAGCCGTTCCTTACCGCCTCAACCCCCCCCGGACGTTGGGATAAAGCCGGGCCCGAGCTCCCCTCCTCTTCCTCTCTCGGTTCTTCCCCACCCGGACACCACCGCCCCGCGGCCATCCCGGTTCCCCACCGCCCGGCCGCCTCCGGCCGTCCCCGAGGAGCCGGTCCCACCCACCGATCCGCAAGGACCCCGGAACCTCCCCATGGCGCCCAATCGAGTTGCCCCGCACTAGGGCCCAAGATCGAGGCCATTCTTCATTGAGCCGTCGCCACGACCGGCCGTTGCCGCGAGTCCCAAATTCTTTCCCCACGGTGAGCGAATCCTCTTCTTTCCGCATTCCAAGGTTGTGCAACCTCCTCCTCTATCCCCCGGTAGCTTAGCATCCCTTATCCTCTATGGTCCCGCCGGAATTTGACCATGTTTCATGAGCTCTAGGTGCCGCCACCTCTGTCTCCATGGCGAGCTCCACTTTCCGGCCGTCTCGAGGTCAAATGATACCACGCCGGCGTTGTTCTTGCTCGGTAGATGCTCCTACGCTTTGTTTCCCCAAGTGTAGTCCACCACGACGTTGTGTAGCCGCAGCCGGAGGTGGCCTTCTCTTGCCCCTCGCCGCCGGACCACTTTCCGGTGCGGAGCCACCCGTCGGACCCCACCTCCACCTTGCTCATGTCGCTACAATCGCGTTGATCACGGTTTTGTCCAGCCTCGTCGCCCCTAGCGCTGCTCCGGCGAACCGCCGCGCCACTCCAGCCGCCAGCACCATGGCTGGGCCACACGGCAGGCCACACGGCCTGGATCCCGTGTGGCTATGCCAGATCTGGTGCGGCCCATTCTGTGCCCCCTGGTGTGGCACGGAACCATTGTAAATTTTCCAAAAATCGTAGAAAATTCCACAAAAATCAGAAAAATGTCAAACAAAGTTCTTTGGATTCATAAAATTATTCTCTATTTATTTTTGAATTCAAATACCCATTTTGAGAAATTATAATTTCATAGTTTAATTAAGTCCCTTTTCTCTACTTAAGATAAACTATTATTTCATGCTAATTATTGATTGTTTTTGAAAAATAAATTTCTTTAAAAATTAGAGATACTGCAGACAAAAGTGCTTGTGAAAACTGTTTTCCAAAATTCAACATAAACACCGTCATTTCATGTGATCCCAAATTAATAGCTTAAGTGTTATCACATGTCGTTAAGCATTTATAATTGTTGTTTAAAAGCATGATTAAGTCTTAATAATGAACCTGATTAAGTATTAATTAACGAACATGATTAATTTTTAATTACTAGTTGCATAGTAATGAACTTAAGTAATGATTAATTGCTAATTAACGATCATGGTTAATTGTTAATTACTAGTTGCATAGTAATGAACTTAAGTAATGATTAATTGCTAATTAACGATCATGGTTACTAAAACCTTTGCACATCATCTCATGTACAAGCATGCATGCATGGTTGTGATTCGCAACGTATTGTTGGTCGATCTAGGTTACGGCGTGATCGAGGTTCCGTCCGAGGTCGAGAAAGGAGACGGAAGTTTCGAAGTCGACCAGACACGTCGAGGAAGCTAACCCCGACTCGAATCAAGGCAAGCCCCGGTGCATCCCACCTATGTTTTTTAAAGTCTTTTCTTTTATCACGAGTAATTGTGTCATGATTGTGCATTAGGTTACGGGAATTGATTGACACCCTAGATGCATGAGTAGAATTCCTATGTTACCTGTTTATCCATGTTGGTTTTGTGTCTCGATAGATGCTATGCTTAATTCACGGGGCTACGGTAGAAGTCGAGGGGTGCTGAGCACATTCGCGAGCTGTTATGGTCCGATCTTAAAGCATGGAGGCTTTAAGTTGATTGATGTCTTTGAAGTTGAAAGTAAAGATGAAGATGGAGATGAAATTGAGATCGGACGGGTCTGTAGGAGAAAGGGCAAAGACGAGGTCTTGCAAGGTGGTAGCCCCGTCCGTGTCGATCAAGGACCGTACCGTTGTTGGCCTCGTTGAGCAAGTCTTGAACGTACCGATTTACATACTGGTGTTTATGGGGCCGAGGAAGCCGATGTAACCTAATTGCCTCGGTGGTTGGACGTAGCTCATCCCCTAATTGGGCTGGAGAATGAGGCGAGGCCTCGGGTCTCAACGGGAGAGGAATGGGTGGTCGCTCACGGATAACGTCGAGGACGGGTATCGCGTGGGGTCCCCGGGTTCTCGGGCGGATGGGAGACTAACCCGGCCACTATCGGAGTTAGCGTGAAAGGTTCTCGTATGCGACCAATGGGGTGCGTATACGCCGTGTAAACGGGTTTTCCCAGCTGGTGAAATCGATTCGAATCGCTGTCCCTCGCGAGTAATGAGTACCGCTTGTTCACCGTGTCACATCGTAGTTAATCAAGTGAAAGATGAAGGAAGAGAAATGAAAGGATTGTTGGTTGGAATTTATCTTTTCCTGCAAACTTGATTGCAATAGTGATAGTCTGCAAACCTAGAGGTTAATGAACTTAACGTGAGCTAAAATATTGAAAGTAAGGACTCAACCTTTAATGCTGTTTTTCGCAAAGGAGTAAACCCCACAGCCATAAAGCCTTTGCATACTAGGCGTCGGCCTTAGCGTGCCATGTTGACGGAGTCGGTCTTGCTGAGTATTAGAATACTCGGCGTTTGTTCGTTATGTTTTTCAGGAATCGAGTCGTACTTCCACAGCTCGTGCGGTAGTTCCCGAAAGTGGAGTATTCCGAGGGTGGTTCCCACCAAACGGAACGAATCCCGACGTCGTGAAGAGGGAGAACCGTGATGTACGAAGGGCTCGAGTGCATCACGTTGATCGTCTAATAGTGTTTTGTTGTATAAAGTACAAGTTTCCACTGCAATACTCGTAGGTTGTTAAACTTCAATAAGATTTATATTTCCGCTGCACCAATGTTTGTATTTTGAAAACCTGGTTGTATTATACCACGATGTATATATGCTGGCTTGTATGAGATGATACACTCGTTGTAACTCGCTTCGTCGAGTGTCCCTCTCGTTCCGATTCCCGGGTGTCCCGGAGGGGATGTCACAACCGGTATCGGAGCGAGTTCGAGAGGCAACAGTTCATCATTACAAGCCTGTTTTCAAAACTCAACACGTTTAGCGCGTTTAGAACACGAGAGAGTACGGAGCCCTGTAAGGATGTAGAATAGTTAGACTTTTTACTAACTGTTCGACGTTTGGGTTTTGGGAAAGTGCTAACTATTCGTTGTAGTTTTATATACTATAGTACGTATAGTTAGTTTACCGAGCATGCATCATGTCATATTGAGTGCTATAATAAAAAGTCGGGGTTATACTTAGATAGTATCGTAGTATAGAGTTAGTTCCCTATGGAGGCTCCGGAAGAAGTTTATGCGAGTGAAATAGAAGGCAAACAGAACTCTTCCACCGAGGCAATGGAATGGGGAAATTCAAGATCTTTATCTACCGATGATTAAAGGCAATCGGAGAGAAGGATGATCCGGTGTAGTTATCAAGGAGCCCCATATGAGAGCTATGGATCTAGAAGGACAAATTAAAGATGCTCGTAGGAAGGTGTATTACAAGTGAATCGGGGATTGAAATGAGAGATAGTGCACCTCTTCTCTATACACTCGCTTGTGCTTTGGAGCTTTAACGTATTCTACCGTTGGTAACCTTATACTCTAATTTTGGATCGGTGACACTAATACTAAGTTTTATAACAGAATGGAACAAACCGGAAGAGGGAACTATCCCGAAAGCTCCCAGACAAGATGTTCGAGAGTCGGCATCAACTCCACCTACCCCGGCACAAGCTATTGCCACTATACTGGAGTCTCGTGAAGAGCAACGGGAACTTCTTCGAGCAACTTGTTCGGAATACGGCGCCACAGGCCGGTGGTCAAGATCAGCATGCTCCACCAGTTCACGTTACATATTCGGATTTCCTGGCTACTGGTCCACCCAAGTTTTCGGATGAGGTAGATCCTCTAGAAGCGGACCATTGGTTACGTACTATCGAGTCGAAGCTGGAACTCCTACCGTGCACAGTATCGGAAGACTATCTTTGCCGCTCAGACAACTAGAAGGATTTGTCTGGAGCATGGTGGGCTAATTACGAGGCCATGATTCCTGAAGGTCACCAAGTACTATGGCAAGAATTCACAAAGGCTTTTCGTGAACATCATATTTCCGAAGGTATCCTGAACCAAAAGCGTAAGGAGTTTCTAGCGCTGAAGCAAGGTGATATGACCGTACACTCCTATTCAAAGTTGTTCAACCGTCCGGCTCAATATGCTCCTCGAATGTGGATACCGACGCCAAGAAGAAGGAATGCTTTAAGCAAGGACTTACTACCAAGTTACAATCCCGGCTTGTTTTGGACCGAGGAGTTAGTTTTAATGAGTTGGTAAGTGATGCTATACTTATGGAGGATGCTATTCGTGTTCATCAAGAAGAGAAGGCTAAGAAGAGAGCGGCCAATGAACAAGGAAGTAAGGTACCCTCCAAGTATCGTCTAGTCCACACTTCGCAACGGATCGGAGATTCAAGCCTATGCCATCGGATCCCAATTCTCACCGGCCACCTCGGTATCGGCAACGGGTGTTTTCCCGTTCGGCGGGCCAACAATCGGATCTATCGAGTATACGCTCCTTATCCCAAACTCCACCATCCGTTGGTTGTCATGGACAATTGGCTCAAGATTATGTCATCCCAACAAAGCAGAAATTGTCAACGCGCTCTCAAAGAAAAGCGGTTGGTCGACGGAAGAATGCATTGAAATATGGTAAGATGAAGACTGGTCGTGTCAACTTCACCACCGCCGAAGAGATTCTCGAAAGGGTCCCAAGTTATGGCTGGTTTGTTCTCTATCAACCATCATGCTGCCATTATTTTATTTGACTCGGGAGCAACCCACAACTTCATGAGCAAAGGATATGTCCAAAAATATAATCTACCGTCATGCAAAATGACTTATCCACATCTCATATCATCGCCTGGAGGTAATATACTTGCAGATCAAAGTACTACGAGCTACAATTGAAATTGGGTCGTAAGGATTATCCAACCTCCTTTATAATCTTCGATGGACAAGGATTGGATGCGATTCTTGGCATGAGATGGATGAAGTATCATAAAGCGAGTATTGGATATAGATGGTTTTGCAGTTCACTCGAACTCTCCTCTTCACGGACGAGATTACTTTGAGTTGACTTCTTTCCAAACTATTCCTCCAATGATTT
Source organism: Chloris gayana (assembly GCA_031894775.1). Classification (NCBI taxonomy): domain Eukaryota; kingdom Viridiplantae; phylum Streptophyta; class Magnoliopsida; order Poales; family Poaceae; genus Chloris; species Chloris gayana. The sequence goes on along the minus strand of JAUNZO010000145.1, from coordinate 191,227 downwards.
ATAAGACTATTGGTAAAAGTTTGGAAGACATTCCTATAGTTTGTGAGTACCCCGATGTTTTTCCGGAAGACTTACCGGGTTTACCGCTGAGACCGAGCAAGTAGAGTTTAAGATAGAGCTACGACTGGAACAAGCACCAATATCAAGAAGGCCGTATCGGATGCCACCAAATGAGCTGGCGGAATTGAAGGTACAACTAAAGGAATTGTTGGACAAAGGTTATATACGCCCAAGTTCGTCACCCTGGGGATGCCCGACCTTGTTCGTAAAGGAGAAAGACAAGACATTAAGGCTATGTGTGGATTATAGGCCTTTGAATGCCGTGACCATCAAGAACAAGTACCCCCTCCCGAGGATTGATATCTTGTTTGATCAGCTGATGGGAACTAAAGTCTTCTCCAAGATAGATCTTCGCCCGGGGTATCATCGGATTAAGATAAGAGTCGAAGATATACCAAAGACTGCATTCTCCACAAGGTATGGACTTTATGAGTATCCGGTGATGTCATTTGGATTGACCAACGCACCAAGCACATTTCATGTATCTCATGAATTCCGTATTCATGCCTGAGCTGGATAAGTTTGTCGTGGTATTCATTGACTACATCTTGATCTACTCTAAGTCGGAAGAGGAACATGCCAATCACTTAAGAGTTGTATTGCAAAGGCTCGGGGATCATCAACTATATGCTAAGTTCGAGCAAGTGTGAATTTTGGCTAAAGGAAGTACCGTTCCTAGGTCACGTGATATCCGCCGAAGGAGTGGCCGTTGACCCGGGCAAGGTTCAAGAAGTGTTGGATTGGGATTCACCGAAGTCCGTCTCACGGATCGGGAGTTTCTTAGGATTGGTTGGTTACTACGGAAGGTTTATTCCAAACTTCTCAAAGATCGCCAAGCCAATGACTAAGCTATTGGAAAAGGATAAGAAGTACGTATGGAGCAAAGAATGTGAAGAAGCTTTTCAAACGTTAAAGAAGTTGTTGACCACGGCTCCCGTACTTGCTCAGCCAGATTTGACGAAGCCTTTTGATGTGTATTGTGATGCATCGAGAACAGGACTCGGATGTGTTCTAATGCAGGAAGGTCGAGTGATTGCCTATGCGTCTCGACAACTAAGGCGTCATGAGGAACACTATCCTACGCACGATCCGGAACTAGCAGCAGTGGTACTCGCATTGAAAGGTTGGAGACACTATCTCTTGGGTAACTTGGTACATCTATACACGGACCACAAGAGTCTCAAGTACATCTTCACTCAAGCGGATCCGAATATGCGACAACGAAGATGGTTAGAACTAATCAAAGATTATAAGCTGGAAATCCACTACCACCCGGGTAAGGCAAACGTGGTAGCTGATGCCTTAAGCCGCAAAGTTCATTGCAATAATCTCATGGCTCAACTCTTGATTCAAGCATCTCCACCCGAAAGTGATGAGCCAAATCTTCGGATCATTCCATATGGAATCTTGACCAACTTGGCTCTTATTCCTACCATTCGTGAAGAAGTGGTAGCAGCTCAGCAGAAGGATGCTGGTATGGAACACATCGGAAGACGACTCCAAAAGGGTGAAGTCAAGTGTTTCCAAAAAGATGACGAAGGTGTTATCTCGGTTCAAGAATAGGCTAGTAGTGCCTAAGAACTTGGAACTTCGCAAGAAGATAATGGATGAAGCCCATATGTCCAAGTATTCCATTCATCCTGGAACTAACAAGATGTGTCAAGACTTGAAGAAGAGATTTTGGTGGACAAGAATGAAACGAGAGATAGCAAGGTATGTCAACGAGTGTGATACCTATCGACGTGTCAAAGCAGAGCATTTGAAGTAAGCGGGTCCACTTCAACCTCCGAGCATACCCGAATGGAAATGGGAAGATATCAGCATGGACTTTATAGTTGGATTACCAATGACTCCACGGAAGCACGACTCTATCCGGGTCATAGTTGACAGATTGACCAAGTCGGCTCATTTTATACCGGTACATACCAACTACAAAACCAAGCAATATGCAGATCTATACATTTCACGCATCCTATGTTTGCATGGAGTACCCAAGACCATCATCTCGGATCGAGGAGCTCAATTTGTCTCTAGATTTTTTGAACGAGTTGCATGAGTCGTTAGGAACGAAGTTAATTCGAAGCTCGGCTTATCACCCCCAAACGGATGGGCGGACGGAAAGAATCAATCAATATCTCGAGGATATGCTTCGAGCATGTGTTTTGACATACGGTAAAAATTGGGAGAAATGTTTACCGCTGGCGAGTTCTCATACAACAATAGCTATCAAGAGAGGGCCGGAATGTCACCGTTCCAAGCTCGTATGGACGTAGCTGTCGCACACCATTGAATTGGTCCGAAAGTGGAGAAAGAGTAATATTTGGACCGGATTTAGTGAAGGATGTCTGAAGAGCAAGTACGTCTCATTCAACAGAACCTCAAGAGAGCTAAGTCTCGACGGATCGGCTATGCCGATAAAAGACGTCGAGAGTTGGTATTCAAGGTTGGAGACCAAGTCTATCTTCGAGTATCTCCTACCAAAGGTGTTCAAAGGTTTGGAATCAAGGGCAAGTTAGCACCACGATACATCGGACCTTTTCCAATCCTAGAAAGATGTGGAGCTGTGGCATATCGTTTGGAGTTGCCAGCACACTTGTCGGGTATACACAATATATTCCACGTATCTCAACCGAAGAAGTGTTTGAAACCACCAGTGGATATACCGACAACCGAAGTGCAACGAGTTACAACCGAGACTTGACATATGACGAACGTCCGGTCAAAGTTCTCGACACCAAGGATCGAGTGACTCGACATCGGACCACTAAGTTCTACAAGATTCAATGGAGTAATCACTCCGAAGCTGAAGCTACTTGGGAACAAGAAGAGTTTCTCCAATCAAACTACCCCGAGTTCTTTAGTACTATCGTCCGATCGTCTCGATCGTGAATCTCGGGACAAGATTCCTGTAAGGGGGAGGGCTGTAACAACTCTCGGAAAAATAATGCATTTTCATGTCATTCATGAGCATGGCATCCTATTTCATTTATGGAATTATTGAGCATGGTGTGAAGAAATGCACATAAAATATCAAATCAGCTAAGGAATAAAAGAAATGCTTAAAAAGAAATAAAATAAGAAGAAAAGTTATGTTTAATATTTTCTAATGCTTTAACATGCTAAGTAAAGATTTATGAAAATTTCCTGAAATTATTTTGCTTTGCGAAAATATTTGCAAGAAATAAACAAAGCTTCTTTTGTTATTTTATCTTGGAATGTTTCATTCGAAAATAATTTGGAATTTTAACCTGGACCTAAAAAGAAAAGTGTGTGAAATGTTTTTACTAACACCCCTAATTTTTCTCGAATTTTTCGAGCACCCGAAAGGCCGTTTTTAATTAACCAAAAAGTCCGAGGGGTTTTATGTAAAATGGCGGACCTGGCCCAATGGCCATTCTCTTCTTCCTCCGAACCGACTCCCGCCACCGCCTCTCCGGCGCCAATGCAGCCCGTCCCGGCCGCGTGCCCTCCTCCGTCCGGTGCCACGCGAGAGCCGTTCCTTACCGCCTCAACCCCCCCCCGGACGTTGGGATAAAGCCGGGCCCGAGCTCCCCTCCTCTTCCTCTCTCGGTTCTTCCCCACCCGGACACCACCGCCCGGCGGCCCTCCACGGTTCCCCACCGCCCGGCAGCCTCCGGCCGTCCCCGACGAGCCGGTCCCACCCACCGATCCGCAAGGACCCACGGAACCTCCCCATGGCGCCCAATCGAGTTGCCCCGCACTAGGGCCCAAGATCGAGGCCATTCTTCACCGAGCCGTCGCCACGACCGGCCGTTGCCGCGATCCCGAATTCTTTCCCCATGGTGAGCGAATCCTCTTCTTTCCGCATTCCAAGGCTGTGCAACCTCCTCCTCTATCCCCCGGTAGCTTAGCATCCCTTATCCTCTATGGTCCCGCCGGAATTTGACCATGTTTCATGAGCTCTAGGTGTCGCCGCCTCTGTCTCCATGGCGAGCTCCACTTTCCGGCCATCTCCGAGGTCAAATGATACCACGCCGGCGTTGTTCTTGCTCGGTAGATGCTCCTAGGCTTTGTTTCCCCAAGTGTAGTCCACCGGGACGTTGTGTAGCCGCAGCCGGAGGTGGCCTTCTCTTGCCCCTCGCCGCCGGACCACTTTCCGGTGCGGAGCCACCCGTCCGACCCCACCTCCACCTTGCTCATGTCGCTACAATCGCGTTGATCCCGGTTTTGTCCAGCCTCGTCGCCCCTAGCTGCTGCTCCGGCGAACCGCCGCCCCACTCCGACCGCCAGCACCATGGCTGGACCACACGGCAGGCCACACGGCCCGGATCCCGTGTGGCTATGCCAGATCTGGTGCGGCCCATTCTGTGCCCCCTGGTGTGGCACGAGAACCATTGTAAATTTTCCAAAAATCGTAGAATATTCCACAAAAATCAGAAAAATGTCAAACAAAGTTCTTTGGATTCATAAAATTATTCTCTATTTATTGATGAATTCATATACCTATTTTGAGAAATTATAATTTCATAGTTTAATTAAGTCCCTTTTCTCTACTTAAGATAAACTATTATTTTATGCTAATTATTGATTGTTTTTGAAAAATAAATTTCTTTAAAAATTAGAGATACTTGCAGACAAAAGTGTTTGTGAAAACTGTTTTCCAAAATTCAACATAAACACCGTCATTTCATGTGATCTCAAATTAATAGCTTAAGTGTTATCACATGTCGTTAAGCATTTATAATTGTTGTTTAAAAGCATGATTAAGTCTTAATAATGAACCTGATTAAGGATTAATTAACGAACATGATTAATTGTTAATTACTAGTTGCATAGTAATGAACTTAAGTAATGATTAATTGATAATTAACGATCATGGTTAATAAAACCTTTCCACATCATCTCATGTACATGCATGCATGCATGGTTGTGATTCGCAACGTATTGTTGGTCGACCTAGGTTACGGCGTGATCGAGGTTCCGTCCGAGGTCGAGAAAGGAGACGGAAGTTTCGAAGTCGACCGACACGTCGAGGAAGCTAACCCCGACTCGAATCAAGGCAAGCCCCGGTGCATCCCACCTATGTTTTTTAAAGTCTTTTCTTTTATCACGATAATTGTGTCATGATTGTGCATTAGGTTACGAGGAATTGATTGACACCCTAGATGCATGAGTAGAATTCCTATGTTACCTGTTTATCCATGTTGGTTTTGTGTCCCGATAGATGCTATGCTTAATTCACGGGGCTACGGTAGAAGTCGAGGGTGCTTGAGCACACTCGCGAGCTGTTATGGTCCGATCTTAAAGCATGGAGGCTTTAAGTTGGTTGATGTCTTTGAAGTTGAAAGTAAAGATGAAGATGGAGATGAAATTGAGATCGGACGGGTCCTGTAGGAGAAAGGGCAAAGGCGAGGTCTTGCAAGGTGGTAGCCCCGTCCGTGTCGATCAAGGACCGTACCGTTGTTGGCCCTGTTGAGCAAGTCTTGAACGTACCGATTTACATACTGGTGTTTATGGGGCCAGGAAGCCGATGTAACCTAATTGCCTCGGATGTTGGACGTAGCTCATCCCCTAATTGGCTGGAGAATGAGGCGAGGCCTCGGGTCTCAACGGGAGAGGAATGGGTGGTCGCTCACGGATAACGTCAAGGACGGGTATCGCGTGGGGTCCCCGGGTTCTCGGGCGGATGGGAGACTAACCCGGCCACTGTCGGGAGTTAGCGTGAAAGGTTGTCGTATGCGACCAATGGGGTGCGTATACGCCGTGTAAACGTGTTTTTCCAGTTGGTGAAATCGATTCGAATCGCTGTCCCTCGCAGTAATGAGTACCGCTTGTTCACCGTGTCACATCGTAGTTAATCAAGTGAAAGATGAAGGAAGAGAAATGAAAGGATTGTTGGTTGGAATTTATCTTTTCCTGCAAACTTGATTGCAATAGTGATAGTCTGCAAACCTCTTAATGAACTTAACGTGAGCTAAAATATTGAAAGTAAGGACTCAACCTTTAATGCTGTTTTACGCAAAGGAGTAAACCCCACGACCGGAAAGCCTTTGCATACTAGGCGTCGGCCTTAGCGTGCCATGTTGACGGGTCGGTCTTGCTGAGTATTAGAATACTCGGGGTTTGTTCGTTATGTTTTTCAGCAATCGAGTCGTACTTCCACGGCTCGTGCGGTAGTTCCCGAAAGTGGAGTATTCCGAGGGTGGTTCCCACCAAAGGGAACGAATCCCGACGTCGTGAAGAGGGAGAACCGTGATGTACGAAGGGCTCGAGTGCATCACGTTGATCGTCTAATAGTGTTTTGTTGTATAAAGTACAAGTTTTCGCTGCAATACTCGTAAGTTGTTAAACTTCAATAAGATTTATATTTCCGCTGCACCAATGTTTGTATTTTGAAAACCTGGTTGTATTATACCACGATGTATATATGCTGGCTTGTATTAGATGATACACTCGTTGTAACTCGCTTCGTCGAGTGTCCCTCTGTTCCGATTCCCGGGTGTCCCGGAGGGGATGTCACAACGGAAACTTATTCTTTGTACAACAAAAGATCACTAGAACGTCTAACGTGATGTACTGAGCCCGTCGTACACCACGGTCCTTCTCCTTTATGGCGTCGGGATCCATACCCACTGGAGGGAACCACCCTCGGGACACCTGCTCCTCTTCCGGGAAGCTACCGTATAAGTCGTGGAAGTACGACTTATGTCCTAAAAACATAACGAACAAACCTTGATTATTCTAATACTCAGCTAAGATCGACCCGTCAACGAGCACGCTAAGGCCGACGCCTAGTATGCAAAGGCTTTATGGCCGTGGAGTTGACTCTCTTGCGAAAACATCACTAATGGTTAATCCTTACTTTCAAGTTTTAGCTAGCAATTAAGTTTATTAGAAACCAATGTTTGCAGTCTACAACTACTGCAATCAAGATTTTAAGAAAAGATTAATTCCGACCAACGGTTCTTTCATCTCTCATCTTCATCTTTCGGTTGATTAACTACGACGCGACGAGCTAAACAAGCGGTACTCATTACTGCGAGGGACGGCGATTCGAATCGATTTTATACCAGCTAGCAAAACCAGACTACACGACGTATACGCACCCCATCTGGTCGTATACGACAACTTTTCCAGCTAACACCTGGCAGAAGACTAGCCGTTTCCAAACTCCCCGGGAATATGGCGACTCCACGACTTCCTCCGTGGCCGACCCATTTCCCTCCCGTGAGACTCCAATCTCACTAACAGCTAGCAAAAGAGAGTTGGCTACGCTACATCCCCGGGGTGGTAGGGTACATCAGCTTGTTGGGCCCATTACACCAGCATGTAGCACGATACGTTCAAACTTGTTCAACTAAGCCGACAACGGTACGGTCCTTGACCGACACGAGACGGGGCTACCACCTTGCAAGACCTCAACTCCGTCTTGCCCTTGCTCCTACATGGCCCGTCCGGTCTCAATTTCATTAACACTCTCTTTTAAATAATGACAACACATGAAAAAGTTAAAGCCTCCATGCTTTAAGATCACCTGAAACATCTACCGTTGCGACTATGAATTAAGCCTAGCTTCTATTGAGCTACCTGTACCAGTATTGCATGAATAAAAGGAAACCTATCTCATGCATCTAGGGTGTCAATCATTCCCTACCACCTAGTACACAAACATCACTTAACTACTGTGATAAAATAAAATATTATAAAACATAGGTAGGATGCACCAGGGCTTGCCTCAATTCACGTCGGTGTTAGCTTCCTCGGTGGTTGGATCGACGTCGATGTTCACATCTCCTGTCTCGGCCTCCGACGGAACTTTGATCACGTCGGGACCTAGGTCTATCATGAATACGTCGCGAATCAATGATCGTGCGTGCATGAATGTATATGACATGATATGGAATATTCTTATCGACATGTTCGTTAATTGACGAGTTAATAATTAATTAATTAATTATATGCAATAATACATGAAATAATAAATTAGGATCATGTGAAATGATGATGTTTATGTTTAATTTTGGGAAACATTTTTCATAAACCCTTTCGTCTGCAGTATCTCCTTTATTTAAACAAATTCTTTTCTAAAGATTAAATAATATTTAACATAAAATAATAACTTCTATTAATCAAAGAATGCAATTAATTAATACTTATGAAATTAAAATGCTCAAAATAGATATTTTATTTCATAAACAGATAGAGAATAATTTTATGAATCTAATAAAATTGGTTTCAAAATTGGTTTCATATTTTTCTGATTTTTATTTAATTTTCTACGAATTTTTGAAATTTGAAAATAGTTATGTGCCACACGTGGGGCCACGGGGTTGGCCACACGCGATCCCACGTGGCCACACGCGATCCCGCGCATGTGGCCCGCGGTGTGGCGCCACCGCGGCAGCCATGGCACGGCGGCGCGGTCACCGGGAGATGGCCGGCGTTGAGCCAAAGCTCGCCGCGAGACCTTCTACACGCTCTACGCGACAAGGCGAACTCAAGGGTGATGATGAGCTCGCATGAGCTTGGCCGGAAACACGCCGGCGACGAGATGCGGGCACGGCAGAGCTCCGGCACGTGCGAAGCTCGCCGTGGTTGCCCAAAAATTGGGGAAAAACTTGCGGAAAGCTTCTACATGACACGAGCAACAACTCTAGGGGGTTGTGGAAGCTTGACGACGACCGGAGATAGGTGCTCACCGTGGATGGTGCGGACGGCGGCGGTGAAGCTCCGGGAAGACGGCCCGATTCCGTGAAACCCGGGGAGCAAGCTCGATGGTGAGTCGCTAGGAACGAAGAGCATCAAGTTGCGCACCAAGCAACGGCTCACCAAGCAATGCGAGTTTGGCGACGCAGCGGAGGAACGACGGTGAGCTCCTGTGGAGAAGAAACCTCTCAATCCGGCGAGACAGGACTGCTCAACCTAATCGAGGGCTCCGGGAAGCTTCAAGGGGTTGCTGCGGAGCTTGTGGTGGTGTTGGCTCGGGTGGGAAGGCTGCCGGAGCGGCTCGCCGGCGGTGAAACCGAGAGAAGGTGGCAATGGCGGTTGCGTTTGGAGAGAAATGAGAGAGGGAGAGATGGAGAGCTGCGGACGGGGGGTTCTTATCCCGTGGGGGTGCGGGGTTGATGAGGACATCACTCGTACGGATACAACCAACACTCCCTCATTTGATATTCATGATCCAATCCCGAGAGCTCAAGCGCGAATTTGGAATTTATCGGTGAGCTCGTTTCTAATGCCTTCCTTATATAGTTTTGAGAATAAAATACTACCTAATGATTTAATTATTGTTAGGAACCATGGAGATGATGAGGATATGGCTAGAGAGGTGCTCAAAGGCGTGGAGGGCCGGCCATGTATTGCAAATCAAGTGGGAGGCCCAATCAAATTCGGTTTCGGGTCCGATTCGGACTCCAGGACCAGTCCGCATTAAAACGGACGCCCAGGTCGCATACGGGCTCGATTTTAGACGTTCTACATATGGTTGGAAAGATAAGAAGACCACCTTTCTAATGGTTCCGGTGTGAGATCCAAATTCGTTCGGAAGTGACGGGAATCGTCGAAACAATTTGATGGACAGAATCTGTCTCGGTGCTGCGTCACCGTTATATAGCCATTGGGCTTTGTATCAAGTTGGGCCCAATAGCGGCGCATCCTAGGGTTGGAGGACGACCCCCACCACGTCCTGGTCGTCCTCTCCCCTTATCTTATACCCCCATAGCCGCCACAAACAGATTGGGTTTTGTTTTGTTAGTTTAGCCATTGCTACTACCTTGTAGACGCATGCGTCGGCTAGACCATCCGTTCTACTTCATTCGGAACCCCACCTTTGTGAGTTGAGTTACTTGTTTATCTTGTTCTTGCTAGTTCTTCGATTGCTTGCAACAATTACCCTCGTGGTTTGGTTGGTCGTGCTCCACAAGATCGTGATTAGCCACTGGAGTTGGTGTATCGGTTGCTAAGGCGCATCCTTGTTGGGCTGTAGTCGGGCCGTGAAGGTCTCTCCAGTCCAAATCGAAGTTATCCCCTCTCATCGAAAGATCGGGCAGCACCCGTGTACTTATCGGGGGTGATGCGGGCGAGCGGCCAGGTGCGTGGCGTCCTCCGAGGCGGGGCGTGCGGCCGGAGATCAGCGGCGAGCGGTGCTGAGAGAGGAGAGAGCGCGGGAGAGCGAGAGAGTCCGAACATTTTTGCAAAAAGGCCCTCCTGCTTTCGATTAAGTGAAAAAACATATTTCCCAAGCCCAGAAAAATTCAAGAAAATTCAGGGGTGTTAATAAAAACATTTCCAATCTTTTTCTTTTTAGGTCCAGGTCCAAATTCCAAATATTTTTGGATTAAAAATTCATGTTTAAAATAAAAAGGAAAGCTTTAATTAATTCTTGTAAGCATTTTTACAAAAAGAAAATAATTTCAGAGAAACTCAATAAATCTTTTATTCTTATGTTTGACCAACAGAAAATATCAAACACAATAATTTATTTTTATTTGAATTCTTTTTAAGAACTTAATTTAAGTTAGGTCAAATTGACATTTTATGTGCATACTTGACATAAAATTAAATTGTTTTACAAAAGCAACATGATGACATGATGAATAATGACATGAGATGCTCTTTTATTTATTAGGGTTGTTACAACCCTCCCCCTTACAGGAATCTCGTCTCGAGATTCACGATCGAAACGACTAGACGACGGTACTAAAGAACTTTGGGTAATTGAATCAAAGAAACTCTTCTTGTTCCCAAGTAGCTTCGGACTCCGAGTGATTACTTCACTGAATCTTGTAGAACTTGATGGTTCGATGTCGAGTCACTCGATCTTTGGTGTCGAGAACTTTGATCGGATGTTCATCATACGTCAAGTCCGGCTGTAGCTGCTCCACATCTGCGGTCGGTATGTCTACCGGTGGTTTCGGACACTTCTTCGGTTGAGATACGTGGAACACGTTATGAATCCTCGATAGATGTGCTGGCAACTCCAAACGGTAGGCCACGGCTCCACATCTTTCTTGGATTGGAAAAGGTCCGATGTATCGTGGAGCTAACTTGCCTTTGATTCCAAACCGTTGAATGCCTTTGGTAGGGGATACTCGAAGATAAACTTGATCTCCAACCTTGAACACTAACTCTCGACGTCTTTTATCGGCATAGCTGATCCGTCGAGATTTAGCTCTTTTGAGGTTCCGTTGAATGAGACGTACTTGCTCCTTTGCATCTTTTACCGGATCAGGTCCGAAAATTACTTTTTCTTCACTTTCGGACCAATTCAAAGGTGTGCGACAGCTACGTCCATATAGAGCTTGGAACGGTGACATTCCGACACTCTCTTGGTAGCTGTTGTTGTAGTAGAACTCGCCGGTGGTAAACATTTCTCCCAAAACTTGCCATATGTCGGGACACATGCCCGAAACGTATCCTCGAGGTACTGATTGATCCTTTCTATCTGTCCATCTATTTGAGGATGATAAGCCGAGCTTCGAATCAATCTCGTTCCTAGTGACTCATGTAACTCGCTCCCAAAATCTGGAGACAAACTCGTTCCTCGATCCGAGATAATGGTCTTCGGCACTCCATGCAAACGAGAGAATGCGAGCGATGTATAGCTCGCATATTTTTCGGCGGTGTACCGAGTATGTATCGGTATGAAGTGAGCCGACTTAGTCAATCTGTCCACAATAACCCGGATGGAATCATGTTTTCGTGGGCTTAATGGTAACCCAACAATGAAATCCATGCTGATGTCTTCCCACTTCCATTCGGGAATACTCAAGGGTTGCAATGGACCTGCTTGCTTCAAGTGCTCTGCTTTGACTCGTCGACGGATATCACACTCGTTATATTTGGCTATTTCCCGCTTCATTCGCGTCCACCAAAATCTTTGCTTTAGATCTTGGTACATCTTGTTGGTTCCGGGATGAATAGAATACTAAGATGTATGAGCTTCATCCAAAATTTTCTTGCAAAGTGCTAGGTACTTCGGCACCACTAGCCGGTTCTTGAACAAAATAACTCCTTCATCGTCTTCTCTAAAGCATTTCACTTCACCTTTCTTGAGTCGTCTTCTAATGTGTTCCATGCCAATATTTTTCCATTGAGCTGCTACCACTTCTTCACGAATGGTAGGAATAAGAGCCAAGTTGGTCAAGGCTCCATATGGAACAATCCGAAGAATTAGGCTCGCCTCTTTCTTGTGGAGGTGCTTAAATCAAGAGTTGAGCCGTGAGATTATTGCAATGAACCTTGCAACTCAAAGCATTAGCAACTACATTTGCTTTGCCCGGGTGATAGTGAATCTCAATTTCATAATCTTCGTTGACGCATATTCGGATCTGCTTGGGTGCGGATGTACTTGAGACTCGTTGTGGTCCGTGTACAAATGTACCAAATTTCCCAAGAGATAATGTCTCCAGCTCTTCAATGCAACAACCACTGCTGCTAATTCCAGTTCATCATAGTGTTCCTCATGACGCCTAAGTTGTCGAGAGGCATAGGCAATCACTCAACCTTCTTGCATTAGAACACATCCAAGTCCAGTTCCCGATGCATCACGAGTATACATCAAAAGGCTTCGTCGGATCTAGCTGAGCGAGCACCGGTGCTTGTTGTCAGCAACTTCTTCAGCGTCAGGAAAGCTTCTTCACAATCCTTGCTCCATTCATACTTCTTATCCTTTTCTAACAATTTGGTCATTGGCTTGGCAATCTTCGAGAAGTTTGGAATGAATCTTCCGTAGTAACCGGCTAGTCCTAAGAAACTCCTGATTTGTGAGACCGACTTCGGTGGCTTCCAATCCAACACTTCTAGAACTTTACTCGGGGTCAACGGCCACTCCTTCTGTCGATATCACGTGCCCTAGGAAAGGCACCTCTTTTAACCAGAATTCACACTTGGTAAACTTGGCATATAGTTGATGATCCCTTAGACGTTGCGAGTACAATCCTCAAGTGATTGGCATGTTCCTCTTCCGACTTGGAATAGATCAAGATGTCGTCGATGAATACCACGACAAACTTGTCCAGCTCGGCATGAATACTGAGTTCATGAGGTACATAAAGTGTGGTGGTGCATTGGTCAATCCAAAAGACATCACCAAATATTCGTAAAGTCCATATCTCGGTGGAAAATGCCGTCTTCGGTATATCTTCGACTCCGATCTTAATCCGATGATATCTTGAGTGAAGATCTATCTTAGAGAAGACCTTTGCTCCCATCAATTGATCAAACAAAGATGTCAATCCTCGGAAGAGGGTACTTCTTCTTGATGGTAACGGCATTCAAAGGCCTATAATCCACACAGTCTTAATTTCTTGTCCTTTTTCTTCACGAACAAGGCTCGGGCATCCCCATGGTGACGAACTTGGGCGAATATACCCCTTGTCCAATAGCTCCTTTAATTGCACCTTTAACTCGCTAGCTCATTTGGTGGCATCCGGTATGGTCTCCTTGATATTGATGCTTGTTCCAGGTTGTAACTCTATCTTAAACTCTACCGCTCGATCCGGCGGTAGTCCCGGTAAGTCGTCCGGAAAGACATCCGGGTACTCACGGACTACTCGGTATATCCTCCGGACTTTTACTTATAATCTTATTAACCATTGACAAAATAGTCCGGGGAAGAGTTAAAAGTAAGCAATCTCGACCATGAACGGGAGAGTTCAAATGGACGGCTCGAGATGCTATATCCAGATCTGCCCTATGGAAACCCATCCATTGCATGCCAATAATTGCGTCTAACCCTTGCCCATCCAATATGATTAATGAGGTGGAATAAACCTTACTACCCAATTTTAATGGCATATTGGCAGCGGCTTCATTGGTAAGGATTTTCCCCCAAGTGTTGAAATGAGATGTGCACATAGCAACTTGGATGGCATGATGCGATGCTTTGCAACATATGCTTTGCTGATGAAAGTATGTGTGGCTCCCGAATCAAATAAAACCATAGCAGGATGATCAGCGATAGAAAACATACCCGCTAGGATTTGTCCTCCCTCCGGTAATTCCTCGGCCGTAGTAAAGTTTGCACGGCCGGTTTTCACTTGAGTATTCATGGCCCGAGTCCTCGGCTGGTTCTGCGGCTGTCCTTGTGGTCGTGGTGCATAAGAATCCTTACGTGAGTAGGGACAGCTGCGGTAGAAATGTCCTGGACGGCCACAATTGAAACATGGCGGTCCATTCTCGCTGAGGTGCTTGATTCACCGGTCGAGGATTCCGAGCATTCTGCTGCTGATAGGGCGGACGATATTGGTTCGACCGCTGCTGTTGAGATTGCTCGTGGCTGCCGAGGCTGCCGATAATAATTTGGACGGGAAGGCATATGCTGATATCGCCGACTCGATGGTGCGGTGTATACCAGCCTATATTTTGATGGTCCGCCTCTTCCCTGTCCAGCTGCTGGCCTCTTCTTACTCTTTTCCGCTTGATGAAGGCGGATAGAATCTTCCGGGGAGATAGCATCACCGACGAAGTCATTAAAGCTATCAGTCTTGTTCAAGCACAAGCCGTGATCTGCAGCTTGGTGCTCAACCCTTCCTTGAATAGATTCTTCTTCTTGGCATTTGTGTCCACATGCTCGGGGGCATACCGAGCAAGACGGTTGAATACCTTGGAGTAGGCATGTACAGTCATGTCGCCCGCTTCGATGGATGAAACTCCTTCCTTTACCGATTCATCAATCCTTCCGGAATATGATGCTCCCTAAAGGCTTTAGTGAATTCAGCCCAAGAAACCCGATGTCCTGGAGGGAACATCGCCTTGTAGTTGGCCCACCATGCTCCGAACAAACCCTTGCGATTGCTTCGGGAAGCGAACAGAGTCTTCCGATGATCGGTACATGGGAACAACTCCAGCTTAGACTCGATGGTGCGGAGCTAATGATCAGCCTCCAGTGGCTCACCCGCATCCGAGAAGACCGATGGGCGAACCGATAAGAAATCCGAGAAAGTCACCCGTTCTCGCTGGGGCATTTCGTCCTTGGGTACCTCCCCGTGGAGCGGTGTTTCGGACCAACTGCTCCAATAATTCCTCGCTGTTCGCGCGAGAATCCAGCACGACTGCAATCGCTCGTCTCGGATTCCGCATCCGCCGGTCGTGGAATCTCCGAGAAGTCTATCACCGAGTCCACGTCCATTATCTCTTCGGGATCCTCCTCCTCTTCCTCGGATCCCTCTGCTACGGGGTTCTCATGCACTTCGGTTCATTCTCGGGAGGTTGCTGCCCAATCTCTTCATTCGATAGCGCATTGTGTGCTTGGAGTAAATCTTACTCTAACCGATGAATCATGGCATTTGCGGTCGCCGATTGTTGATCTTTGACTTGAATCTGCTCCTCCTTATTCAACAAGCTGCGCCTCTCTAATTGCTAACAACTCCTCCTTTTCTTTCAACTGCCTCTCCAACTCCGATAGACGAGCATCCTCCACTGTCCTCTCGCGTCACCCATGACGTTACTTGTACTTGTCCATTTCTGCGGAGAACTAAGCATATCAAGCACAGGTAGAAACCATTCTGATTCCGAGTACGGCGACAAGCTCTTTTATACTACACTACCAACTGCATATATATTATACACTACCACATTTTCCTTTTTACATTATTTGTTTTACACATCCGGTCCAGACTTTTCCATACACTCGCCACACTACCATCATCTCGCTATTACCCTATGCTACACTCGCCACATTTTCCTTTTTACATTATTTGTTTTACACATCCGGTCCAGCTTTTCCATACACTCGCCACACTACCATCATCCGCTATTACCCTATGCTACGGTCGACCTACGTCGGCAAAATATGGCTACTATCCTACTCCCGGCCTAGCTATCCTACATCAGCACTACTCCAACACTAACTAAGCCGGCGGCGCGTGGTCGTCGGCGTCCGACGCAAGCATCCTCCTCTCGGTGGGGTCGGCGGTGGCTCGTAGTCCACACCGGAAACCTCCTCGGCGTCGTCGGGCGGACCCCGGTGCTGCTGCCGCAACTCGCTGGAACTGCCCGAACAGCTCGTCGTGGTCGTGCAACAACTCATGGTGCACCTCGTCCGATCCGTCGTACATCGCCTCAAGCTCCCGCATCCGGTTCTCGATCTCGATCGGGGTCTCCACAAGCATGGTTACGCCGTGCGGTCACTCCTGCCGGCTACGCCAAGTGGGTTGTGTCCGTGTCGCGAGCGGCGTCACGCCGGGCTGGTACCGTGACCAGCTGCTCGTCCAAGGCGATAGACATCCCGTGGAACCCGTCACGGTCCCGTGTGACCTCCACCAACTGCTCCTCCAGCTCGGCGATCCGTGCGTGAGACCCGCGGATCTCCCGCTATCCGTCGGTCCCGACTCGCACCTGCGCCTTCGGGTGGTGGATCCTCTGCTCCTGCTCGGTGACACGTACAGCCCGGGTGTCCTCCTCCTCCCGAACACGCTTCCTAACGCACGGCATCGGCATCTGCAGGGAACATGTTTAATCTGGTTAAACACTTCTTCCCACGTAAAAGAAAACGAAAAGAAAGCCTATCAAAATATTACGAGACTAGCTAAGTCTATCCCCGACTTTTTATTATAGCACTCAATATGACATGATGCATGCTCGAGCATACTAACTATATGCACTATAGTACACGAAACTACAACGAATAGTTAGTAACTACCCAAATCTCGAATGTCGAACAGTTAGGTAAAATCTAACTATTCTACATCCTTATAGGGCTCCGTACTCTCTCGTACTCTAAACATGCTAAACGTGTTATGTTTTGAAAACGAGCTTGTAAACAATGTACTTGTTGCCCCTGAACCGCTTCCGATACCAGCTGTGACATCCCTTTTGGGACACCCAAGAGTCGGTATCGGGGACACTCGACAAAGCGAGTTACAACGAGTTCATCATCTCACACAAGCCAAAATATATACATCATGGTATAATACAACCAGGTTTTCGAAATACAAACATCGTACAACGAAAGCATAAACATTACTGAAGTTTATAACACTACGAGTCCGGCAGCGGAAACTTATTCTTTGTACAACAAAAGATCACTAAAACGTCTAACGTGATGTATCGAGCCCGTCGTACACCACGGGTCTTCTCCTTTACGGTGTCGGGATCCGTTCCCACCGGAGGGAACCACCCTCGACACACTCGCTCCTCTTCCGGAAGCTACCGTATAAGTCGTGGAAGTACGACTCATGTCCCGAAAACATAACGAACAAACCTTGAGTATTCTAATACTCAGCAAGACCGACCCGTCAACGAGCACGCTAAGGCCGACGCCCGGTATGCAAAGGCTTTATTTCGTGGAGTTGACTCTCTTGCGAAAACAGCACTAATGGTTGATCCTTACTTTCAAGTTTTAGCTCACAATTAAGTTTATTAGAAACCAATGTTTGCAGTCTACAACTACTGCAATCAAGATTTTCAAGAAAAGATTAATTCCGACCAACGGTTCTTTCATCTCTCATCTTCATCTTTCAGTTGATTAACTACGATGCGACGAGCTAAACAAGCGGTACTCATTACTGCGAGGGACAGCGATTCGAATCGATTTTATACCAGCTGGCAAAACCCGACTACACGACGTATACGCACCCCACCTTATACGACAACTTTTCCCGCTAACACCTGCGGAAGACTAGCCGTTCCCAAACTCCCCGGGAATATCGCGACTCCACGACTTCCTCCGTGGCTGACCCATTTCCCTCCCGTGAGACTCCAATCTCACTAACAGCCAACAAAAGAGAGTTGGCTACGCTACATCCCCGGGGTGGTAGGGTACATCAGCTTGCTCGGGCCCATTACACCGAGCATGTAGCACGGTACGTTCAAACTTGTTCAACTAAGCCGACAACGGTACGGTCCTTAACCGACACGGACGGGGCTACCACCTTGCAAGACCTCAACTCCGTCTTGCCCTTTCATCTACATGGCCCGTTCGGTCTCAATTTCATTAACACTCTCTCTTAAATAACGACAACACATCAAACACTTAAAGCCTCCATGCTCCATGCTTTAAGATCACCTAAAAAATCTACCGTTGCGACTATGAATTAAGCCTAGCTTCTATTGAGCTACCTGTACCGATATCGCATGAATAAAAGGAAACCTATCTCATGCATCTAGGGTGTCATTCATTCCCTATCACCTAGTGCACAAACATCACTTAACTACTGTGATAAAATAAAATATTTTAAAACATAGGTAGGATGCATCGGGGCTTCCCACCAAGCCAACACCACCACAAGCTCCCGTGGGGAAGAAACCTCTCAATCCGGCGAGACAGATCGCTCAACCTAATCAAGGGCTCGGGAAGTTTCAAGGGGTTGCTGCGGAGCTTGTGGTGGTGTTGGCTCGGGTGGGAAGCTGCCGGAGCGGCCTCGCCGGCGGTGAAACCAGAGAGGGTGGCAATGGCGATGGCGTTTGGAGAGAAATGATAGAGAGGGAGAGATGGAGAGTTGCGGACGGGGGTTCTTATCCCGTGGGGGGGGGTGCGGGGTGATGCAGGCGAGCGGCCAGGTGCGTGGCGTCCTCCAGGCGGGGCCCGCGGCCGGAGATCAGCGGCGAGCGGTGCCGAGAGAGGAGAGAGCGTGGGAGAGAAGAGAGAGACCGGCCTCGTGGGCCAATCCGAACAATTTTGCAAAAAGGCCCTCCTGTTTTCGATTAATTGAAAAACATATTTCCCAAGCCCTGAAAAATTCAAGAAAATTCAGGGGTGTTAATAAAAACATTTCCAATCTTTTTCTTTTTAGGTACAGGTCCAAATTCCAAATATTGTTGGGATTAAAAATTCATGTTTAAAATAAAAAGGAAAGCTTTAATTAATTCTTGTAAGCATTTTTACAAAAGAAACTAATTTCGGAGGAACTCAATAAATCTTTTATTCTTATGTTTGACCAAAAGAAAATATCAAACACAATAATTTATTTTTATTTGAATTCTTTTTAAGAACTTAATTTAACCGAGGTCAAATTGATATTTTAGGTGCATACTTGACATAAAATTAAATTGTTTTACAAATGCAACATGATGACATGATGAATAATGACATGAGATGCACTTTTATTTATTAGGGTTGTTACAATCACGATTACCGTTGAGTGGCATGTGTAAATCTTGATCGGGTGCACGGTCATGTTCATCCGTAATTGGCGTATGTCGGTGTCGGATTCTTCCTCCAAAAGAAGCTCCTTCAGACCGGGTCCTCGCATACCGGTCCGAGCTTGAATGAGACCGACCGGAAGATTCTCGCTCTCTCTCGCACGAGCTGGTTGGTTTGCGAGAGCAGCTGCGTCAACCAAACTCGAGGCGCGCTGCAACCTTGGTGTCGATTTAAACACTTCCTCCGGAATAGTCTCCAGAATCTGCTTCACACCTACGATGTTATGAACTGGCGACGTGAAGATTCGAGCGCCGTTTACTTAGACCTCCATGGAGTCCTAATTCAAGGCCGTACTAGAGGAACGATGATTTCTCCGCTGTGATATCCACGACGGTTATTATAACCTCGGTGAATTATCCGTCACGTTCGCAGCTTGTTCCGACAGAGGTCCAGTGGTGGGTGGAGCCGTAGCAGGAGCCCCACCTCCATCCTGGCTAGTGCAAGCAATGTTTGCGTGAGCATTGTTTGTCGGAGCCGCCGATGAGGGCGGTGGAGGCGGATCTTCTCCATCCATCTCGTCCGCTTCACGTTGCCGACGATCCGCTTCTTCTCTTGCCATTCTATCTCTTTCAGCCGTGATCTCTACGGGTGTTGCGCAGGGCTGAAGAACGGTCCCAGCCGTAAATACTTGGAAGGAGGTTTGAGATCCCTCCTCGAAGTCATTTTCGGGCTCTAGAGAGCTGCTTATCGCCGCAAACCGGGTAGCGGTCATGATCTTGGCCTGATTGGCTTGACCGGCCGGAAGCATAAGTGGTCCGATTGTTCGCGCCGAAGCTGCGTCAATCTCGCTAGGTTCCGTAGAAGAGCTTTCGATTGCATCCGGTGATCGCGCTTCGGTAGCAGCGACCAGATTGCGAATTGGATTCAGAAGGTGTGGCTTTCCGGCGGAATCGGCCTTGAAGTCGAGAGACCCGAAGCGGATTGTGAAGCCGGGTGTGAAGTCGATGTCGAACGAAGAAACCATCGAACTCGCTATGAACTCGCCGGGATCCCTACCGGGCGTGCCGAATGTCGAGTCTTAAACTCGGCGCTAGAACTACCCGGTCCCTCACAAGTGTGGAATTCGATGGTGCAACCGATAGAAACCCGCGAGGGTTTTGGTGCCGATCTTTCGATGAGAGATGAAGATAACTCGATTTGGAGGATGGAAACGACGTTCACGGCCGACTACAACCGTCCGAAAACGCTGCGTCTTAGCAACCGATACACCGCCTCCAATGGTTGCCGCAATCTTGTGGAAGTACGACCATCGGCCACGAGGGCACTCGTCCTCCAAGCAATCGAAGAACTAGCAAGAACAAGTAAACAAGAACTGAAATTTCAAGATGGAATTGAAGCTCACAAACTGAGTTCAACTATGGTAGGGTCCTGAATACAAGTATACGGGCGGTTTAGCCAACGCGCGCGTGTACGATGAAGTAGCTAAGCTAACTTACAAATAAACAAAACCCGAGTGTTCTTGGCGGCGGCCAAGGGGTATAAAAATGTGGAAGGACCACCACAGGGGTGCTAGAGTCGTCCTCCAACCCTAGGACACGTCCTTAGTGGACTTAACTTGATACACGGCCCGTTGGGCCAAAACTGGACGGTTCTGATATCTCTGTACTTAAATGACGATTGCGGTCGACTCGGACCAGATATAGACGTGATCTCGGATCCGTTGGAAAGTAGACTCCGCGATCTTTCCATGCTGTACTTGAACACCCAAAACGTACTTCGGACGAAGTCGTGGCAGCCATCAAAAATCCGTCTTTTTCTGAAGTCCGAATCCAGCCAGCGCGAGTCTGTTTCCCTTTAGCTTCCGGACATCGTTCCTAAGAAGAACAGGAGTGCAAACATTTTCATGGTCCAAACAGGATTGAAAAGAGCCTAAGAACGAACTCACTTGATTGTTCAATTGTCGAGCACGAGCACGGGTAATTGGTTCGGTAATAGGGTCTTTTGTAGGTATGGACGTATCGATGGTGCCGATGTCCTCATCAACAACACATGAAACACACAAGAACACGCGATTTTAGACAGTTTCAGGCCTCTCGATGGAGAGTAATACCCTACGTCCTGTGTGTTATGTATTGCTCTTAGTAGATTGCTAATTGCGAATTGTCTAGAGAGTTTTCGAGGGCCCCGCTCCGCCTTATATATCCGGAGAAGCTAGGGTTACATGTAGAGTCCTAGTCGATTACATGGATTACATATTTGGAAGCTCTATCTCTAGGCTTTCCTTATTGATTCAGATTCCTAACAGGCTACGATTGCTTCTTTACTTGTCAATCAAGTCATCATACATCGGTCTTTACGCCTACCTTATTTCCATACCAATGTATGGAATCTTCCGTTATTCCATACCGGTCGGGCACCGCTCTGTGTGCCCTCTCATCCGATCTCATCTTCATTAGTATGCCACCGTACCTCCGATTACTCATTCCTTCAACTATTATATACCCATGAGGCAAGTATACGACACAATCAATAATCTCGAAAGATTGGAGAGCTCCTCTAATGCCATTCATCAACGGTTATTATCAACAAGAGTCCGAAGCCAAAAAAACTAGATTGCAGCAAAGGGCTCGAAGCTACCGGATAATACAAGGGGAGTTGTACAAGTTGGGATTATTGAGTCCACTGCTCAAATGCCCGTGCGAAGCCCTAGGAAAAGGGCCTCATATAGATCCACTCAGGGAACATGTGGTGCACACATTGGAGCTAGGGTCCTCACAGGAAAAGCGATAAAGCAAGGTTTCTACTAGCCATGGTAAAGGAAGCAAAAGACATAGTTAGAACATGCGAAGCATGTCAAAAAATGTCGGGAAAGAACTCTGCACCATCTCAGCTATCCTGACTTATCATGCTCGTGTGGCCACTTCACAAATGGGGAACATACATTGTTGGCCAGCTCACCACAGCCCAAGGAAACTACAAATATGCAATAGTAGGAGTAGAATACTTCTCAAAATGGATCGAAGCCAAAGCTGTGACAAACATCTCAGCACCAACGAGTAAAGAAGTTTCTCTAGTAGAACATCATATGTAGATTTTGAGTGCCAAGTGAAATTGTCATGGACAATGCAAAGAACTTCGACAATGAGCTTCTAAGAGAGTATTGTCACGGTTAGGAACCAGAATGGACATCGTCTCGATAAACCATCCTCAATCAAATGGACCAAGTAGAAAAAGCAAACTCAATAATCTTCAAGGCAATGAAAAAGGTATTGCTAAACTAGAAGAAAGGCAAATGGGTCAAAGAGCTTCCAACAATAGTCCTGTTCGCATAATACAACCGAGTCTAGAACAACGAGCTTCACCCCTTTTCGCCTATTGTTCGGCGAAGAGGCCATGATACCGGAAGAAATAAAAAACAAGAGTGCCCTATCGACAGTACGAGCAAGACGAGCGCAACGAAGCAATCTCAAAAGACATGATGGAGATTGACCAGTTGAAAGCGAACGGAACCTAGAGAAGTACCAAAATGAAACCAGGAAATGGAGAGAGAAAAAGGTGGTGCCAAGAACATACAACTTAGGAGAGTTAGTGCTCGTCAAAACCCGGAGAGCGGAAGCGAACGGAAAACTCGAGCCCAAGTGGGAAGGACCCTTCATCATCGCTAGAGTTGGGAACCCAGGATCATACGGACTAAAAACTATGGACAGCGAAGAGTTACAACATTCTTGGAACGCGGACAACCTCGCACATGTATTATGTTTAAGTAGAGTTTGTAAAATCATGGCCTCACATTCTATAAGCGAAGCAATGATTAGGAAATTAGTGAAGTCCGTACTCTTTTCCTCGGAGGGGAAACCCCGTGCGGGGTGCGAGGTTTTTAATGAGGCGACATGTATAATAGCTGCTCTAAGTAATATAAAACTACGTTTCCCCATTGATGGAAGCAAAAACAGTCCAAACACCTTCCAGAAATAAGGGAAGTCCGAACATTAGACAACGAGGCAACCCTCGACCGATAGCCATACTCCGCGGGCGCAATACACCCGAGAGTAGTGGCTAGAATTCCACTCCGTTGGGCATAAACAAAGACCCCGGAGAGTAGGCCTCCAAAGCAATTTATTTCGTTGGGAAAAAGCAAAATACCTTAGAGTACAGGCCAACACAACAACATCGTCTCTGCCGGGCACTAACAAAAACCTTGGAGCGATGAAACGAAACGAAGCGTAAAGCCGCAAAGGGGCTCGCGTTTTTCGTTCGAAGCAAATTGCACTTCGCCCCTAAATGACTAAGTGGGGGGAGGGGGATGGGGAGTGGTATTTTACTTAAACAATGAAAAGCGTAAAGCCACAAAGGGGCTCGAGTTTTTGTTCGAAACAAATTGCACTTCGCACCTAAACGACTAAGTTGCGGGAATGGCGTTTTATTTAAACAAAATGAAGTGTGAAGCCGCAAAGGGGCTCGAGTTTTACGTTCTAAGCAAATTGCATCGCCCCTAAACGACTAAGTGGTGGGCGGCGGGGGTGGAGTGGCCTTTTATTTAAACAAAACGAAGCATAAAGCCGCAAAGGGGCGAGCATTTTTCGTTTAAAGCAAATCGCGCAAACGAAATACATCACCTCTTCAAACGACAATTGAAAAACAACATAGTACTCCACGATAGGACAGATCTTACAAATGGATCGAAGGACACTCCGTAAAAACAGAAGCAAAATTAAAAGTGCCTCGCGCAATGCTTTGCATTTGCTCGACCCGCGCGAGAAAGAAGCAAGAACCGCAATGGTCCCTGGTGCTCTAGCATCACCAAGCTATAGGCTTCCCGCCCAAAGAAGAGCAAAAGCACCGGGGCACGGCAAAAAAATGCCGGAACATCTGCGAGCCGCTCGCACGAAGTCGAGCGAAGTGCCTGAATTCTCTATAATAACAGCTAGCAAGAAAGTGTCGGAATGTCACCTTTCCAAGCACTTTGTGGTCGAAGTTGTCGCACACCATTGTACTCGGTCCGAAAGTGGAGAAAGGATAATTTTGGACCTGATATAGTAAAGGATGCGAGAAGAACAAGTACGCCTTATTCAACATAATCCGAAAAGAGCTAAGTCCCGACAAATCAGCTATACTGCCAAGAGGCGTAGAGAGTTAATATTTAATGTTGGAGATCAAGTCTATCTCCGAGTATCTCCTACCAAAGTTAGCTCCACGTTACATCGGACCTTTCCCAATTCAAGAAAGATGTGGGTCGGTTGCGTATCCACTAGAGTTACCAACTCCTTTGTCGAAATCCACAATGTGTTCCATCTGTCTCAATTGAAGAAGTGCTTAAAGCCACTAGTGGACGTGTCTATCGCGGATGTGGAACAATTGTAACCAGATCTAACATATGATGAACATCCTATCAAGCTTCTTGACACAAAGGATCGAGTGACTCGACATCGAACCATCAAGTTGTACAAGATCCAATGGAGCAATCACCCGAAGCCGAAGCCACTTGGGAACAAGAAGATTTTCTTCGATCAAGCTATCCCGAGTTCTTCGAGCACTCTTGTACAACAGCGTCATTCTTGAATCTCGGGACGAGATTCTTGTAAGGGGGAGGGCTGTAACAACCTTAAGAAATAAATGTGCATTTCATGTCATAAGCATCATGTCATCTTGTTGTAAAAGAAATGCTATGATTTTATGTGCAAAAAAATTAATTAAAATTTCAACTTTGAACCTTGTCAAATTTAAATTCAATTTAAAAAAGGTTTAAATTTGTTGACGTTTAGTGGTTTCATGAGTTTTCCTGGTCAAGCATCTAACAACATGAATTTTGAACATTTTTCCAAATTTTTGTCACTTTGGGAAATAGCCAAACCAATTGATTTAAATTCCAAAAACGGTTTTAAGTTTGAATTTTTTATCTCGTAAAGTATTTAGAATTTGAACTTTTCACTATAACAAAAAAGATTCAAAAACCTTTGATCTTCCACCATGATTTTTCATGGAATTTTTAGAGGTCCGGAAAGATGTTTTCTGAATAATTCTTTTGCCAGGGGCTTTTCTGCAAACTGTCCAAATCCATCGCTAGATCTGTCCTTTTCTTCTCTTTCTCTCTCGCAGCGCCGCATGAACCGCGCCTCGAGGCAACGCCGGCCGCGCGTCTGTCTTCCCCGGCGCCACGCGGCAGTCCCGTCGCCACCTCACCCCTCCCTGCTCGATCGGGATATGGCCGAACCGGCCCGGCCTCTCTTTTTCTCTCGCTCTCTCTCAAGCAACGCCACCACGAGCCGCCATAGTTGCAGCTCGGTCGAGCTCGCCGCCTCCGGCTGTCCCATCCAAGCCGCCACCACTCGAAGCTCCGCCGACCACCACTCGAAGCTCCGCATGGCCCTCTGTCGAGTCTTAAACTCCGAACTAGAACTACCCGGTCCCTCACGAGCGTGGAATTCGAAGGTGCAACACACGAAACACACAAGAGCACACGATTTTAGATAGGTTCGGGCCTCTCAAAGGAGAGTAATACCCTACGTCCTGTGTGTTATGTATTGCCTTTAGCAGATTGCTAATTGCGAGTTGTCGAGAGAGTTTTTGGGGGTCCCCGCTCCGCCTTATATATCCGGGGAGCTAGGGTTACATGCGGAGTCCTAGTCGATTAAATGGATTACATATTCGGAAGCTCTATCTCTAAGCTTTCCTTATTGATTTAGAGTCATAACAGATGACAAACTACTCTTTTACTTGTTGCTCAAGTCATCATACATCGATCCTGACGCCCGTCTTATTTCCATACCGGTATATGGAATCTTCTGTTATTCCATATCGGTCGTGGACCACTCGTGGGCCCTCTCCACCGATCTTATCATCATTGATTTGTTACCGTATCTCTAATTATCCATTCCTTTATCATCTCGTATACCCGTAAGGTAAATATACGACAAGCAGCTCCCGAATAATTTTTGATTTAACCTTGAATAAACCCGACCAGTCTTACGCATGTTGGTTTGATTCCATGGTAAAATTAAAAAGAACTCCAATCTTCTGCAATACTTCTTTTCTGTTCCGGATGACTTCAAAAAAGCCAAAAAATTTAGCATTTTTTTCTTCCATACCGCCTCGATTGGGTATACAAAAATTTTTGTATACTTCCTGTGATTTTCACAAACCGCTCTTAAAAAAATGAGGTGCACCAATTAGGTGCACCCAATTGGGTTTAGCACTTGACTCTTGAATCATTTGAACTCCTTTCAAATAATGCAAGAGTCTACTGGATGATTCTTCATTATTTTCTTCAATATTCAATCTCTTCTAGTTACTATTTTATTTTCTCGCTCTCCGCGATCCCTAAAGACCACTCTTGAACACGGTGCACCGTTCGAGTGCACCCAATTGAGTATAGCCCCGACTCTTGAATCACTTAAACTTCTTTTAAATAATACAAGAGTCTTTTTTAAGAGACTATGCTACATTATTTTCCATCAAATTATATTTCTCTGCAATTTCTACCAAGAGCATATTTTCAGATCGGTCATACAATTCATAGCTTTATATCTTTTTGAAGATTCATTCCAATATCAACATAACAGATCGTTTAAATCGGTCTTAACCCATAATCTGCTTAGTTAATTTTAACTAAGAACCAAAATCCTGGTTGACCGGACCAGCTTTTTCCCTATATGCTCACATCGACTCCAGTCTCCAAGGCCAATAATCAGCCGGATGATTAACAACCATAGCATAAGGCATCCATTATCAAAATTGAGTTAGGAAAGATCCAAATTATCTTCGATCTAACTCTCTCATACCACCCAATAATTAAATTCAGCACTATATTTATCCAAGTATCCGAAAATTGCATATTCCGGACCACTTTTATTCACAAAAAAATTCCTCATAATCACGTCGACTTATCCTTATGACCGTTAGATCATAATTGCGCAATCAAGTCATGAATCATCAATGCTAAATTTACTCGGGCTGTAAAAACGGCCCGAGTAACTTTTTAGCCCCGAGCCAAGCTCGGATGCCTATAAAAGAAAACGAAAGGTCGACCTAGGTCAAACTCATTCCCGAAATTTCACACGCGCCCACCACATCTCCTTGTTCTTCGAACATTACGATCGTACTCCTCCCTTGCTGCTTAAACTAATCTCCAATTTCCTTTTTTCGTCCTTCAAGATGGGCAAGAAGAAATCCGCCTCCAACCCTTCTTCTTCATCAACCGTTCCTCCGAGTCGCCTTCCCTTTGGCATTCAGGATTTGGGTAATAGCAAGATTACCGAATCAACTCTCAATGAGATGGTTCGTGACGGGTACCTTCCCCCACAACCCATTCCGAATTGGAGTGCTCCTACTCCTAGCCAAATTCCATGGGGAATAGAAGATTCCCAACAGCTTAGTGTTCAAATCTTTCTTCCTTCGCGGCCTCGATTTTCCTTGTTGTTCTTTTTTAGAGGATTGCTTTTCTTCTACGGGTGGGAGTTGGTAAACCTAAATCCAAATTCCATCTTCCAAATTGCTTTTTACATTCATGTTTGTGAAGCCTTCCTAGGAATACATCCCCATTTTAAGCTTTTCCAGTACCTATTTCAAATTCGCCCACTCCCCACACCAGCCAACCGCGCTGCAGTAGGTGGAGTGGGAATACAATGCTCGGAGCTCCGACGAGTATTTCTCCCTGCCTTTGAATAAAAGCTTGGCTCATTGGAAAAAGGGGTGGTTTTTCCGTGATAACCCCCAACCAGCTCTTCCCCCTTTCTCTTCCCCCTTTCGAGCCAAAGTAGCCAAAGATTTGCCTTCCAAAGACATCAAGGATGAACTTAAAGTAGATGAAGAAGTTCTTGCCCTCCCGGCAAGTATCAAATATCTGAAGGAAATCAAAGGCATCACCGCCGAGACGGTTCTTTGGAGCTTCATTGTACGAGGAGTCCAGCCACTCAAGAGACAACATCACGCAACGTGGTCTTTTGACGAGGACATTACTAATCCCTATGATGGAACGCCTCTTCCCGACGTAGAGCGGCTAGAGAAGTGCTTAAAGAAGATGCTCCAGCTCGGGCATGACACAACAAGAGAGGTTGGGTTTGGCATTCAGCGCATCAAATCCTCGAGACTCCGTAAGGATCTTCCTTCTCCTTAAATACCGACATTTTGATCATCACACCATTATTCATATATTTTTATTGAATGCGAGAGAATGGATAACTATAGAAGTTCCTCCCAATGACACCGGGGAGAGGATTACGAAACCAACACCGCTCCTCTTGCTATCCAGGCCGGTCTTCCTCCCCCCACTCGATTCAAGGGGCTTCGGACCGGTCATCTCTTCCGCCGACCGGGCCAACTCCGAAAATTTCCAAGTCCTGGAAACGTTGTCCAAGCCCCCAAGCACAAGAAAACGCACCGCATCACTTAACATAGGCAAGTCGGCAACAATCCATGCCTCTGTACTCAAGGGATACTAGTACGAAGCGCGAAACTTGAAGACCGGCGCAAAGAGCAGGAAGCCATCGAGAAACTTCGTCAAGCCGCTCTTGTCGCTTTTGAAGTCGTCGCTGCAGGAGGATCCCGGTGAGCCCCCAAATTAACGGATTCTCTCGCCAACATCCCCAAGAAGTCTCGGTATGGTACTCGGACCGATTCTTCAGGGAGTGCATCAAGAGGGTCCATTCCCATGTCGCAAGTCCAATCGGCGGTGAAAAGGACTCGCAGAAAGTACAAGCGGGGAGACTCAAGGTCCTCCAAAAAGAGTAAAACCTCCTTCGGTTTCAAAAAAGTCACCTCGTAAGTCTTCTATAACACTCCCGTAGTTCCAAACTCTTCTTCGCTTTATTCTATTTTTTCAATTTATTTAATTTTTCTATAGAATCCCTTCTAATAATCTCCAAGCTAGTATAGCTAGCTTGTTGAGAAACAAGCCCTCTATCCCTGCCACGACTAGTAGCACATCTTTAGCATCCACTCGTTCAGCTCCCGATACTACAAAATTCTCTCGAAGCCAAGAGTGCAGCACACACAAAGTAAATCTCTGCTGCCTCATCTAAAGAACAAGCTTCCAAAGAGGTCGAAGAGCGGGTCATCGTTGATGTTGACAACACAACCATTAGTGACTTCCCCCGCAAGCCACTCTGTTCCGTGCTGCGCCCGAACTCCCACTGGGACCGGTCCGGACCGAGGAAATTCCTCGCCGGGCTAGGACTACCCGTAAGGCTTCGGGAGCGCCGAGGCTTGCCAAGATGGTCGTTAGTGATGTGGAAGTTGATAGCTCGAGTGGAGCTAGAAAATTCACGGCCACGGCTCAATGGGATTGTATTTAAGAAGAATAGGCCTTAAAGAACTTTTCCGAGTCCGGCCGTGTATGCCTTCATGCCTCTCCTAATCCTTCCTTAAGTTTTTCACATTATAATCCGACTCTTTGTTTCTCCTATCCTCTAGGTTCTTCTCAAAAACTCGAGGCCAAGAGTACGATCATCGCTCGTCTTGAGGAAGAACTTCATCGGAATCAAGAGCGGTTGGTTGAACTTGAGTTCCAGATCGCTGGTCCGAAGTTTAAAGAAGCAGATTTGCTAAGAAGGGAGGCAAATCGTCGGCATGAAATCATTAAACTTCGGAAGGAAATCCAAAGTAAGCTTTATTAATTTTAACCATAATTCCCTTAATTAACTTATAACTATTCTGACTGGTCTTATCCGCTTCAAGCACTCGAAAGTCTTGTCGCTACCCATAAAAAGCCCGAAGAAACCCTTTTCGAAAAAGCGTCTACTCAAGAACGAGTCCTTCAAGAAGGCTCTCCGATCGAAGAATAGCAGAGCGGCTCGAATTGGAGAACCGGAGGGCGAGCTCACCGCCAAGGATAACATTCCGCACAAACTCGCGCTCCAACAAGATGCTTGAAGCTGATAATGCTTGCTTGAAAACGAGCTAGTCGAAGCACCGAAAGCTATCAAGACAGACTCAAACGGAGAAAGAAAGTGCTTTGAGGACCGCGCATGAGTCTGCTCAACTTGCTCTCAAAGCGAAAGAACATGAAATCCAACGCTCGCCGATGAGCGAAGCTAGGTCGAGAGCTTCAAATATCAACATCAAGGGCAAGTTCGGAGCCGCAGACGTTAGGCACAGGTGTAAGTTTCTTCTTCCTATTTTTTATTGGATTAAGTCCAACTTTAGTCCCTTAACTATTGTTGAGGTCCAAATTTCATCCCTCATCTCTTGCCTCAATCATAATTAGCCCTTTATCTCTTCAACCCACGCACATTAAGTCCAAAACTGATTTTCTACGGTGGTTTTGCTTATGTGGCGTGTCCGACTCGAATCCAACGTGGCTGCACCGACTATCTATTTACCTGCCATCATGCGATCAATCGCTTAATCCAATTCCTTTTTTTCGAAAACCCTAACTATCTTAAAGCTGTCGTTGTCGCGCCGCCGCCGCCACCGATTCTTGACGTACGTTCGAGACTTGAAAGCATATGCCTATGCACGCTACGGAGTTCTATCCGGCTGTTGCGTGAATTGATGGATAATACTCACTCGTCAAAAGGTTAGCGCATTGATTTACTGTTCTAACAGCTTGCATGTTCGTAAAGTAATTTCCTGTTCACATCGGATGAGAGATACACTCGTATAAGTCAAAAGCATCTATTTTTACTTCAGGTTATTGTAGAGATTTGCATTGATTAGTTTAGTCGACACATCCGCATGCACGTAGGTAGTGTTCAATATTTGACAATGGATTCATGGAATGATCCGGATGTCCTGTTTCATTACAAAGGAGAGTTTATGGATGACGGAAACGATTTACGATATATTGGAGGTTCGGAGGTCTAGTCACACATAGACAGAGATAAAATGTCCCTCGCCGGAAATTCGAGGCCACCTAGAAGATCATTGCAGGGACCTGGGAGTAGTACTTATGTATTGGTCATTACCGGATGGTGAGTTGAGAAATGAACTGAGAGCACTAAGTGATGACAATTCTTGCCAAATAATGTGTGATTCAATCAATGCTGGAGTCACTGTGGATATCTTTGTGGAGTCCTTGGCTATCGAAGTGTGCTCCGATGGTGATGTAGTAATTCCGCCATTACTTGCAACAACACCAAAAGTCGTTGAAATGCATGATAACTTAAGTAGGCCAAGTGCTAGCTTTGATTCAAGTTCAAAAGACAAAATACCAATGCAAAGTGTTAATGATGATGAGAACGCTAGCTCGATAGTGACTACCTACCCGGAGATGAGGACAATTCAGATGTGGATGATGAGGAGGTCTGTTGAGAACAAGGCTAGATTCAAAGATTTTAAGAAGAAGTTCACAGAGGGAGAGTATTTTGTCTTTGCTGATGGTGATAATGTTGCTATCACGAAAAAAGATGTGGAACGATTCCCTGTTGATAACTTGTCGGATGATAGTAATAGTTCATATTTTTCATCAAGTGAGGAAGAAGATAGCTATGACGAAGGAGGAAGTGATGGTGAGCTTATTAGAAGGAAGTCAAAGTACCCAAGGTTTGATAAAACTGCAGCAATTCTAAAATTTATTCTAGGAATGAAATTTAGTGGACGGGATGAATTCAAAAAGGCCGTCGAAAAGTATGCACTAGCGACGAAGAGGGTCATAAAATTCCCTAAGAGTGACTTGAAGAGGTTAAGGGCAAAATGTGCATGGCCAAACTGTCCATGGTATATACTTCTATCTAATACAACTAGAACAGAAGGATGGCAAGTGAGTTCATTTAGAAATGAACATATGTGTCCGTAAAGGAGAGATAATAGTCTTGTTACTGCAAGGAGGATAGCGAAAAATTTTGAGACATCCATAATGGCTAATCCTGGTTGGAAAGTTGAACATATGAAGCAAACAGTTCAAGAACAGATGCATGCTAATCTTAGTATTTCTAAGTGCAAGAGAGCAAAGTCCATTGTTATGCGTAAGTTGCTAGACTCGAGGACAGGACAATATGCTAGACTTTTCGAGTACCAAGAAGAGTTATTGAGGAGTAACCCAGGTAGTACAGATTATCGTTAAACTTCATCCAGACAAGTACAGAGTCGGTATTCATGAGAATGTATATATGCTTTGATGCATGTAAAAGAGGATTCCTAGCTGGTTGCAGGAAAGTGGTAGGTCTCGACGGATGTTTCTTTAAAGGGCCAACTACTAGAGAACTGCTTTCTGCAATGGGGAGAGATGCAAATAATCAAATGTATCCTATTGCTTGGGCTGTAGTTGAGAAAGAGACCAATGAATCCTGGGACTGGTTCTCGTGATATTTTATTCAGAGACCTGCATATTGGTGACGGTGAAGATTGGGTAATTATCTCCGACCAACAAAAAGGACTAATGAATGCTGTTCATAAATGGGTGCCAAATGCTGAGCATAGAATGTGTGCACGACACATATATGCTAATTGGAGAAAGAGATTCAAGGATAAGATGTTGCAAAAGAAATTCTAGAG
Organism: Chloris gayana; assembly: GCA_031894775.1. NCBI lineage: Eukaryota > Viridiplantae > Streptophyta > Magnoliopsida > Poales > Poaceae > Chloris > Chloris gayana. Next base: position 158,694 of record JAUNZO010000145.1, on the reverse strand, counting down.
ATGTGCAAAAGCTCCGAGCATGAACTTGTTCAACTACCACAAGGCTGAATTAGCTAAAGAGACCCTGCAGAGCCGAGGCTATTATGAGAACCGACCCACATCACTCGGAGTAGGGCATGGTTTAAACTAGGGTCAAATTGTGATTCAGTAGACAATAACATGTGTGAATCATTCAATCACTCTATTATTGAATCAAGATTTCTCCCTATCATCAGTATGTTAGAGTGGATCAGGCGCAAAGTGATGGTGAGAATCCAAGTCAATAGAAGCAAGGCAGATAAGTGGATAGGAAATATTTGCCCAAACATACTGAAAAGGTTAAATGGATTCATCAATGAATCTGTTTTCTGTCATGCAGCATACAATGGGCAAGATGCTTACGAGGTTACTTACAAAGAACACAGATTCTCTGTCAATTTAGAAAACAAAACATGCTCATGTAGGTATTGGTAGTTGTCGGGCTTGCCATGCCCACATGCCATTTCTGCCATCCAATGGAAGACTAGTAGTCTTGATGATTACTTAGCAAATTGTTATTCCATTGATGATTACAAAAATAACATATGAGTATTGTATGCAACCAGTGGAAGGTATGCACTCGTTGGCCGGTGTCACAAAGGCCACGACCAAGGGCACCTAAGAATATGAAAATGCCTGGCAGGCCTAGAACTTGTCGGAAAAGAGAAGCTCATGACAAACCAAAGAAATCATATAGGGCACCCAAGACAGGAACAAAAATTATATGCTCACGGTGCAAGTTAGTTGGCCACAACAGATCGACATGTGAGAAGGTAAATTGTCATGGACAAAGCACTATGCCTGCCAACCAACATGAGTCGGGGCCATCTGCTAGTGCTAGCAATTATGCAGTCCCAATGCCAAACAATATGGTAATATGTACTATATAAATTCCCAAACCTTTTTATGTGAAGTTACTTGAAAACTTAATATTACCGATGGTTGTTGATACTTCTTCACAACAGAATTCAAGTAATCTGGGAAGGAGTGCAACCGAGTTTGATCAATCAAACCAGAGGAAAAAGAAATTCAGTGGTGTAGGTACTTTATACTCGGAAAAAACAGGCACTACTATTCAGAATGTAAGAGGTGAACCATTCTTCCCAATGCATTCTTTTTTATTATTTTAATTGATATTATGTCATTCTTGTGCAGCCTGGTATGCCAAATCAAAGGATAATTAATACTTCCATAAGGGTTGAAGGTACACTAGAGCAAGGTGGAACAAATATGACAAAAGAAGCTCCACATGTTCAAGTCCAAGAGTCATCAAACAAGCGAGACTAAAATGAGGCCATACAAGAGCACTAGAACCCCTCCAAAGTTTTTCAATGTCTAATACTCAGTAGCATGCTCGTGGAGCATCCGCCAAATTGTGGCTCAATTACTTGGTATTTTTTTTTCATGCGTAAGCACTATGTAATAATGCATTTCATGTACACATACTTTGCACTATGTGACAGGTTTATGACCATGTCTCTCAAATTATTGGCATGTAATGTTATAATATCCTTAGAGAAGAAAATACAACAATCGGCAATATCAACTAACCGTACAACATCCGAGAGGTGCATAACATGATTATTTATCAAACATAGTGTGATTTATTATTCAATCAGAATTTCACTTGACAAAAAAATTATTCAATCGGAGAAAGAGGTACGAGCAAACAACCAGCTGAAATGGAAGCACTAGTTCGTAGAAGAGCTTGAGCTCACCATGGCGGCAAACACGCATCCTTCAACTCAAGCTTGTAGCCATCAACCATGCACCCAAGCAGTTCCATCTTGCCGCGCCGTTGACCGGACATCCCCGTAGCTCGAGCTAGTTGTGCTCGTCGATGAAGCGCCGCTTTAGCACGAGCTCATCGCGTCGTTGACCATGAAGCCCTGCAGATCCAGCCCTTGCGGATCAAGCTTGTGCTGCACGGAGGATAACGAGCCGGGAGACGGGCGCCGCTTCGTCGATGAGGATTTAGGTGCCGAGGTTATGGGCGAGTGACAAATTTAGCCATGAATTTCAGATAGACACTACAGGACGAGGGGTAGGAGAGAGAAAATGTTAGTCCACGACCACGGTGGATCCGAGTCAACCCGCCACATAAGCAAAACTACCGTAGAAAATCGTGTGTTGGACTGAACATGCATGATTTGAAGAGATAAAGGACTAATTATGATTCAGGTAAGAGATGAGGGACGAAATTTGAACCTGCACAATAGTTATGGGACTAAAGTTAGACTTAATCCTTTTTTATTTGGAAACATTTTCTAATACCGATCAAGCACTTATAACCTTTCCCATACCTTTTTGTTTTCCTCGAACTTGCTCGGAGGCAGTATGCGAACGCTCGAATATCTAAAAGGGGGTCAACCCATTCAGCAAGATGAACTAGATCTTGAAACCGCCATCCGGGATGTCCCCGAAGGATCGGAGAGCACCCCAGGATGATCGCCGCGTCGGGAGGAGGGCATATTGCTGCTATAATCCAGTCTTGGACTCCGGTTGAAGACTGCGATTTCAACTTCATCGGAGAAGGGCCCATCCGGAGACTATCGAAGACCGGTTCAATGAGTTGAAAAATTCACTCATTGGTACCGTTTCTGAATTAATTGAAGATGTTCCTCCGGATCCGACTAGTATCCCGCCGAATGAAGCTGCAGCACTCCTCGCTCCGGGTCAAGCCGCTCATGATGTTGTTGCTGCCTTTAGACAAACGAGTGGACGATGAGTACGAAGATCTTGATGCAGATTTACTACTCTTTTCCTCTCGATTCTGAAGACACGCTTGATGATAGACCGACGTAAGGCCCTAAGACCAAGGATATCGGCGATTCCGGCGGACCTGCTCGAGTAGTTGTCTTTCGTAGTACCGATCTTTTGTTTTGCTGAACAAATAATTTTATCACGAGTGCTTTTGTAATTTATACTTTTGATTATGCTGAAGTTTTAGTGTTCGACTTCTTCTCTTTTTTATACCGGTAAACAAGAATTCATTATCTTATTCCTACTGGTCAAATTCTATATATAAGCACCGATGGTTATTTCGACTTAAACTCACTATGATTGAATACTGGCTCTAATCAGCACAGATCGCAATTCATAGCAATAGCCTACTTTAACAAAATCATGCTATATAGAGAAATAACCAGTCTTTAAGGTTTTAGATTACATAATATCACAGATCGCTCTTTAAAATAGCAACCTACATACCAAGCACTTCAAAAGAGATGCTTAAAATTTCCTTTCCCAAACAAACCAGTCGAGGCTAAAAACACAAGTAAAGAATCTTACAGATCGCTCTTAATCATAGCAGCCCCTGGCTTAAGTAAATGACTGGTATTAGTTATTTAGGAATTTCGTAATTTCACAGATCGCTCTTAACACAAGCAGCCCCCTGAATTTCATAATTTCACGTGAATGCTCTTAACACAACGAGCCCCTGAATCGATAAATTAATTCAAAATTAAAATATCGATACATAAAAAACACAAACATATTCATATCCGAAATCAAAGATGCTTTATTATATTACTAGGAAAAAGTACAATAAAATCAAAGATGCTTTCTTAAGTATAAAAACAACGAAGCTGATCAATATTCCAAGAATTCGGAGTTTCATCTTCCTCTTGGGTCATAGCCTATGAGCCTCCGGTCTGGAAACCGATTTAACCTCAAAAGGTCCTTCCCGGATCGGTGATAACTTGTGCTTATTCTTATTGGACTGGATCTTCCAAAGCACCAAATCTCCTATTTGAAATTCCCGTGTACGCACATTGCGATCATGATATCGACGCAACCCCTGATGATACTTGGCCGCTTGAATCAAAGCTTGATCTCTTAATTCTTCCGTGGCAATCAACTCAATCCGACGTTGGTCTTCATATTTCTCTTCTTCATAATACCGCACTCTAGCCGACACGATATTCACTTCGTGGGCAACATGGCCTCGGATCCATAGACCAGAGAAAAAGGAGACCGTCTCGTAGTCCGACTAACGTTGGCACGTAATCCCCAAAGTACCCAGGGCAATTCCTTAACCCACTTTCCAAGCATACGGCTTTAAGCGATAAAAAATTCTAAGCTTATGACCGGTTAAAATCATACAATTTGCTCGCTCCACTTGTCCATTACTCCGTGGATGTAAAATCGAAGCATATTGTATCTTGACTCCTGTGCTTTCAACATAATCCTTGAAGAATTCTGAAGTGAACCGAGGCCCATTATTGGTAATTATACTATGCGTAACACCAAAATGTATAAAAATATTCTTTAAGAACTTAACTCGCTCGAGCAGTGGTTGTACTAGTGACACCTTCTGCTTCAATCCACTTAGAAAATTTATCAGTTGTCACAAAAATATGTGTAAACCCTCTTGGCGCTTTCTTGAATGGTCCAACAATGTCCAGTCCCGAGGTTGAAAAAGGCCAAGTTATCGGAATTATCCGCAACTCAAGAGCTGGAGTATGGGTTGTCGAGCAAAAACCGACATCCTTGGCAGTTTTTAACCACCGCATGCGCATCATCGATAGCTGCGGGCCAGTAAAAACCCTGTCTCGAACACTTTCCCAACTAACGTCTTCGACGAAGCATGATTGCCACAAATCCCCTTATGAATATCTTCAAGCAATTGAACACCATCGAAACATATACTCATTTCATCAAGATATTAACTCCACGTCGGTAAAGTTCTCCTTCAAGAATCAAGTAACTTCGTGCCCGAGCCTCCGGTCTTTGCTTCTCAACCTTGTCTTCCGGAGTCTTACCGGACCGCAAGTACTCGAGATATGGGGTGCGCCAATCGGAATCAACAATGATGACCTCGGATAATCTGCTCCGTTTCTTCTATCCGTAGTTCGCTCCGAGCCCCTTGCCCGTGCTTATGCTGCAAGACTGTCTCCTCGGCCTTTGCTTCTAAGACCGCTTCCGTAGTCTCTATCTCTTTAATAGTAGCATTGTGATCCATCTTATTGGTTGCTTTGTTTAATACCCGAAGAAAAACACCGGCGGAACCGCTTGTCTCGAGGATCCCAATCCGACTAACTCATCCGCAGCGAGAATTGTTTCCGCGCAGTATATGAGAAAACCGCAGGCCATCAAACTTGTCTTCAAGCTTCCTTACCTCTTGGCGGTAAGCTGTCATATGATCATCATGAGCATCCCATACTTTGTTAACCCGACTGATTACAAGCATCGAATCTCCATATATATCTAATCGCTTGACTCCTAGCGAAATAGCTATCCGAAGTCCATGAAGCAAAGCCTCGTACTCTGCGTATTGTTTGAAGCATTGAAATGCATCTCGTAACACATATCTCAATGGCTCTTTCTGTGGAATAAGAAGTACAACCCCAGCCCCCTTGCCTGAAAGCTGTAGGGACCCATAAAAAAAAACATCTCTCAATACTCGAAATTCTGAATTGCTTGTGGCACTTGTGTCTCTAGCCACTCAGTAATAAAATCAGCCAAAGCTTGTCCTTTAATAGCTGTACGTGAGGAGAAAGTAATTTCATATTATACAAGTTCTATAGCCCATTTGGCAACTTGGCCAATACCTTCTCGATTACGCTCGATATCCCCTATGGCAAACCCAGTCTTGACTCTGAATGGGATGTGCTTAAAAATAATGCTTCAATTTCCGAGAGGTTATCACTACATCATATATCAATTTCTGTAATCGGAGATATCGTATCCGAGACTCGGTTAGGACCTCACTTACAAAATATACCGGATGCTTGATCCATTTGCGAGATGTCCTTCCTCCTTCCGGTCAACTCGCTAATACCGTGCTCACAACATGTATAGTTGTAGATATTTACAACTGAATGGTCTCGTCGGGTTCCGGTGGTATTAAAACCGGCAGATCATCGAGATATCCCTTGCCTTGATGAAACACGGCTTGCGCCTCATCTCGTCCACTCAAACTTATCCTCGCTTCTTGAGCAGTTTAATGAACGGAAGGCCTCTAACCCCAAGTCTTGAAATGAAGCGGCTAAGTGCAGCCATACATCCAGGCAACTTCTATACATCCGTCAAACAGCTTGGAGGTTTCATATTAACAATCGTCCGAATCTTTTCGGGTTAGCTTCAATACCTCGCCACAATACCAAATATCCCAGTAATTTTCTAGAACGAACTCCAAGCACACACTTACTAGGATTGAGTTTCATAGAAAAGCTCCTCGGATCATCGAAGGTCTCCGCCGAGTCGGAGAGAAGATCTTCGACTTTTCGAGATTTCACCACTATGTCATCAACATAGGCTTCCGCATTCCTTCCAAGTTGCGAGTCCAGACAGCGTTGCATACCACGGTGATAAGTGGTGCCAACATTTTTTAAACCGAAGGGCACCGTGGTATAGCAATGCGCTCCAAAGGGGGTGATAAACGCGGTCTTAATCTGATCTTCAATCTTCAAGGGAATCCGATGGTATCCGAGTACGCATCAAGGAAGCTGAGACGCTCGCAGCCAGCGATCGAATAAACAACTTGGTCAATCCGAGGCAGCGCGAAAGGGTCTTTAGGGCAAGCCTTGTTGAGATCAATATAATCAACGGACATTCTTAACTCTTTAGTATTCTATTTTGGTACAAGAATTGGATTGGCAAGCCAATCTGGATGGTACACTTCCCTAATAAACTTAGCTGCTAGTAATCTAGTTAAGTCTTTCTTTATCGTTTCCTTGCGGTCTTGAGCAAACATCCGGAGCTTCGCTTAATCGGCTTCACATCCGGACGCACCAACAATGCGTGCTCGGTCTTCTCCCTAGGAACACCTGGCATGTCGGAAGGGTGCCATGCAAAGATATCCCTGTTTTCCTGGAGGAAAAGAATGAGCGCGCTTTCTTATTTGTCCCCCAGGTCAGCCCCAATATCGGTGACCTTGGACAGGTCCGACTCATCAAGCTGGATAGTCTTAGAGGCAAGCCGCATCGGTCTTTACTTTCTCCTTAGCGATCTTCTTGGATGGGACTTCTTCTTCCAGCTGCACCTGCGCCTCAATAGCATCCGCTGCTTCTCCGATCTCTCGTACGCTCTTCCTCCGAATTGACTCGAGTGGCCAACTCGGTCTGTGTACTTCACAAGCATACGCGATCTTGATACCAGATCGAAACAATAAGACCCCGTTGGGTCCCGACATCTTCAACATCAAATATTCGTAGTTGGGAATAACCATGAACTTCGCCAGGGCCGGTCTTCCCAAGTATAGCATGATACGCTCGAATCAATATCAGCTACCTGGAAGATATACCGGAAGATAATGTTCTCCCTTCCGTAATTCTCCTTCGTCCCAAAAGTCACCGGCAAGGAAATCTGCCCCAAAGGATAACTGTTTCGACCGGGTATTCTACCATGAAATGGTGAAATGCTACGATCCAAGTCCGCCACGAAAGGCCAAGCACCGGCAGGGTTTTAGCAAAAAGAATATCCCAAGCAGCTTCCTCCATCGATGAAGGTTCTCTTCAAGCGCACCTTATGGACAATAGGCGCAAGAATGAGTGGATATCTGTCGGCTTTAGGTAAGACCTCCGGATGATCGGCTCTGCTAAATGTGATCGGTACCTCGAACCATCGCAGTACTCGGGAGTAGCGAGGGCAATAGCATTGACTTCCCGAATGCCAATTTTTGCATCCGCTTTGACTCGTACGCATCCGGGCCACCATGGATAAAATTCACTTCCCTTGCTGGCTCCTGAAAAGCTCCTTCATCTTCATCATCCTTGTGCTTCTTTTCTTTGCCTTTATCACCCCGCTGGTTTCGATGTTCGGACCGAGGTGCCAACTTTAGCGCAAACGAGGCGAACGGCCTTAACAGGAAACATTCCTTGTTCTTATGATTCCCATTGTGGATCATGTAAGGTCCCTCCGAAGTGCTTCAAACGACGGTCGCTGTCTCGGGCCTCTCTTAGGAGGGGCCGGACGATCTCCTCCATGAGACCGGTCTACAGCTGCAACGAGGTCATCGACCTTGCGCTTGTTGTTCTTGGATCCAGATCGGTTGCCTTGGTCGTGCTTCGGTTCCTTCCCTTTGTTCCCGCACAAATTGACCACGTTTGATTCACCGAGCAGCGTAATCATCTGCTATTTTGAAATACTCGACACCGTCATGGTGAGGTTACGGTTGCGCCTACCGATCTTTTGCACCAATGCTTCACTTCGAACGCCGGCTTAAAACGCCGCAATTATCTACCGATCGGGAACTTAGGGGATTAAGGCCTTCTTGTTGCGAAGTGCCCGATGAACTCCGTAAGCGTCTCATCCGGCTACGCTTCAGCCTATTGAGATCGAAGTAGTTTCCTAGCTTCCCACAAGTCGCCCGAAAATTCTCAACGAACTTTTTAGTAAGATCGCCCCAAGAAGAAATAGACCTCTCGGGATTGATTGTAATCACAAGCGTCCAGCCTGCTCCATGCACATAGGAAGATAATTTGCTAACTCAAAAGTATCTCCTCCTGCTGATCGGATAGCGGTAGTGTATATTCGAAGCCACTCGAGCAGGAGGGGCTTTACCATCATACTTGTCTATGGGCCCGGGCTTAAATCCTCCGAGTATTTGCAAATGCGCAGATCCCTCGTAAAGGCTGGGATTACCGAATACTCGTCGTCTTCCGGACCGGTCCAAACCGGCGACGGTGACCGTCGACCGGGGTAATGCCGGTAGTTGCGGTCTCCATCATCATCCGAATAGTCGTAGTAACAATCATCTTGGTGTCTAGCCCCCAATCCGTCCCGACGATCATTATTTACTCATCGAGGCTCTCCGCCTCTGTCCCGGTTCTCCCATCCTCGCCGGTCTCCGGGATCACGGCGATCATCTCTTCTTGGACGATCATCGCAATGAGCGGAACGACCGCCATACCCTCGATGATCATTGCGTGGAGGATTGCCAACCAGGGTAGGCGCTGAAGCAGCCCGCCCATGCCTAGTAGACTCGGTCACCTGTAGGCGGGGTGGAAGAGGATCCCACGTACGATCATCTACATGATCGTGACACCTCTACATTGCAAAGCAAGAGGATTGTCACACAGGATCATACCGGGAGACATTCGACGAAACGAACGTACATTGCACATACATTAACGATACATTCACCAATTATATAGTCATATGCAGAGTGCTAGTAGCAACTTTTACACTAAATAAAGTAGTGATTACAATGCGCAGGTTTAACTTCGAATACAATACCATAAAGTTCGTATTTCAAATTACATTACTTAATGACATTTGCGGAAGCGTAAACATATCGACGATACATATATACAACTTAGATGGAGAACCACACCAGCCCATATGGCGTGGCCTCACTCTTGACTTGGTGAAGCGGGAATCCACTCCACGGTCCACTCCCGAGGTTCCTCACCTTGACACACAAACTTCCCGCAGCAATCACGGTAATCGGGCTACGGGATTCCTGAAAATGAATTTAAACGCAAACCCCGAGTATCTAATATACTCCGCAAGGCTTACCCGTCAAAAATGGTTCTAATAACCGACACTAGCATGCAGAGGGCTTGACCTGGCTTGCTGAAATTGCAGAAAACAGCAACTATAAATTGTAACTCTTTCATGTTTTAGCGAAATTAAGAGGGTGGAGACATGAACGTAAATTTAGTGAACAATTCTAACAATCAGGGTTGCAATATATAATTTATTTTCATGAAAACAGCAAACTTCATTTCATCTTCTCTTTATTACTACGAAGCAATCTGCTCGAGACAAGTGGTACTCATCACCGCGAGGGACGGCGATATATATTGATTTACACCCTGCAGGAGAAACCCAAATGCACGACATACGTATCATTTAAGAACACGTATGGCCACCTTTCACAAAATCACCATAGATATGAGCCGGGTCCTCCCTCCGAGTGTGCATTCCACATGCAACCACGATAGCGTCGGGTCCAAGGGTAATAACACACCCTCCGTCCACTCGCAAACCCGTGCATCCACCGTGACCAACACTTTGCACAAAGGGTGGAGATACCGTCCAACACTACAACTCTCAAGTTACATCAGTTTACCAACTCCCATACGAAGGTATGCATTTGGTACACATCTCAATACTTGCTCGCGGAGTCACAACGAACGGTCCTTGACCGACACATACGGGGCTATGGCGCACAAGGGCCAACCTTGGCACCGCATCCTACACATGCACTTCCACGTATGGTCTCCAATTATTCATGTGAGGGTAACCAAAATTCATCCCTACGACCGGGTGATCTCCAAATCACTCGGTGTTGCTATCGATAAATTTATTAAGCATAGCAGCTAGCGATTAGGATTATACCTAACCAAAACCACGGGAACAGGACTTTAATGCAATAGGTTCCGAGCAACTCCCGAACGTAAATGCACTGTACATACATAGACATATGTGAAATAAAATAAAATTAAAAACATAGGTTATGCTCCGGGGCTTGCCTTGGTTGGGTTCGCAGTTAGCACACTCGAATTCACTCAATTCCAACTGGTGCCCTCCTTGATCTTCGGTTCCGGTCGGGGTTCCTATATGAATGCAAATGCGAGTGCATGAGCATGAGCGGATTCTTTATTACATAGTTCATGGAAGTTTCTCAATAAGAAAATGCAATGAAAGATTTGCATAAATTAAACATGCTCATGGGATGCGATGAATTGCCATGATGAAGAATTACATGGTTTATGTCATGGAGACAACCTTCTAATTATAAGGAATACTCAATACTTAGCATAAATGCACATATCGATTTCACGATCAAGAAAATAGGGCAGAGTCCATTATGGATATGGGTGCGATGAATTAACCATATGATAGGTGCTGCCATGTGATTATCTATAGCAATTTGTATCTATGCATTAATATTTATATGACACAATTCTTGGAATAAATTTATTTACATGCACTTCTTGGTATACATCAGTACTAAATCATTTCCCTATTAATCGGTATGCAAGAGGTTTGATGCACATTTTTCCTATGATGAAGTTTTATCATTTCTTTAAATATCGAGCACCATAGGCAATTATCATTTTATGCGGATTTTATACAACTAATTATACATAATATATGACTATTCTTGCCAAAAGATAACCATGATAATTATATGCTCAAATGTACCATGGAGATGTGAAAAATGTTTAATCATAACAGAAAAGTAAAATGGCACCTGGAACTTAGTTCATTTCCACCCATTTTCCTTTTAGCCAAGTCCGGTTGTCAGGCTTACCGCGAGGCCATATTAAGGTGCCTTAAATTCAAACTTTTGCTGTAGAACTTGGGTGAACCAAATAGGGTCATGTAAAGTACGTGTTTCAAGGATTACAACGGATGTGGATTCGCCTTATTTGAATTCGTATTTCAAAAGTTATTGAATTTCAAAAATGCCAAGTTGTCACGGTCCTTAACGGGTTAGCACTTTGAAATACTCGTATCTTTTACTTTTTCCACAGGAAGTGCCTGGATTATGTTACCATGGCAAAGTACGCATCATCTACTTTCCAACGAGCCTTTATTCATGTATTTTGGATCCAGGATATGAAAGTTACACAATTTTTAAAATCCAATCATGTTAAGCTGTGTGGTCATGATAGCAACTTGAGTTTACTCAAACATTTATTTTTTCCATATACACATATGTGTTCATGCGTTCCATGTCAAAGTACAAGTCTCAAGATTTTCAAAACATTTTGAATCGTTCAAATCCGAGGTGTAGATTTACAGTTATGCAATTTTTAAAATGCTTGAAATCTACAAAATTTTTACAGACGTGCGAATTCAAATTTTTCTCTAAGCCTTGGCGCGCAGGGGGGGGCTCGTCGGAGACGGCAGGTGATGCTCGCCAACGTTGGTCTAGGGCTCGCCGCAGGGGTTGGGATTGGCCGCCTGTGCATGGTTTTTGATGGTGCACCGTTTGGTGGGGGTGACGATGCAAGAGGAACGACAGAGCTTAGCTCGCGACGAGGAATGACGGCAGGGAGGTACTTCGGCGCGGTGGCGCATGCTCGCCACGACACGAAAGAGGGAGGGGTCAAGGTGGAGAGCTTCACCTTCGCACGGAGAAGCGCGGCGTAGGGTTGGTGCAGGCGGAGGTGGTCCGGAGGCGGCCGGCGTCGACGGGGTGGCGGGGCACGGTGACCGGCGGCGGGAAAGAAGGGGATTCTCTTCGCCGTCGTGGCTCGGCTGGACCTGGGAAGAAGCAAGGATGTCCGTTAGGGTCTTGCGCACCTTCCCGAGGCAGAGGTGGAGCAATCCCTATTCTGTATTTTTCTCATAAAAATTAATCCTCTTGGAAATTTTGCAAAGCAAATTTTCTGGGGGTTCCTTGTATTATGAGGAACAACTTTTGTTATAGGCAAAAGTTCAGATTCGACTTTTAAAAATTTATAAAAATTGAAGAACAGGTGCTGTTTTAAATTTGGTGTGGATTTTTCTAGAAATTTGTGCCACTCCAAAAATTCAGAAAAAATGTCCTAAAATCTTAGTTTGATGTGCTCTACCAGATTATGCAAAAATTTGTTGTTACTATCATGGGAAATTTTGGAGATCTCATTAGCTAGGGTTTTGGTTAATAAAAACCCTAATTACACCATATTATGTCATTTTATGTGAAATGGCTCATTGATTATTATTTTGCACATGCAAATTCTTCTTTAGCACATGTGTCTATGAAATTGTGACACGGGGTGTCACAGCCCTCCCCTTAAAGAAATCTCGTCCCGAGATTAAGATCGGTAAAAGGAGGGTTGAAGGGGGTGTGGCCTTACCTCGATTGCGAAGCCGGGAACTCGGGAAAGTGAGTGCCTAGAAATTCCTCTTGTTCCCAAGTGGCTTCATCCTCGGTGTGATTTCTCCATTGCACTTTATAGAAGGTGACAGTGCGGTTGCGAGTAACACGATCCTTTTTATCGAGAATCCGGACGGGAGTTTCCGGATAAGATAAGTCCTCTTGCAATTGGTCGGTGTCGGAGGTGACGACATCGATGGGTGGTTTTAGACATTTCTTGAGTTAAGATACGTGAAACACGTTGTGCACACGTTCCAAACTTTCCGGCAATTGCAACCGATATGCCACGGGACTAAACTTCTCCACAATTGGAAATGGTCCAATATAACGGGGAGCAAGTTTCCCTTTTATTCCAAAACGTGACACGCCTTTATTGGGAGAGACACGAAGGTAGACGTGGTCATTGACCTCAAATTCCAGCGGGTGTCTCCTTTTATTTGCATAACTTATTTGGCGGGATTGAGCAGCTTTCGTATTAGCTTGGATTTCCCTCACTTTTTCCTCAGCTTGCTCAACAATATCCGGACCAAATATTATTCTTTCGCCCGACTCGGACCAATTTAACGGCGTACAGCAAGAATGTCCGTATAGCGCCTCAAAGGGAGTGACTCCAGAGCTTTCTTGATAACTATTGTTATAGTAAATTTCCCTTTTGTGTTAAAGCACGGGCTCTCAACATATCTTCCAAATATTGGATTAATCTTTCCGATTGTCCATCGGTTTGAGGATGATATGCGAGCTCCGGATTAAGGTAGTACCAAGACTAGCATGCAATTGTTCCCAAAATCGAGATACAAATTGCGGTCCTCGATCTGAAATAATTGTCTTTGGTATCCCATGCAAACATAGCACACGGGCAATATATAGTTCAGCATACTTCTTAGCACTCGTAGGTGGTATGTACCGAAACAAAGTGTGCTGATTTCATCGATCTATCGGCGGTTACCCATATGGAATCATGTTTCTTGGACGTGAGAGGTAATCCAACAACAAAATCCATAGCTATGTCTTCCCATTTCCAAGCGGGAATCTTTAACGTATGCAGGAGGCCTGCTTTCTTCGAAGATCAGTCTTGACTCATTGGCAAGTGTCGCACTCGGCAACATAACGATCCACTTCTCGCTTCATGCGAGTTCACCAAAATTTTTCTCTTAACCCACGGTACATCTTGTTACTGCCGGGGTGTATGGAATAATTAGACAGGTGTGCTTCGTCAAGAATTTTCTTTCGTAGTTCCATATCCTTTGGAACAACGAGACGGTTATTAAACCACAAGACTCCATTTTCATCTTGACGGAAACACTTGCCCTTTTGGGTAACCAATTTTTGTCGGATGTGTTCCATACCCTCATCCTTTTTCTCGGGCTTCAATAATTTCTTCTCGGAGAGTAGGAATGAGAGCCAAATTATGCAATGCACCATAAGGAACGATATGAAGGCAGGGATGAATTTCATTTTCAGATTTGCTGACATTATCCATAGAGCAGATTTCGAGTTGATTGCACTTGGTGTTTGCGGCTTAATGCATCAGCGACCACATTAGCCTTTCCGGAGTCATAATGAATTTCCAGTTCATAATCTTTTATTAATTCCAGCCATCTTTGTTGCCTCATATTTAACTCTTGTTGAGTAAAAATATATTTGAGACTTTTATGATCGGTGTAGAGATGCACAAGATTTCCCAGGAGGTAATGCCTCCAAGTTTCGAGAGCAAGAACTACCGATGCCAATTCAAGATCATGAGTAGGATAGTGCTTTTCATGTTTGCGGAGTTGACGGGATGCATAAGCAATAACTCGGCCTTCTTGCCCGAGAACACAACCCAATCGTATGCCGGACGCATCACAATATAAGTCGAACGGCTTGGTGATGTCGGGTTGAGCTAGAAGCTGGAGCGGTGGTTAAATGCTTCTTCAATGTTTGGAAAGCATTTTCACACTCGAGGACTCCATTTAAAGGTAGAATCTTTATCCAACAATTTCGTCATGGGCTTGGAGATGATAGAAAAATTTGGAATGAATTTCTGATAATATCCTGCAAGTCCGAGAAAACTACGGATATGCTTGACGGTTTTAGGAGTCTTCCAATTCAGCACGTCGAGCAACTTTACTAGGGTCAACTGAAATTCCATCAGCTGAAATGATATGACCCGGGAATGGAACTCGATCCAACCAAAATTCACACTTGCTGAATTTTGCATAAAGTTGATGATCTCGTAGTCGTTGAAGCACAATGCGGAGGTGATCAGCATGTTCTTCCTCCGACTTGGAATAAATGAGGATATCATCGATGAATACCACCACCGTCGAGTCTTAAACTCGGCACTAGTACTACCTGGTCCCTCACGAGCGTGAAATTCGATGGTGCAACACATGAAACACACAGGAACACGAGATTTTAGACGGGTTCGAGCCCCTCGAATTGAGAGTAATACCCTACGTCCTGTATGTTATGTATTGCATTTAGCGGATTGCTAATTGCAAGCTCTCGAAGAACTTTCGGGGGTCCCTGCTCGGCCTTATATATCCGAGGGAGCTAGGGTTACATGTAGAGTCCTAGTCGATTACACGGATTACATATATGGGAGTTCTATCTCTAGCTTTCTTTATTGATTCGGAGTCCTAACGGATTACAAATTATTCCATAACTTGCTTCTCAAGTTATCATTCGCCGGTCTTGATACCCGCTCTGATCTCCATACCGGTATATGGAATCCTATGTTATTTCGGACCGGTCGGGAACCGATATGTCGGCTATCTCCATCACCTTTCTCTTCATTGATTTGTTACCGTGTCTTTGCGCATCCATTCCTTTATCATCTCGTATACCCAAAAGACAAGTATATGACAGTAGCCCCGAGTAATTTTTGATTTGACCTTGAATAAGACCGACCGAGTCTTACGCATGTTGGTCTTGATTCCATGGTAATATTAAAAAGAACTCTAATCTGCTGCAATGGTTCTTCTTTCTTCGAAGCGCTTTAAAAAGCCAAAAAATTAGTATTTTTATCCTTCATATCACCTAAGTGGGTAATCATTGCATATTCTTCTTCCGTGCACCGACTAGGTGCACCCAATTGGGTATAGCCCCGACTCTTGGATCATTTGAACTTCTTTCAAATAATGCAAGAGTCCACTAGTTGGTTCTTCATTAGTTTCCTTTGATATGCAATCGTTACTGATCGCTCCATTTGTTTTTCCATTAATTTCCACCTCCGCGATCGTTACGGACCGCTCTTGGATATGGTGCACCGATCAGTGCACCTAATTAGATATAGCCCCGACTCTTTTCGGAGAGACTATGCTTTACTATCTTCCATGAAATCATATCCCTCTTAGCAATTTCTGCGAAGAGCACATTTGTCGGACCGGTCTAACCAGTCATATCACATTTAACTAAAGATTCCGGTTGATCGGACCAGTTTATTCCCCATATTCTCACATCGACTCGAGTCTCCAAGGCCTATGATCAGCCGGATGATTAACACCCACAGACCTAAGGCATCCATTATCACCGAGTCGGATAAAGTCTAACTCTTTCATACTCGCTAAATTATAAAATTCAGCATTACTTGAATTTCAATCTGAAAATTTCATATTTCGGACCGCTTTTTATTCACAAAAAGCACGATGGCTTATCCTTATGACCGTTAGGTCATAATTAACGCAAATAACAGATCTTTAATATCCTTACCGTTAGGTCATAATTGCATAGTCACGACATAAGTCATTTAATGCTAAATCCATCGGGCCTTGCAAAATAGCCCGATAACTTTTCAGCCCCGGGCCCATCCTAGGTGCCTATAAAAGGAAACGAAAAGTCGACCTAGGTCAAACCCATTCCCAAAAGCTCATACATGCCCGCCATTTGCCCTTGTTCTTCGCTTTCTTCTTCCGCATAAACCAATCTCGGATTTTCTTTTTCCATCTCTCAAGATGGGTAAGAAGAAATCCGCCGCCAACCCTGCGTCTTCTTCCTCTCGTTCCTCGCGATCAACTTCCATTCGGCGTTCAAGATCTTGGTAGTAGCAAAGTCACGGAAGCATCTCTCAATGATGCAATTCGTGACGGATATCTTCCTCCCCGACCAATCTTAAACTGGAGCGTCCCTACCCCGGCCAAGTTCCATGGAGAATAGACGACTCTCGGCAATTGGTTTTCAAAGCTTTTTTCCTCCATGGCCTTGATCTTCCTTGCTGCTCTTTCTTTAGGAGTCTTCTTTTTTTTATGGATGGGAGTTAGTGAATCTCAATCCTAACTCCATCCTACAGATTGCTTTCTTCATTCACCTTTGTGAAGCTTTCCATGGAGTTCTCCCCCACTTCAAGTTATTTCAATATCTTTTCCAAATCCGCCCGCTTCCCTCATCGGACCGCCGAGCTGCGGTGGGCGGAGTAGGAATTCAATCTTCGGAGCGCAGATGAATACTTTTCTATTTCCGTGAATAAATATGGCCCATTGGAAACAAGGGTGGTTCTTCCGTGATAATCCCCGACTCGCACTCCCTCCCTTTAGCGCTAAGGTAGCCAAAAACTTTCCTTCTCCGGATACTAGGGAGAAACTCAAAGAAGATGGAGAAATCCTCGCGCTCTTGGCTTGCATGAAATATCTAAAGGAAGTCAAAGGCGTCACCGCCGAGACAGTCCTTTGGAGCTTCGAGTGCGAGGAGTCCAGCCACTCAAGAAGCAAGAACACCCGAGCATGGTGTTTCGACGAAGACGTAGCCATTCCTCCGGATGGAACTCTTCTCCCCGATAAAGAGCGGTTGGAAGCCCGCCTCAAGCAAATGCTCCAGCCGAACCGGATTTATCGGGATGCCCGAGAGTGGGTCCGGCTTTCAGCTCGTCTAACCCTCGAGATCCGGTGAGTATCTCTCTCTTTATCTTTGAATCTTGTTATTTTTAATCTTCATCCTCTTACGCAAATTCAACTTCTCAATACAGAAAATGGACAATTTCAAGAGCCACCCTCCTCTACCTCCCAATGATACTTGGGGGGAGGACTATGCGAGCAACATCTGCTCCCTCGTCTGTACGAGCCGGTCTTACTCAAGGCACGTCGGACCGGTCTTTCCCTCGCCACCCGAGCATAGCTCCTAAAATATCCAAATCCGGAAAGGTGGTTCAAGCTCCTAGTACGAAGAAACGTACTACTTCCTTGACCATCGGCAAGCCCGCTTCATCTTCTGCTGCATCGAGCTGATACGCGCACGGAGGCTCGAAACTCGAAGAGCGGCAGAAAGAAGCGAAGTCGTCGAAAGAGATCGCCAAGCTGCTCCGGCCGCTTTTGAAGCTGCTTTGGGAAAATCTCAAGGAGCTCCCGCTTTAACGATTCCCTATCCAATGTTTCCAAGAGGTCGCGGTATGGCAGCCGGACGCCCGGACCGGTCCCGGTGACGCAGAGAAACGAGTCTCAACACCGCAAGTCAATCCGGCGGCAAAAGGACGGCGAGAGGGAACCGGTGAGGACACTCAAGGTCCCGCCAAGAAGATCAAGACGTCCACCGACTTCAAGAAAGCTACTTCATAAGTCTTCTATATCTCTATTCCTTTCTGAATTTCTTTTATCCCGATCTTATAGTATTTGCTTCTTTTCGCAGAATCCCTTCTAATTTCCAAGCTAGCATAGCTAGCTTTTTGAGAAACAAAGCTGCTTCTCCAGCTCCCACCGGTAGTGCTTCCACTACCTCCTCTCTGCACCCCAGCTAGTGCCAAGCCTTCGAAGCTCCAAGTGCGGCACCCGCAAAGGAAATTCCTGCCGCCTCCAGCGCAGGAGCTTTGTCTCAAATCATTGAAGATCAAGGCTGTCAACATTGGAAGCTCATCTGCTAGCAACCTCCCTCCCCGGGCAACTCTATTCCAGATTCTTCTAGAGCTCTCACCGGGACCGGTCCGGGTGGAAGAAATTCCTCGTCGGCCCGGGACGACATGCAAATCTCCAGGAGAACCCGGACCGGCCAAAATGGTAGTCGGAGATGTGGAGGTGGACAGCTCTAGTGGAGCTAGAACGTTCACCGCAACGGCTCGGTGGGACGCCCTCCAAGAAGAAGAGGCCCCGAAGAACTTCTCGAGAATCGGCCGGTACATCCTTCTACTTCAATGGTTTCTTCAAGCAATTTCCTTTTAATAATTGAATCTCTTACTTCTTCCTTCTTTTAGAGTCTTCTGAAAAACTCCGAAGCTAAGAGTGCTATAATCGCTCGCTCTGGAGGAAGAGCTATGCACCAATCAAGAGCGATTGGTTGAGCTGGAATCTCGGACCGCCGATCCGAAATCCAAGGAGACCGATCTCGCGAAAAGAGAAGCCAATCTGCTGAACACCCATCGACCGATGGAGGAACGCCGGCAAGAGATCATCAAGCTCCGCCGAGAAATCCAGAGTAATACTCTTAATTTTATCTGCATATTCCATATTTTTCCTTGTCGCCTCTCTCTCCGACCGGTCCTACTCCTTATCTCGAGCACTTGAAAGCCTCGTTGCCGCTCATAAGAAGGCAAAGGAAATCCTTTACGAGAAGGCAGCTGCTCAGGAACAAGCACTTGAAGAGGGCTCTCGTGTTGAAGAGCAACAGGCAGCTTGAATTAGAGAAGCTGGAAGGCGAGCATACCGCCAAGGATAACATCCCGACGCAAGCACTTCGCTCCAACAAGATGCTTGGAAACCGATAATGCTCGCTCGAAGGCCGAACTTGCTGAAGCTTTAGAAGCAGCAAAAACAGCGCGAGCAGACAAAGAAAGCGCTACGAGGACTGCCCACGAATCCGCCCGACTTGCTCTCAAAGCAAAAGAACGCGAGATCCAGCGTCTGCTGAAGATTGAGACCAAGCCGAGAGAATCCAATGTTAACATCAAGGGCAGATTCGGAGCTGCAGAAATCAGGCATAGACGTAAGTCACTTCTTTCTTATTCCCTCTTATGAAATTCCTTTAAAATACCGGTCTGCAGTGATAATTCTTTCTTATATTTTTGCTTTTTTCAGAACTTGTTGCAGGTACAGATACGCACGCTGGAATATCTCAATGGCGGTCAAACTATTGATCCCAATGAGATAGATCTTGAGTCCGCCATCCGGGCTTTCCCTAGAAGAATCAAAGAGCATTCCAAGATGGTTGCCGCTGCAGGAGGAGGCCATATAGCTGCTATAATCCAATCTTGAATCCGGTCTCGGATTGTGATTTCAACTTTATCGGGGATGGCGCTCACCCGAATACTACCGATGATCGGTTCAATGAGCTGAAGAACTCACTGTGACATCCCATGTCACGATTAGGGCTAAGCAAATAATTAAGACCTTAATGACAGCACTAATGGAGCACTAACGTTAATCACCCAATTAGGAAAAATAGGAAAAAGAATAAGAAAAATAAGAGAAAAAAGAAAAACCTAGCTAAAACCTAACCCTAACCCAACCCCTAAGGAAAGTGCAAACATTATAAAAGCACCACCCACATATTTTTGCACCACTGTATTGCTCATGTAAAAAGATGAATTTACAGTATTTTTACAAAATTTTTGAACAAAGTTTTGAATGCCCAAAAATTCAAATTCAAATCTGAAATGCCTCCGATTATGAATTTTATATGAATTTTTGGAAACAAGTTTAGAACTTCAAACTATAAGATGAAAATTAAAGCACATCATGCTGGAGCTCCCAATATTTTTATTTTTGGAGCACCAGAACTACGAATTTTACTCGAATTACCAAACAGCAGATTTGAAATACAAAAAATCAAACCGACACTCGTTGCCCACCGGGCAATGGCGGCCGGACCGCCGGTCCGGCCAGCCTAGGCGCCGCCCGGGCACGCGCCCGCCCGTCCCATCGCCACGCAACCCCCTGCCACCTCCCCAACTGCCCACATACCCGCCGGCCAACGGGAGCGGGCGGGACTTGAAGCCGCACCGCCCCTACCGCCGACCACCCCTCTGCCGCCGTCCCTCTCCGCCTTAGAAAACCGCGAGAGAGGCCAAGTCCCGCCGATCTCCTCGCCACCAATTATTGCTCGGCTCCCTCTGCTCCTCTCCGCACCGCCAAATCTCCCGCCCTCCCCCCCGCCCCCGGCCGCTACGGCTCGCGCGCAAGGAGAACGCGCCGCCGCCCTCCATTGACGCCGCCATGGACGCCACCGCGTCGCACGCGAGCTAGGCAAGTCGCGCGCCCCGTTCTTCTTCGCCAAAACGCACGCAGGAGCTTCCCCTTCCTCCCTTCGACCAGCTCCCCTTCCTCTGCAGCCAATCACCGGAATTTTGGAAAGAACCGACCGCCACCGCCGCCGGTCTCGCCACCTCCCCTCTCCGGTCGTCGCCAACCTCGAGCAGCCCCACGCCGCGCTTCTCCACACTCGGGTGAAGCTCCTAGGCCCCGCCCGCCTTCTCTTTCCCCTTGTGCCGCACGCGCCATGCCGCCGAAGTCGTTGCGGGCTCCGTCGCTCACCGCACCACCGCTCCGGCCGTCGTTGGGTCCCACCGTCCCCACCCACGTGCTTCCCGCGTAGCGCGCACCATTTCCCCCAAAGCGTAGCGCCCCCGCACTCGAGCTCGTCGGCGCCGGCCACCGTCCGTCGGAGCCCGCGCGGCCCCCTTTTAAATTTGCCCTAGTGGCAATCTCGTAAATAGACCCAAACTTCATTCGAATTTGAAAAATTCATATCTTCCGTTGAAAACGTCCACAAATTACAAACTAAAATGTTTCGGAAACTACAAAACCTGTAATTTCATAAAGGTAACATGAGCTGGCCAGATCTGAACGTTTTCATATTTTTACAAAAATGACAAAAGTCAACCCCTAAAAACTCAACTAGGTCATAACTTTAAATCTGTAGATCCAAAAATAATGCCACTTGGGCAAAACCTTCATATAATCAGACATGAATTTTGGGCACTGGAAGATCTGCATTTCATTATATATTTGTTAAGTTATTGCATTTCTAGCATTCACTGTATTTAATTTTTAGTTAAATCCGTGTAAATTATTTTTGCATGAAACTTGGTAATTAATTTCCTCCCAGTACCTTGCATGTGTAGAAAATCCCATGTTAATTTTTGAGCATGATAAATAATTATTTTTTGCTAACCCTAGATTAATCTCATAAAAGGTTATTTTCAGCACATGTATAAATGGTTTTATGCATCTAAAAGTTATATTTTTGCATGTTCATGTAAATTTCACTTACCACGATGTCATTTAGCACTTCATGACAGGATTAGTGAGAAGGTTTCGTTAAAATCATGTATGTATTAATTTTGGAATCGAATTCTTGTTTTAAAGTGCAATCGTCATCGCAAGTGATGATAAACACTTAACCCTAAATTTCATCGACTTGCATTTAAACTTTGCTAATCCTTAAAATCCTGAACCTACATGTTAAACACAGCACTCATGTCCATGCCTTAAGTCTTTGCTCATGTATTACTAGGGCTATACTTGTTAATGTAATTAACTTCTTGAAAAGGAACAAGTTATATGTTCATGCGTACTAGGGTTTCATCGAACAAAGCTTTTGATCAACATATTCATATGCACCCTTACAAAAACAGCACGCATGCATTACTCTCATCATCGGCCTTGCGTTCATATTATTTATGCAATTGCATTTCATCTTCTAGGTGACGACGCCGAATTGAACCCGCCGGAAGAGACGATTGCAACACTCAACGCTTGTGAGGCTAGTGCTAACTTCGATCACTCTCAAGGCAAGCCCCGGTGCATTCCTATTATTTTAAAATGTCTTTCTTCATTACTATATTAAGGATGATGAATGTGCATTTAAGTTCTAGGAGTTGATTGAGAAATCCACATGCATAAATTCCTATATGTCCTATGTCGCTTATGTGTCATATCCTCATTAGAAATGCTATGCTATGTTTATGAAGTCAACGATAGATTGGGGATCTCACTTATGGCTTATGATTAAATGTGAACATGATGAGTTGGTTAAAATTGAGAACAATGATAGCTTGTGAATTGTAAAGTGGGCCGGATATCTCACCGACCCGGAGGTGACGTGTATGGCACATTGGTTGCACAGAGTTGAGGACCGTTGGAGAGTACACGGGTTAAGCCTTGGGCGCGTTGTTGAACGGTCGCAAGGGGACGTGTACTCGGGGTCGGTGGCCCCGTGTTTTGCTTTATGATGAACTCGCGAACGGTGGCCATACGCGTTCTTAAATGATGCGTATGTCGTGCATTTAGGTCTTTCCTGCAGGATTAATAATTCGATAATTATCGCCGTTTCCTCTCGGTTAATGAGTACTACTTGATTCGAGCAGTTCGCAATGTGTAGTAATGGAAAGAGGTTGAATAGCTTGCTGTTTTATACTTGATATAAATTTGTATTGCAAATTCTTGTATTGTCAGTATGCTCACTAAAGTTTCTTTTATGCAATAACCCTATTAATTTGGCTAAGTCATAAAATTGCCATCCTAATTAGCATAGGTGCTATTTATGCAAAATGCAAAGTTAAACCGGTCAAGCCCCATGCATCTAGGAGTCGGTCTTAGATGGCCAATTTGACGGGTAAGACTTGCGGAGTATGCTAGATACTCGGGCTTTGCCACTACATGTTTATTTACGGGTTTTCCACAAGCCGGGTTTTGCGATTGTTGTGGTAAGGTTGTGTGGGATGGAGAAGAGCCCAAAGAGTGGACCATTGAATAGGTCCCTAGCTCTCCGACCCATGATGAGTGAGCCATGGCCTAGGCCGGCATGGTTCATTTAAGTTATCTATGTATCGTCGAGTTGTGGATTTCACTTCCGCACTTTATTTCGAACAAAGATCATGGCTATGTAATTTAAATTCGAACCTAATGTATCTTTTATATCGAACTCTATGTTGTAATCAAGACTTAATTATGTAACCTTGCAAATCGTGTATGTTTGTTAATGTGATGCTATGTATGATTGCTTCGTCAATCATCTCCCAAGGCGATCCGTACCACACTTAATTATCTTTCGGGATAGGGGTGTGACACGTGGTATCGAGCCGACTTGGGATTTGCGTCACGCTAACACTCATTCTAAAAATCTTAAACCCGTTTTTGTGTCACGGTGAGGTACGAGTCTAGATAGAAAGGCCAATATAAGGACTATATAGAATGGTGACAAAACTAACCCCGTGTTATGATTGTTTAAATATTTTGCAACTACGGCTTGGGCAAAGGTATGAAATTGAGTGTGGTCAATTTTGCATAATATTAAACTGGTGTGACTCGAATACACTCTTATTCGAGAGCTCTCCATGTGAGGCGAGGTGACATGGATTTATTTTTGGCTTGTTTCTTTTGAATTTGATGTAATGTTTCTGGAATCCATCTCTTGCAGGTACATAACAACGTTTTAGTTCGTGTAGTATCGTGTGAGAGGTGTGTGTGCCACCGATGCGCTTGTCCGATATTCGTATCGGCGGGCGCGATCTTTTAATTTTGTGAGGACGTACGAAATGACATATTGAGCATCCATCATCCTTGCATATTATGTCATCATATCAAGCATATGCATGTGAACTTATCTAAATGAATCAATCACAAAAATTTGATCACCTAGCTTAATTCTCACAAAAGGTTGAAAACCGAAACACTAAAACATGGCAGATTTCGTAACTTTCACAAAAATGAGCATAACTTTCTCAATACTTGTCCAAATAAGGCAAATAAGGACTTTCTGGAAAGCATGTGTTATGCGCTACAACAATCTTCTAGTCTCAGGTCTTGCAAAAATTTGGAACGTAGCTAGAATTGCCCATTAAAGAGAGCTATTCTGGAATTCCAGAATGTGCTCCGGTTCTGTCCCTGTCGTAGATCGTTCATAACGTTCAAACGACAAGTTGGATTGAGCTGTTTTAGGATGCGTTGAAAAGCTTAAGAAATTGTCTAAAACTTGCGTAACAAAATAAAAATTTAATTCTGTCCAGAAAAAGGAGTAATGATCGAGTTTCCGTAACAGGTCGCATCTGTCCAGAAAGCTGAACCGTGTTAGGTCGTGTGCGAAAAGTTTTGTTGCTTCTTTTTGCTAAGCTTGTGCCATTCCATCATTCATGCTTTACTTATTTAGCATGTTTTGTTGTTGGATATTGAGTTTTGACTTGTGTTTCAAAATTCTCCGACAGATGGCCCCCGGCAAGCTCATGTTGGATCGTGAGAACCTCGCGAGGCGGGTGCACGAGTTGGAGCAGGAGCGTGCTGCCCTGCAGGCCACCCTCACCACCCGCGACGCCGAGCTCACCACCCGCGCGCCGAGCACGCTGCCCGCGCCACCGAGCTTGCTGCCCGCACCGCCGAGCTCGCCGAGCGCACTACCGAGGTGGACACCCTCCGTACGCAGCTCGAGTATAGCGAGGCGGAGCGTTGGAGCTGCTTCGAGCAGCTCCACGACGCCAACCTTGCCCTTGAGGGCAATGGAGCCGCCGCTCTGCAGGCCATGCTCAATGAGCGTGAGGCCCAGCTCACCGCCACGAATGAGGAGAACTACATCCTCTCCGGTCAGGTGGACGCCCTTCTTGAGGAGAAGGATGAGTTGGAGGTTACTCTTCCGGAGACTCGGGCGCTAGGGATGTTTTGGAGGGAGACCTCCAGAACGCCCAAGCGACCATCGCGCATAACAACGCTACCATTGAGCATCTCCAAGCCGCCAACGACGCTCCGCACGCCATCCTTAATGGCGGACCTCCCGAGCCACTTGAGATCATCCCACCCGAGGATGACGTGGAGATGAGTGATGGCGAGGATGCTTCCGACGTCGAGGACGGAGCACCACCCTCTCCCATGAGGGGTGACGCCGACTACTACGGCGATGACGACGAGTAGTTGTCACGACCGGTAGTCGTAGCTCTATGTGTTGTAGGATTTGTAATCTCGTGAGGCATGTAACCGTGTTGGAAAACGATCCGTGTGTTGTTAATTAAGCTCTCCGAGATTTGTATTGTTTATGGGTCACATGTGATGTAACCTAAGACCGTGTTGTATCGGATTTGTGGTTCCCGTGTATCAAAAATTTCTATCATGTTGCTAGCTATGTTGGAATCTATGGAATATGTGTGTTGCCAATGCATTATGCTTATTTCACCAATATTTTCTTCGTACATGCAATCTGAAATTTTTGGTCCCTTATGTCCAATGTTATGTTTTCTTGCTATTTTAGCTCTTGTTCTAATGAGCTAACGTGAGAAAATTTTTCATATGTGACAGAGGGTGAATACCCGTCGTGGCGAAGCTTCCGGCGAGTTGTCATGGTGGGAGGGAAGAGCAACTCCCTAACCCTCCACCTCTCACGCCGTTGGAACAACTCGTGTCCAACCAAAACGAGATGTTCCGCTTGTTCTTTGCAAGTCAAACCAATCAAGGACAAGGCCAAGGACCGCCACCCCAAGGGCCCGGGAATTCCACCTATGCCGACTTTTGGGCGACTCAACCGCCGAAGTTTGGTGAAGCTACTACCGATCCTTTGGAGGCGGATAATTTCCTCTCGCATCATTGAGTCGAAGTTGGCTCTCCTCAATTGCACATCGGAGCAAAAGGTTATCTTTGCGGCTCAACAACTTCGTGGCTCCGCTAGTGCATGGTGGGCAAGTTTCACCGCCACCCTTCTCGCCGGTACTCAAGTAAATTGGCCGAACTTTTGCACCGCGTTTCGCGCGCATCGATTCCCGCCGGTACTCAAGTGAATTGGCCGAACTTTTGCGCCGCGTTTCGCGCGTTTCACATTCCCGCCGGTCTCATGAAGCACAAGTTGCAAGAGTTCCTCAATTTGAAGCAAGGTACCGAAACCGTGCAAGAGTATGCACGGAAGTTCAACTGCTTGGCTCAATATGCATCTTATCATGCGACACGGATGACAAGAAAAAGGATTGCTTTCGTTCGGGGCTAAGCCCGAAGTTGCAAGATCGCTTGGCGCAAGTCACTACCGGCACGTTCAATGATTTGATGAGTGCCGCAATTGTGCAAGAAGATGCTATCCGTGCTCACCAAGAGGACAAGAAGAGGAAGCGTGCCGTAGGAAATCCATCCGGCTCCGCTCCGCCCAAGTACAAGTTAGCTGTCACTTCCCCGTCCGGACGAAGTTTCGAGCCGCATTGCCGCCAACGGGGGATCACGCCAATTTGTGCCGCAGCAACACCACCACTCTCACGGTGGGAATCAGCAGCACAACGTTTCCTTCCGCCCTCCGCAGCAGCAATATCAAGGTGCTAGGCCCGGTCCTCAAGGTCCGTGCTTTAATTGTGGACGTCCGGGTCATTTTGCAAAGGATTGCCGTGTTCCGACACGTAACCCGGGCAACAACACCAACAACAACAACAACAATGGTTCCGGAAGTGGCAACAACAATCAAAACCACAATGGGAATAATGGGAATGGGAACCGCAACCAATCTTCCACTCCGAATGCTAAGAATGGTTGAGTCAACTACACCACGGCCGAAGAGATTCAAGCGGGAGAACCCGTACTCTCGGGTATGTTTTCGGTCAACAACCACTCCACTTTGGTTCTTTTTGATTCCGATGCAACTCATGATTTCATTAGTCAAGCATGTGCAAAAACCCTACAACTCACTCCTACCGTTTTGGATATTCCCTATATCATCACATCACCCGGTGGAAAAATGAAAACAAACCTAGAGTTGAGGCAAGTACCACTAAACCTAGAGAGAAAAATATACCCCTCCTCTCTCATAATTTTAGGTGGGCAAGGAATAGATATAATTCTAGGTATGAGATGGATGAAACTCCATAGAGCCGTTTTACACATCGATTCCCGTGAAGTTCACCTAAACTCACCACTCCATGGTTCATCTATTCTCCGATTACCCCATCCAAAATTCTCCACCTCAAAAATCTACCATCTTGAGGGAAAAAGGATTGAGGATATTCCCGTGGTATGTGAGTTTCTCGATGTGTTTCCGGATGACTTACCGGGCATGCCACCCGATCGGGATGTTGAGTTTAAAATTGAGCTCCAACCCGGTGCGGCACCAATTTCCCGTAGGCCGTACAAAATGGCTCCCAATGAGCTAGCAATCTTGAAGGAGCAATTGGGCGAGCTTATGGATAAAGGATATATTCGCCCTAGTTCATCTCCGTGGGGATGTCCCACTCTCTTTGTGAAGAAGAAAGACAAGACGCTACGTCTATGTGTGGATTACCGCCCTCTCAATGCGGTAACTATCAAGAACAAATACCCGCTCCCTCGGATTGACATTCTCTTTGATCAATTAGTTGGTGCTAAGGTCTTCTCTAAGATTGATCTCCAATCCGGTTACCACCAAATCAAGATCCGAGCCGAAGATATTCCAAAAACCGCATTTTCTACGCGGTATGGTCTCTTTGAGCATCTCGTCATGTCTTTTGGGCTTACAAATGCCCCGGCTCGTTTCATGTACTTGATGAATTCGGTCTTCATGCCCGAATTGGATAAGTTTGTCGTGTCTTTATTGACGACATTCTTATTTGTCGAAGTCCGAAGAAGAACATGCCGAACACCTTCGCATTGTCCTCCAACGGCTTCGTGGTCATCAATTGTATGCCAAGTTTAGCAAATGTGGATTTTGGTTGAAGCAAGTTCCTTTCTTGGGTCATATCATATCCGCGGAAGGTGTTGCCGTTGACCCGAGTAAAGTTGAAGAAGTGCTTACTTGGAAATCCCCAAAATCGGTGAGACAAATTCGAAGCTTTCTCGGTCTTGCCGGTTATTATCGGAAATTCGTCCCCAATTTTTCAAGCATAGCCAAGCCAATGACAAAATTGTTGGAGAAAGATGCTAAGTTTAAATGGAGCCGCGAATGTGAGGAAGCCTTCCAAACTCTCAAGAAGCATTTGACGTCCGCTCCGGTGTTAGCACAAGCCGACATCACTAAGCCGTTCGACGTGTATTGCGATGTGTCCGGCACCGGCCTAGGGTGTGTGCTAATGCAAGAAGGTCGTGTCATTGCTTATGCTTCTTGTCAACTTCGCAAACACGAACAACACTACCCTACCCATGATTTGGAACTAGCCTCGGTTGTCCTTGCTTTGAAAACTTGGAGGCATTATTTACTTGGAAATCTTGTAAATCTCTACACCGATCACAAGAGTCTCAAATATATCTTCACCCAACAAGAGTTGAATATGAGGCAACGTCGATGGTTGGAATTAATCAAGGACTATGAGTTGGAAATTCATTATCACCCGGGTAAAGCTAATGTGGTTGCCGACGCTTTAAGTCGCAAAGATCATTGCAATCATATTACCGGTTGTTCTATGGAAAATTCGGAAATTTCAGATTTCGAGTGAACCAAGCTTTCGAGTTATTCCCTATGGTTCATTATACAACCTAGCTCTCATTCCTACCCTTCGTGAGGAAATTGTTGAGGCACAAAAGAAGGATGAAGGAATGGAATTTATTCGGCAAAAGATAGAAAAAGATGAGGCTACATGTTTCCGACAAGATGCCGATGGTGTACTATGGTTCAACCAACGTCTCGTTGTTCGAAGGATATGGAATTACGGAAAAAGATCATAGATGAGGCACATTTGTCTAAATATTCCATACACCCCGGTAGCAACAAAATGTATCGCGGCCTAAGAGAAAAGTTTTGGTGGACACGCATGAAGCGTGAAATTGCACGGTATGTGGCCGAGTGTGATACTTGTCAACGAGTGAAAGCCGACCACTTAAGAAAAGCCGGATTATTGAACCCATTGAAGATTCATGTTTGGAAGTGGGAGGACATTGCTATGGATTTTATCGTTGGATTGCCTCTCACATCAAAGAAGCATGATTCAATTTGGGTTATTGTGGATAGATTAACCAAGTCCGCACATTTCATTCCCGTCCATACCACATACAATACCAAGAAGTATGCCGAGTTATACATTTCGAGAGTGTTATGTTTGCATGGAGTACCTAAAACCATTGTTTCCGATCGAGGTCCGCAATTTGTATCTCGCTTTTGGGAGCAATTGCATTCTTGTCTTGGTACCACTCTCATTAGAAGCTCCGCATATCACCCTCAAACGGATGGACAAACCGAAAGTTTGAATCAATATTTGGAGGATATCTTGAGAGAATGTGCTATGGAAAATAGAGGGAATTGGGATGATTGTCTTCCATTCGCCGAATTCTCGTACAACAATAGCTATCAAGAGAGTTCGAGAATGTCACCGTTTGAAGCATTGTATGGTCACTCTTGTCGAACATCCTTAAATTGGTTGGAAGCGAAAGAAAGAACCAATTTTGGTCCCGATCTTGTCACTCAAGCCGAAGAAAAGGTCCGACAAATCCAAGCCAACATGAAAGCCGCACAATCTCGTCAAGTGAGTTACGCTAACAAGAGGAGACGCCCGTTGGAATTTGAGAAAGGGGTTCATGTCTATCTTCGTGTCTCTTCGAATAAGGGTGTACCTCGGTTTGGAATTAAAGGAAAGTTAGCACCCTGCTATATCGGACCCTACCCGATTGTGGAAAAGCATAGCACGGTTGCTTACCGATTGCAACTACCGGAAAGTCTTGCTCGTGTGCACAATGTGTTCCATGTCTCTCAACTCAAGAAATATTTGAAGCCTCCGATAGATGTGGTCATTTCCGACACCGATCAACTAGAAGAAGATCTCTCCTACCCCGAATACCCCGTCCGGATTATTGATCAAAACGACCGAGTAACTCGCAATCGCACCATCACCTTCTATAAAGTGCAATGGAGTAACCACACCGAAGAAGAAGCAACATGGGAACAAGAGGATTTCCTAGAGAAGAATTTTCCCGAGTTCCTCGCGTCACACAAGTCGGTAAAATTTTCGCACTCCCTCTCCTTAATTCGTAGCGATTCTCGGGACGAGAATTTCTTTAAGCGGGGAGGGCTGTGACATCCCATGTCACGATTAGGGCTAAGCAAATAATTAAGACCTTAATGACAGCACTAATGGAGCACTAACGTTAATCACCCAATTAGGAAAAACAGGAAAAAGAAAATAAGAAAAATAAAAGAGAAAAAAGAAAAACCTAACCCTAACCCAACCCCTAAGGAAAGTGCAAAAATTATACAAGCACCACCCACATATTTTTGCACCACTGCACTGCTCATGTAAAAAGATGAATTTACAGTATTTTTACAAAATTTTTGAACAAAGTTTTGAATGCCCAAAAATTCAAATTCAAATCTGAAATGCCTCTGATTATGAATTTTGTATGAATTTTTAGATACAAGTTTAGAACTTCAAACTATAAGATGAAAATTAAAGCACATCATGCTAGAGCTCCCCATATTTTTATTTGTATTTTTGGAGCACGAAAACTATGAAGTTTACTCGAATTACCAAACCGCAGATTTGAAATTCAAAAAATCAAACCGAACACTTGTTGCCCACCGGGCAAAGGCGGCCGGACCGCCGGTCCGGCCAGCCTGAGCGCCGCCCGAGGCACGCGCCCGCCCCGTCCCGTATTAAGGATGATGAATGTGCATTTGAGTTCTAGGAGTTGATTGGGAAATCCACATGCATATTAAGGATGATGAATGTGCATTTAAGTTCTAGGAGTTGATTGGGAAATCCACATGCATAAATTCCTATATGTCCTATGTCGCTTATGTGTCATATCCTCGTTAGAAATGCTATGCTATGTTTATGGAGTCAACGATAGATTGGGGATCTCACTTATGGCTTATGATTAAATGTGAACATGATGAGTTGGTTAAAATTGAGAACAACGATAGCTTGTGAATTGTAAAGTGGGCTCGATATCTCACCGACCCGGAGGTGATGTGTATGGCACGGTGGTTGCACGGGTTGAGGACCGTTGGAGAGTACACGGGTTAAACCTTGGGCGCGTTATTGAACGGTCGCAAGGGGGACGTGTACTCGGGGTCGGTGGCCCCGTGTTTTGCTTTATGATGAACTCGCGGACGGTGGCCATACGCGTTCTTAAATGATGCGTATGTCGTGCATTTGGGTCTTTCCTGTAGGATTAATAATTCGATAATTATCGCCGTTTCCTCTCGGTTAATGAGTACTACTTGATTCGAGCAGTTCACAATGTGTAGTAATGGAAAGAGGTTGAATAGCTTGCTGTTTTATACTTGATATAAATTTGTATTGCAAATTCTTGTATTGTTAGTATGCTCACTAAAGTTTCTTTTATGCAATAACCCTATTAATTTGGCTAAGTCATAAAATTGCCAACCTAATTAGCATAGGTGCTATTTATGCAAAATGCCAAGTTAAACCGGTCAAGCCCCGTGCATGTACGAGTCGGTCTTAGATGGCCAATTTGATGAGTAAGACTTACGGAGTATGCTAGATACTCGGGCTTTGCCACTACATGTTTATTTACGGGTTTCCCATAAGCCGGGTTTTGCGATTGTTGTGGTAAGGTTGTGTGGGATGGAGAAGAGCCCAAAGAGTGGACCATTGAATGGGTCCCTAGCTCTCCGACCCATGATGAGTGAGCCATGGCCTAGGCCGGCATGGTTCATTTAAGTTATCTATGTATCGTCGAGTTGTGTATTTCGCTTCCGCACTTTATTTCGAACAAAGATCATGGCTATGTAATTTAAATTCGAACCTAATATATCTTTTATTTCGAACTCTATGTTGTAATCAAGACTTAATTATGTAACCTTGCAAATCGTGTATGTTTGTTAATGTGATGCTATGTATGATTGCTTCGTCAATCATCTCCCAAGGCGATCCGTACCACACTTAAATATCTTTCGGAATAGGGGTGTGACACTCACTCATTGGCACTTGTTTCGGAATTAATAGAGGATATTCCTCTTGATCCAACGGGTGTTCCTCCGAATGTAGCGTCGGCGGCCTTTGCTCCGGATCGGGATGCTCGGGATGCAGCAGCAGCCGCTACACGAGACAGTAGAAGATGCATTTGAAGATCTTGATGCTGATTTACCAATATCTTCTTCGATTCGAAGAAACGCTTGGACGATAGACTAGAGGAAAATCCTAAGACCGGTGATACCGGTATTTCCAGCGGTCCTGCTTAGTAGATTTTGTATTAGGGCCAACTTGCTTTTGTAATCAAACATCTTGATCATCATGCTTGTTTATATTATTTTAAATACCAGTTGCTTTTCTTTTCTATATGAATACAGGTTTCACTGTCTTATTTATCGACTTCTTTGCTCAAGACATGATAGTTCTTTCAGCTAAAACTAACTATGACCAAATTCGGCTCTAATCAGCGCAGATCACAATTCATAGTTATAGCTTACTTTAACAAGATCATGTAACATAGGAAAAAAGTCAGGTTGTAAGATTTAAGATTTCACATACTGCTCTTAATCACAGCAGCCTACCAATCGGTATTCATAAGAAAAATGCTACACAATTTCCTTTCCTGAACATACCAGTCTCAGCTGAAAAGAAACAGATCCGCTCTCAACACAACGAGCCTCATCGACTAAATGACTGGTCTTGTTGTTCGGGAATAGCATAATATCATAGACTCGCTCTTAACACGAGCAGCCCCTCGGCTCGATAATTTAATTCAAAATTAAAATATTGAGACACAAAAATCAAACACATTCTCGTTAGACATAATTACTTTATTATAATATGAAAAAATTTACGAGAAAATTCTTTCAAGTATAAAAACGACGAAGCTGTTCAATGTTCCAGGAATTTGAAATTTCTTCTTCCTCCAAGGTCATAAGCCTATAAGCCCCGGTCCGGAAACCGATTTAACCAAAAAGGTCCCTCCCGGACCGGTGACAACTTGTGCACTGTTCTTAATGGACTGAATCTTTCGAAGAACCAAGTCTCCTTGTGACATCCCCTCGGGACACCCGGGAATCGGTACGAGAGGGACACTCGACGAAGCGAGTTACAACAGAAACATCATCTCATACAAGCCGAATATATACATCATGGTATAATACAACCAGGTTTTCAAAAACAAACATTCTCGCGACGAAATATAACATTATTAAAGTTTAACATCCTACGAGTATTCAACGAAGCTTGTTCTATAGTACAACTCAAAAGACTACAAACGAAATAACGTGATGCAC
Organism: Chloris gayana; assembly: GCA_031894775.1. Taxonomy (NCBI): domain Eukaryota; kingdom Viridiplantae; phylum Streptophyta; class Magnoliopsida; order Poales; family Poaceae; genus Chloris; species Chloris gayana. Next base: position 124,928 of record JAUNZO010000145.1, on the reverse strand, counting down.
CGAGCCCTTCGTACATCACGGTCCTCTCTCTTCAAGACGTGGGAATACGTTCCCACTGAAGGGAACCTCCTTCCGGACATTGCTCCTCTTCGGGAAGCTGCCATACAAGTCGTGGTAGTACGACTCGTTCCCTGAAAGGTAACGAACAAACCACGAGTATTCTAATACTCAGCAAGATCGACCCGTCAACATGGCACGCTAAGGCCGACGCCTAGTATGCAAAGGCTTTACGGTTGTCGGGTTTACTCCTTTGCGAAAACAGACATTAAAGGGTGGGTCCTTACTTTCGGTATTTTAGCTCGAGTTAAGTTCATTAGCCTTGGTGTTTGCAACCTATCACTATTGCAATCCAGTTCTCAATCAAGATAAAATAGATCTTAATTCTTCCATCTCTCATCTTCATCTTACATATAATTTACTACGATGTGACGAGCTAAACAAGCGATACTCATTACTGCGAGGACGAGTGATTCGAATCGATTTATACCAGTCGGCAAAACCCGACCACACGACGTATACGCATCACAGCGATCGTATACGACAACCTTTCCCGCTAGCACTTGACAGCAGACTAGCCATTTCCAACTCCCCGGAAGTATGGCGACGCCACGACTTCCCTCGTGGTCGACCCATCTCCCTCCCGTGAGACTATCCTCTCACTAACGACCGATAAAAAGAGAGTTGGCTACGCTACATCTGCGGGGCGATAGGGTACATAAGCTTGCTTGGGCCCATGATACCGAGCATGTAGCTCGGTACGTTCAAACTTGTTCAACTAAGGCGACAACGGTACGGTCCTTGGCCAGACTCGGACGAGGCTACCACCTTGCAAGACCTCATCTCCGTCTTGCCCTTTCTCCTACGGGGCCCGTCCGGTCTCAACTTCATTAACACTCTCATCAACTTTAGTGTCAACACAAAACTCTTAAAGCCTCCATGCTTTAAGTACCCTAACCATCTACCGTTGCCGGTATGAATTAAGCTTAGCCTCTATTGAGCTACCTGTACCGAGTATAGAATAAACAAACGGAAACCTACCATAATGCATCTAGGGTGTCAATCATTCCCTAACACCTAATGCACAAGCATAAGCTGTACTATGTGATAAAGTAAAATATTTAAAAACATAGGTAGGATGCACAGGGGCTTGCCTTGAGTGCGTTCGAAGTTAGCTTCCTCGGCTGGTCGGGTCGACGTCGAGATTCCGGCTTACGGTTCGCCCTCGGGTGGAACCTCGATCACTTCGAACGTAGTCGACCAGCAATGCGTCGCGAATCACAATCATGTATGCATGAATGCTCATGATGAAAGTATGCAAGGATTCATTAATTAAGTTCCGTAAATAATAATTAATGATTAATGTTTAATCACCTTAGTTAATTAACAAATTAGGGATAAGTATATTCATTAAGCATTAATTAAAATTTAATTATGCTGATTAATAAATGTTTAATCAAGATCATTATTAATCAATCTTGGTTCCTTAATTACTTAATTAAATTCACTAATTACTTAAGTTTAATAATCAATTAATTATTACGGTTTATTAGGCAATAAATAAATAATTACTTTAAGTGATTAAAGGTTAATAGATTGTGATCACATAAAATAATATAGTTTAAGTTTAATTTTGGAAAATAAATTTCATCATTAATTTCGTCTCATGAGTATCTCCTTTATTAAATAAATTATTTTTCATAATTAAACATTTTATTTACATAAAATAATAGGCTTTCTCTAATCAAAGAAAGTGATTAATTACTAGTTATAAAATAAATTTATTCAAAAATAACTATTTTATTTCACAAGTAAATAGATCTCATTTTTTACGAGTCCAACAAAGTTGGTTTGACATTTTTCCGATTTTTAACGAATTTTCTATGAATTTTGGAAATTTAATTTCAATTCACGTGCCACACGGAGGGCCACGGGGTTGGCCACACCCGATCCCGCGTAGCCACACGCGATCCCACCCGCGTGTGGCCCGCGGTGTGGCACCACCGCGGCGGCGGCGCAGCCACCGGAGTCGGCCGGCGATGGCCCAAAGCTCGCCGTGAGACCACTTACGAGCTCTACTCGACGCGGGGAACACTCCGGTGTGAACGAAGGAGCATGAGCTCGGCCGGAAGCATGCCGGCGGCGAGGTCCGGCCATGGCGAACCCTCCGGCGGTGGCGCGAGCTCATCACGGAGCATAAAAATTGGGGAAAACCCATCGGCACGTACTACGGAGCATGAGCAAGAGCATCATGAAGGTCTAGGAACATGAGCAAGTGCGAAGGGGGTGCTCACCGTGAAAGGCGGAAACGGCGGCAGCCGGACCTTGGGGAGAACCGTAATTGCTCGGCCTTACGTGGAGCAAAAGCAAGGTTTATTCACTCGGAACCGAGAAGCGATGAAGGTGCGCACCAATGCGAAAAGAAGAGAAAGCAAACGGCTCACCACGGCTCATCGATTTTGGAGGTGCGGCGAAGGACCACGGCCGGTGCTCGAGAGAGGAAGATGGCTTGATTGGCGAGGGCTTCGGCGGTTGGTGCGAGTTGATGGTCACGGAGAGTTGGAGTGTGTTCCTGCGAACCTTTTGGTGGCGTTGGTTTGAGGAATGGTGCTGTCGGAGCGGCCCGGCGGCGGTGCTCCGGACGCGGCCGTGGTGGCGGTGAGGTTTGGGAGAGAATGGAAGAGAGGAAGAAGAGAAACGAGGGCCGGGAGGGGGCTTATCCTCGCCGGGAGGCGGTGCGCGCAGGCTGCGTGGCGGGAGGCGTGGCAGCCCGGCCGGAGGCGGTTCGGCCGCGGGCGGCGGTGAGACGCGGGAGAGGGAAAGAGAGGAGAAGAGGCTGGCCGCTGGGCCAGTCCGGCAATTTTGCAAACCCCCCCGAACTTCCACGTAATTAAAAAGCAGGTTTACGGTGCTCCAAAAATTCTACGAAAATTCAGGGGTGTAATTGAGAAGATTTTAGGCATATTTCCTATTAAGTCCAGGGTAAAACTCCAAATCATTTTCGGATTAAAAATTCATAGCTAAATTAATAAAAGAGACTTTGTTTATTTCTTGTAAATATTTTCATAAATCAAAATCTTTTCAGGACATTTTCAAAAATCTTTATTTGTGATAAATAAGCTATAGAAAATGTTAAACTTGAATTTTCTTCTCATTTTATTTCTTTTTAACACTTCCTTTATTCTTTAGCTAATTTAATATTTTATGTGCATCTTCTTAACACAAAAGTAAATAATTTCACGAGATGCTCATGATGACATGATGATAATGACATGAAATGCATGTTTATTCTTTAGGGTTGTTACAGCCCTTCCCCTTACGAGGAATCTCGTCCGAGATTCGCGATCGAACGACTAAGCGATAGTGCTAAATAACTCGGGGTAGTTTGATCGAAGAAACTCTTCTTGTTCCCAAGTAGCTTCGACTTCGAGTGATTACTCCATTGGACCTTGTAGAACTTGATGGTCCGATGACGAGTCACTCTATCCATGGTGTCGAGAACTTTAATTGGTCGTTCGTCATATGTCAAGTCCGGTTGTAATCTGTTCTACCTCAAGCTGTCGGTATATCCATGGGTGGTTTTAAACACTTCTTCGGTTGTGATACATGAAATATGTTATGGATGCACGCCAAGTGGGGTGGCAATTCCGGTCGATACGCCACGGCTCCACATCTTTCCAAAATTGGAAAAGGTCCGATGTATCGTGGCGCTAACTTGCCCTTGATTCCAAACCTTTGAACACCTTTGGTAGGAGATACTCGAAGATAGACTTGATCTCCAACCTGAAATACTAACTCTCGACGTCTTTTGTCGGTATAGCCGATCCGTCGAGATTTAGCCCTCTTGAGGTTCTGTTGGATGAGACGTACTTGTTCCTCCGCATCTCTTACTAGATCTGGTCCGAAGATTATTCTCTCTCCACTTTCGGACCAATTCAAGGGTGTACGACAACTTCGTCCATATAGAGCTTGGAACGGTGACATTCCGGCACTCTCTTGATAGCTGTTATTGTAGGAGAATTCCGCTAAGGGTAAACACTTCTCCCAATCTTTACCATAGGTCAAAACACATGCTCGAAGCATATCCTCGAGATATTGATTGATCCTTTACGTCCGTCCATCGGTTTGAGGATGATATGCTTGAGGTTCGTATCAACTTGGTTCCCAAGGATTCTTGTAATTGTTCTCGGAATGCGGAGACAAATTGTGTTCCTCCGTCCGATATAATGGTCTTCGGCACTCCATGCAAACAGAGAATTCGAGCAATGTAGAGTTCCGCATACTTCTCGGCGAGTGTACCGTGTATGTACGGGTATAAAGTGAGCAGATTTCGTCGACCGGTCCACAATAACCCGGATAGAGTCATGTTTCCGTGGACTTAGTGGTAATCCCACGATAAAATCCATGCTGACGTCTTCCCACTTCCATTCGAGGAATACTCGAGAGGTTGTAAGGGTCTGCTTGCTTCAAGTGCTCGGCTTTGACCCGTCGACGGACATCACATTCATTGACATACTTGGCTATTTCTCGCTTCATGCGCGTCCACCAAAATCTTTGCTTCGGATCTTGATACATGTTATTGGTTCCAGGATGAATAGAGTATTTGGACGTATGAGCTTCATCCATTATCTTCCGGCGAAGCGGTAGGTCTTTCGGTACTACCAATCGATTCTTGAACCAAATAACTCCTGCTTCGTCCTCCCTGAAGCATTTAACTTCACCCTTCTGAGTCGTCTCCTTATGTGTCCCATACCAACGCTTTTCTGTTGAGCTGCTACCACTTCTTCACGAATGGTAGGAATCGGAGCCAAATTAGTCAAGGTTCCATACGGAATGATCCTAAGGTTTGGCTCCTCACCTTCGAGATGGTTGTGCTTGAATCATAAGTTGAGCCGCGAGATTATTACAATGGGCCTTGCGACTTAAAGCATCGGCTACCACGTTTGCCTTTCCTAGGTGGTAGTGAATTTCCGATTCATAATCCTTGATCAATTCTAACCATCTTCGCTGTCGCATATTCAGATCTGCTTGAGTGAAGATGTACTTGAGACTCTTGTGGTCTGTGTATAAATGTACCAAATTACCCAAGAGATAGTGTCTCCAACCTTTCAATGCGAGTACCACGGCTGCTAATTCCGAGATCATGCATGGGATAGTGTTCCTCATGACGCCTTAGTTGTCGAGAAGCATAGGCAATCACTCGACCTTCCTGCATTAGAACACATCCGAGTCCTGTTCTCGATGCATCACAATACACATCAAAAGGCTTCGTCAAATGCGGCTGAGCAAGTACGGGAGCTGTGGTCAACAACTTCTTTAACGTTTGAAACGCTTCTTCACATTCTTTGCTCCATACGTACTTCTTATCCTTTTCCAATAGCTTAGTCATTGGCTTGGCGATCTTTGAGAAGTTTGGGATAAACCTTCTATAATAACCAGCTAATCCCAAGAAACTCCCGATCCGAGAAACAGACTTCGGTGATTCCCAATCCAACACTTCTTGAACTTTCACGGGGTCAACGGCCACTCCTTCGGCTGATATCACATGACCTAGGAACGGTACTTCTTTTAGCCAAAATTCACACTTGCTGAACTTAGCATAGAGCTGATGATCCCTGAGCCGCTGCAACACCACTCTTAAGTGATTGGCATGTTCCTCTTCGACTTAGAGTAGATCAAGATGTCGTCAATGAATACCACGACAAACTTGTCCAACTCGGGCATGAATACCGAATTCTTGAGATACATGAAATGTGCTTGGTGCGTTGGTCAATCCAAATGACATCACAAGATACTCATAAAGTCCATACCTGGTGGAAAATGCGATCTTCGGTATATCTTCAGCTCCGATCTTAATCGACGGTATCCCGAGCGAAGATCTATCTTGGAGAAAACTTTAGCTCCCATCGGTTGATCAAACAAGATATCAATCCTCGGAAGTGGATACTTATTCTTGATGGTAACCGAATTCGGAGGCCTATAATCCACACATAGCCTCAATGTCTTGTCTTTCTTCTTTACGAACAAGGTCGGGCATCCCCACGGCGATGAACTTGGGCGTATATAACCTTTGTCCAACAATTCCTTTAGTTGTACCTTCAATTCTGCCAGCTCATTCGGCGGCATCCGATACGGTCTTCTTGATATTGGTGTTATTCCAGGCTGTAACTCTATCTTAAACTCTACCGCTCGATCCGGCGGTAGTCCTGGCAAGTCGTCCGGAAAGACATCCGGATACTCACGAGACTATGGGTATATCCTCCAGGACTCTTACCTACAACCTTATTGACCATTGGCAGCATAGCTTGAGGAAAAGCTAAGAGCAAGCAATCCCGACCATGAACAGGGGAGTTCGGATATACGGCTCGAGATGCTATATCCAATACTGCCTTGTGGAAATTCATCCATTGCATGCCAATAATTGCATCTAACCCTTGCCCATCCAATATGATTAATGAAGTAGGATAAACCTTGCTACCCAATCTTAATGGCATATTGGCAGCTGCTTCATTGGTAACAATTTTACCCCAGGTGTTGAGATAATATGTGTCCATGTCAACTTAGATGGTGTGATGCAATGCTTAGCAATATATGACTTGCTGATGAAATTATGCGTAGCTCCCGAATCAAATAAAACCATAGCAGGGTGATCAGCGATAGAAAACATACCCGCTAAGATTTGTCCTCCTTCGGGTAGCTCCTCGGCCGTAGTAAAGTTGGCACGGCCGATCTTCACTTGTGTATTCTTGGCTGGTGCCCTCTGTTTGTTCTGCGGCTGTCCTTGAGGTGCAGGTGCATATGGTGCCTTCGAGGATACGGACAAGCTGCGGTAATAATGTCCTGATCGGCCACAATTGAAACATGGCGGTCCACTCTGTTGCGGTGCTTGACCCATAGGTCCGGGATTACGAGCATTCTGCTGTTGGTAAGGCGGACGATACTGATTCGACCGCTGCTGCTGAGATTGCTTGGGGTGATTGATTATGCCGGTAAAAATTGGGACGAGAGGGTGTATGCTGATAACGCCGACTTGACGGTGCGGTGTAGACCAGCCTGTACTTTGATGGTCCCCCACTTCCTTGTCCGATAGCCGGCCTCTTCTTGTTCTTCTCCGTCCGATGAAGACGGATAGAGTCTTCCAGTCGCGATAGCGTCACTCACAAAGTCGGTGAAGCGATCGGTCTTGTTCAACACCAAGCGAGGCCGTAGCTTGGTACTCATTCCTTCCTTGAACAAGTTCTTCTTCTTGGCATCTCGTGTCCACATGTTCGGGAGCGTGCTTGAGCAAGGCGGTTAAATACCTTGGAGTATGTGTGCACATTCGTGTTGATAGGTGTAGAGTGCCCGATCTTTCGGTGAGTGTAGATAATTTCGATTGGTGGACGTTGACCCTCACGATCCGACTACGACGAGCAAGCCCGAAGCGCCAATGCAATCGCTGAACCAACTTCCGATGGTTATTGAACCTGCGGTTAAACAAATTCAACCTGATCACGAGGATCAATCCTTGCAAGCAATCGAAGAACAAGCAAGAATAAGAGGCGAGCAATCCGATGTATTGCACGAAGGTGGAGTTCGAATTCAACGTCGAAGGGACGGAATGTATAGCTAGGCTAATACTAAAACAAAACTCAAGTCTGAAATAAAAGAGAGTCTCTATCTAAATAGGGGGGAGGGGGCGGCGCGTGAACGGTACCCGTGGGTGCTGTAGCGCGGCCGGTGCCCAACCCTAGTCTCCCATATGGGCCTCTTGTTGGCCCATCCTCTAGTCTTCCGGCCCAAAGTTCTTTAACGAGTATGACGAAGCTCAATTCTCTTGCACGGGCCCGAGTAATCGGACCGGAATACGTCGTCTTGATGATAGGGCTTCCATCTTGACGGCCCACTAGAGGGCGCGGCTTGGGAGGCGCACCGGCTTGGAGTGGGGCGTCGTCGTTCGTCGTCGTTCGTTCGTCGTCGTTCGTACGTCGTATGTACGTCGTTGATGTCCTCATCATCCTCCCCTTCTTGAAGTGAAGTCGTCCTCGACGGCAACTCATCATCCTCGCCCAAGTATGGTTTCAAATCTGCAACATTAAAACTCGTGGAAACACCAAACTCCATGGGCAAGTCAAGAACATAAGCATTATCGTTAATCTTGGTTAGCACTTTAAAAGGACCAGCAGCACGAGGCATCAATTTAGAACGACGCAAAGTTGGAAATCTATCTTTACGCAAGTGCAACCAAACCAAATCACCAGGTTCAAAAGAAACATGTTTTCGACCTTTACTACCAGCAACTTGATACTTTTTATTAGCAACAGCAATGTTACTGTTGGGTTTCTTCATGCAATTGTTTCATGTGATCAATATGAGCAAGAGCATCAACATTTGGTTCATCTTCGAGCATCAATAGCAAACAAATCAATAGGTGCCCTAGGAACATAGCCATAAACAACCTCAAAAGGACACATCTTGGTGGTAGAATGTGTAGCACGATTATAAGCAAATTCAACATGAGGTAAACAATCTTCCCAACGTCTCAAATTTTTATCAAGAACAGCTCTAAGCATAGCAGACAAAGTTCTATTTACTACCTCGGTTTGCCCATCGGTTTGAGGATGACAAGTAGTACTAAACAGCAGCTTAGTTCCTAGTTTATTCCAAAGAGAACGCCAAAAATGACTAAGAAACTTAGCATCACGATCGGAGACAATTGTTTTAGGAATTCCATGCAATCTAACAATCTCGCTAAAGAACAATGCAGCAATATTGGAGGCATCATCGGTTTTATGACATGGTATAAAGTGAGCCATTTTAGAGAAGCGATCAACAACCACAAAAATACTGTCCCTCCCCTTCTTAGTTCTAGGCAATCCCAAAACAAAATCCATCGAAATATCATGCCAAGGAGAAGAGGGACTGGCAAGGGCATATACAAACCATGATTACCCAAACGAGACTTAGCCTTCGACATGTAGTACAGCGTGCAACAAGGCGCTCAACATCACGGCGCATCCGTGGCCAAAAGAAGTGGTCAGCCAACACCTCATGTGTCTTGAAAACGCCAAAGTGACCCATAAGACCACCTCCATGCGCCTCCTGCAACAACAAAAGACGAACCGAACCAAGCTGGAATACACGGCTTGTTAGCACGAAACAGGAACCCATCCTGCATGTGAAATTTGCCCCAAGGTTTGCCATCCTTACAATGCACCATAATATCATGAAAATCAGCATCATTCACATATTGATCTTTCAAAGCTTGCAAACCAAAAATTTTAAAGTCTAGTTGGGACAGCATCGTATAACGACGAGACAAAGCATCAGCAATCACATTTTCCTTCCCGTTTTTATGTTTAATGATGTACGGAAAAGATTCAATGAATTCAACCCATTTAGCATGACGACGGTTCAGATTAGTTTGGGTTCTAATATGTTTCAAAGCCTCATGATCAGAATGAATAATAAACTCGCGAGGCCATAAATAATGCTGCCATGTTTGCAAAGTTCTCACTAAAGCATAAAGTTCTTTATCATAAGTGGAATATTTAAGAGCAGCACCACTTAACTTCTCACTAAAATAAGCAATGGGTTTATGATCTTGCAACAAAACAGCACCCAAACCAATTCCACTAGCATCACATTCCAATTCAAACACTTTATCAAAATTAGGCAATTGCAAGAGAGGAGCATGGGTTAACCGTTCCTTTAAAGTGGTGAAGGCAAATTCTTGTGGTGCACCCCACTCAAATGGCGCACCCTTCTTGGTCAACTCGTGCAACGGTGCAGCGATGGTGCTAAAATCCTTCACAAAACGACGATAGAAACCTGCAAGACCAAGAAAACTGCGAACACTGTGTAACCGTCGTCGGTTGAGGCCAACTTTGTATGGCGTCCACCTTGTTGCCATCTACCTCAATTCCCTGCGAAGTGACAACATATCCAAGAAACGAAACACGTTGCGTGCAAAAAGTGCATTTTTCCATGTTACCAAACAAGTGAGCAGCACGCAAAGCATCAAAAACAGCACGCAAGTGATCTAAATGCTCATTCATGGATTTGCTGTATATAAGAATATCATCAAAGTAGACAACAACAAAGATTCCAATGAAAGGTCTAAGAACTTCATTCATTAAGCGCATGAAAGTGCTAGGAGCATTAGACAAACCAAACGGCATAACCAACCATTCATACAAGCCAAATTTAGTTTTAAAAGCCGTTTTCCATTCATCTCCTAATTTCATTCTAATCTGATGGTAACCACTACGCAAATCAACCTTAGAGAAAATTGTGGCACCACTAAGTTCATCAAGCATATCATCAAGGCGTGGTATAGGATATCGATAACGAATTGTAATATTGTTAATTGCGCGACAATCTACACACATACGCCATGAACCATCCTTTTTAGGGACAAGCAAAACAGGAACCGAACAAGGACTAAGAGACTCACGAATGTAACCTTTGTCAAGCAATGCTTGCACTTGACGCTGAATTTCTTTCGTCTCTTCAGGATTTGTACGGTACGGAGCGCGATTAGGGAGCTGTGCGCCTGGAATGAGATCAATTTGATGTTCTATGCCACGAATTGGAGGAAGTCCTGGTGGCAATTCAGCGGGAAACACATCTTTATAGTCCTGCAAAAGGTTAGCAACAGCAGGAGGAATATGCAACATAGGCGCCTCATCTAGTGAAACAAGCATACGAGAGCAAACAAGCGCATAGCAAGGCAGATTAGCATCATGTAACTCATCAAAATCAGCACGTGTAGCAAGCAAGATAGGATTACTCAATTTAATCTCAGGTTGAACAGGTGCAATAGGAGGTGATTTAAGCAATTTTGCAGCTTTTGCCGCTCTAGCCATATCATCTTTTAAAACTTGTTCAGGTGTCATAGGATGAATAACAATTTTCTGACCCTTAAACATGAAAGAATAATAATTGGAACGACCATGGTGAAGACTATCAACATCATATTGCCAAGGACGACCAAGCAACAAAGAGCATGCTTCCATTGGAACAACATCACAATCCACAAAATCAGAATAGGCACCAAGAGAGAAAGGAACACGTACCGAGCGCGTTACCTTTATTTTACCGCCATCATTCAGCCACCGAACGTGATAGGGATGTGGATGCTTCCTTGTTGGCAATGCCAACTGCTCCACCAATGTTAGACTAGCCAAATTGTTGCAACTGCCACCGTCAATGATTATGCGAATCGCTCTTTCTTGCACAACGCCTTTGATATGAAAAATGTTGTGGCGCTGGTTCTTCTCATCCTGAACGACCTGTGTACTAAGAACACGCTGCACAACAAGATTTGCATACCTGTCGGCGGCACTAGAGTCGACATGAAGCTCCGCATTATCTGCATGGTTAGCAACAAGAGAATGTGAAACATCTTCGGAATCACTAGCGGAAGAATACTCACCATCATCACGAATCAGCATTGTTCGCTTATTTGGACAATCACGAATAACATGGCCAAACCCTTTGCAGCGGTGACACTGAATGTCACGAGCTCGTCCAGGACGACGAAGAAGGCGTGGTCGAGGCGAGGCTTTGCCGGCGGCGCGCTAGACTTGGACGACGAAGAGTGGTCGCGCGCTGTTGTGGATGGCACCGTGGTCGACGACGTGTGGTCGCGCGATGTGGAAGAAGGAGGCGCCGACCGTGGGGCTGAAGTGTGCGTCTTGGACCCTGCAAAAGTGTTAGTTCTTGACGAAGATCGTCGTCCCTGCACTTCACGTTCAGCTTTACAAGCATATTCAAATAAGGTGGTCATATCATTGTAATCCTTATAATCAAGAATGTCCTGAATTTCACGATTTAACCCACCCCTAAAACGAGCCATAGCAGCATCCTCCTGTTCAACTAAACCACAGCGAATCATACCCTTTTGCAAAGCTTGATAATAGTCCTCTACGGAAAGCGAACCTTGTTGAAAACGCTGCATTTGATTAAGCAAATCTCTAGCAAAATATGATGGGACAAAACGGTGACGCATGGCTGTTTTTAACTCTGCCCAAGTGGCTGGAATATTATCGGGATATTTTTGTGTATACTCACGCCACCAAATTAAAGCAAACTCAGTAAACTCACTAATAGCAGCCTTAACTTGTAAATTAGCAGGAATATCATGGCATGCAAACTTTTGTTCAACTTCTAATTCCCAATCAAGATAAGCAGCAGGATCATATTTGCCATTAAAAGTAGGAATCTTAAATTTAATTCTGGCAAAGGAATCATTAGGAGGAATACGTACCCTACGAGCACGACCGCGACGATTGTCGTCGTCCTGCTCGGTGTCGGCGCCGTAGTCACGTGTAGTCCGTAACTCCGCGAGCTGCGTCGTCACTGTCCTAAGCTGCGTCGTCATGGTCTCAAGACGTGTCAAAATCGTCTCGAGTGTAGTGTGGGCAGCCGTATCGGCGAGGTCGAGCTGATCAAAACGTGCATTCGACGATCGGATCGTCGAATCAAGTCGCTCGTGCATCGGCTTCATGTCATTCGTGAGGCCATCAACCTACACCTGGACATCCTGGATGGAGGGCGCCTCCGACTTCGAGTCTGTTCCTGTCATCGAAACACCAGCAAAAACAAAACAACCACAAAAAGAGCCTACGACGAGAGGTTAATGGAGGATGAAAAAGCTCAAACAGAAAGCTGTTATCAAACTCTTACTCGTTCTTACCAAGCACGCAAGTGGGAACTGCAACCACGGGTAAAACCGGTGGAAGATTGGAGGAGCGATTGCCTGGGAACGGTACCTGCTCGTAGTAGATAATTTGTGGAGCTAGGAGGCTGCACTCAATTCAAGGGTTAGCACAATTCAAACAATAATTGCAAAGCTGAATAAAAGTGCTAAACGCAAACAGATCGCTGCCGGCACAAGTGTAGACGATAAGGTGAAGTGAAAAGAAAGAGGAGAAAACAAAGGTCGACGAAGGAAAACAAGAAAGGAGAGTACCACGCAAAGGAACCGACGAGGCTGAAACGGAAAAGGAGTGTGGCGACTCTTGGAACCTCGGCTCACCCCTTTTTAGTTTTCTTTTTTTTTTGTTTCTGTTTTCCCTTTTTTTCAGTTTTTTTTTTTTTTTTTTTTTTTTCCACGGGGCGAACCTCAAAAACTGATTATATGAACAAGAGGAACAAAATGACCAAGTCACCACACACACTAGAGTAAGGCCGAAACTTGTTGTTGTGCGACTGCTCTTAACTTCGTGAGACGGGGCAAGACTCGGCGAGGAAACAAAAGAAGAAAGCGACCGTGAACACAAGTCGAACTCTCGGCGTTGGAGGAAGAACGACCACGCGGCCGAACCAAACGCGACCAAATCGACCACGATTGTGGGACACCAAAAGACGAAACCGACTCGGCTTAAACGGCCGAAGCAATACGCGATCGAAGGAAAGACGAAACAGACTCACGGTGACGGAAGAAAAACGACCAACACAACTCACGTGCTCGCCTTGGCAACGTGCGACCGAATGAAAGACGAAACGGACTCCTGCAAAGGAAAACACAATATGACAACGGCGGCGGCGTGATCTCGATGGTGGGCGCGACGGCAGGACTCAAGCGGAAAACGGTGGGATGAGCGGCGGCGGAAGACGATGAAAACACGATGTACCAGCAACGATCAAAAGCGAAAGCACAAAAACTCAACAACGCAAATTATTGAACGAAAGTGCAAGGCTCAAAACCGTATCGGGGTCAATTTTTTTGTAGTTTGTGGTTTATGTGGCTTGGATAAACTCACCGAGAAACACTGGAAATCTGATACCACTTGATAGGTGTAGAGTGCCCGATCTTTCGGTGAGTGTAGATAATTTCGATTGGTGGACGTTGACCCTCACGATCCGACTACGACGAGCAAGCCCGAAGCGCCAATGCAATCGCTGAACCAACTTCCGATGGTTATTGAACCTGCGGTTAAACAAATTCAACCCGATCACGAGGATCAATCCTTGCAAGCAATCGAAGAACAAGCAAGAATAAGAGGCGAGCAATCGATGTATTGCACGAAGGTGGAGTTCTGAATTCAACGTCGAAGGGACGGAATGTATAGCTAGGCTAATACTAAAACAAAACTCAAGTCCGAAATAAAAGAGAGTCTCTATCTAAATAGGGGGAGGGGGCGGCGCGTGAACGGTACCCGTGGGTGCGTAGCGCGGCCGGTGCCCAACCCTAGTCTCCCATATGGGCCTCTTGTTGGCCCATCCTCTAGTCTTCCGGCCCAAAGTTCTTTAACGAGTATGACGAAGCTCAATTCTCTTGCACGGGCCCGAGTAATCGGACCGGAATACGTCGTCTTGATGATAGGGCTTCCATCTTGACGGCCCACTAGAGGGGCGCGGCTTGGGGAGGCGCACCGGCTTGGAGTGGGGCGTCGTCGTTCGTCGTCGTTCGTTCGTCGTCGTTCGTCGTCGTATGTACGTCGTTGATGTCCTCATCACGTGTCCCCTTGCTTCGATGATAAGAACTCCTTCCTCTTCGATTCATTAAGCCTTACGGGATATGATGCTCTCCGAAGGCTTTAGTGAACTCTGCCCATGAAACTTGATGTCCTGGAGGAAACATTGCTTTGTAATTTGCCCACCGGGCTCCAGCAAACCCTTGCAATTGCTGAGAAGCGAAGAGGGTCTTCGATGATCCGTGCATGGGAACAACTCTAGCTTTGACTCGATGGTGCGGAGCCGGTTGTCGGCTTCCAAGGGTTCACCCGCATCCGAGAAGACCGGGGTGAACCGATAAGAAGTCCGAGAAGGTCACCCTTTCTTCCGGTGCATTGCGGTCCTGGTGACGTTCTCGTGGAGCCGTGTTACGAACCAATTGCTCCAATAATTCCCACTGCTCCGCGCGAGAATCCAGATCTTGCAGCGATGGCCTGTGCCAAGGTCGGGGGTGGTGGTGGTGTTCCCGCCCGTGTTGAGAACTCTCGGGCTCATCGCGTCTCCTTGTTCCAACCATTCCGTCCAAGAAAAGTTTACGTTAGACATCTTCATTCCAACATAATAATGGAAGAATAGGAATACGTAGATGAGAACTCCAATCTTATGCAACAATTCATCTTTATTAAAGCACCACCAAATCCGAGTAACACATGTTTATACATCCACGTTACAACGATTCCTATGATACACTCATGCGTGGTTACATCACGCTCGTTATTTAACTAGGGCTTATTTTACATACTAGTTTTCTCACTTGCTACTAGCTAGCACCCTACTACTCTTCACGACGCCTCGGATGTCACCTCCTGGCTTATGGAACTGCTGTCTCGGATTACGCATCCTCTAGTCGTGGAATCTCCGTGAAGTCGATGACTGAATCCACGTCCATTATCTCTTCGGGATCCTCCTCTTCTTCTTCGATTCAGCCTCCATAGGATTTTCCTGTACTATCTGGTTCATCCGCTGGAGGTTGTTGTCCTATTGCTTCATTTGTTATGGCGTTGTGTGCTTGCGGTAGATCTTGCTCTAACCGAGTGATCGGTGCATGTGCGTTTGCTAGTTGCTCGATCCTTAAATTGAATCTGCTGTTCCTTGTTTAGCAAGCTGCGCCTCTCTAAGTGCTAACAACTCCTCCTTTTCCTGCAGTTGTCTCTCCAGCTCGACTACACGAACATCCTCCCTTGATCCTCTTACTTCGCTCACACCCGTACTCGTGCTTGTCCATCTCTCGTGAAGAGGTAAGAGTATCGGATACAAGTAGAAACTAATCCTAATATTTCAGCAATTCTATTCGCTATTTATATTCTAACATATATCTATGCATATATATATATATATATATATATATATATATATATATATATATATATATATATATATATATTACTACCACTTCCTTTCCCTTTGTTATTGTTGGTACAAACTCAAACCCACTTTTCATGCACTCCCAGCTGCCCAACACCTGCTAGTACCCTATACACATCCGATCTACGTCGGCAAAATGTGGCTACCCTCCTACATCGGTGAAAACACAACACAACTAGGCCGACGGCGCGTGATCGTCGCCGTCGTACTCGACGTCCTCGGCTGGTGAAGCGGGTGGTGGCTCGTAGTCCATCCCGGAGACCTCCTCGGCGTCGTCCGGTGGACCCTCGCTGCTGCAACTCGCTGAACTGCTCAACCAGGTCGTCGTGGTCGTGGAGCGGTGCGTGGTGTGCCTCGGCTAGCCCGTCAAACAACGCCTCGATCCGAGCCATCCGGTCTCGTACCACGATCGGTGTATGCACGGCGTGATTGCGGCTGCGCCGTCATCTGCTCCAAGCTGCAGCTCGTGCACGTCGTCCGCCGCACGGGCGGCGTCTCGCTCCTCGGTGATCGTGGTCAACTGCTCGTCCAAGGCTATGGCCGCCCCGTGGAACTCGTCACGGTCCTGGGTCACCTCCACTAGCTGCTCCTCCGGCTCGGCGATCCTGGCGTGGGACCTCCGAATCTCCCGACAGTCACACTCGACGGCGGTGCTTCCAAGCACCCAAGCTGTCATGCTCCGACTCGTGTCCTCAACTCCGAGTCGTGGAGCTGCTGCTCCAGCTCGGCCACACGTGCAGCTCGTGCGTCCTCCTCCTCCTGGGCGCGCTTCCTACCGCGAGTGACCGGCATCTGCAGGGAACATGTTTAAACAAGTTAAACACTTCTTCCCACGGAAGAAAACGAAACGGAACAACCTATATAGTACTACGAACTAGCTAAGTACATACCCAAATATTTATTTAGTGCATAATATGACATGATGCATGCTCGCGAACTAACTACACGTACCATAGTAAGAAAACTACGACGAATAGTTAGCACTTCCCAAAAACCGAACATCGAACGGTTAGTAAAAATCTAACTATTCTACATCCTTATAGGCTCCGTACTCTCTCGTTGTCTATCGTATGAACGTGTTAAGTTTGAAAATAGACTTGTAATGATGTCTTGTTGCCTACGAACCGCTACGATACCAGTTGTGACATCCCCTCCGGGACACCCGGGAATCGGTACGAGAGGGACACTCGACGAAGCGAGTTACAACGAAACATCATCTCATACAAGCCAGAATATATACATCATGGTATAATACAACCGGGTTTTCGAAAACAAACATTCTTGCAGCGGAATATAACATTATTGAAGTTTAACATCCTACGAGTATTCAACGAAGCTTGTTCTAAACGAAATAACGTGATGCACCGAGCCCTTCGTACATCACGGTCCTCTCTCTTCAAGACGTGGGAATACGTTCCCACCGAAGGGAACCTCCTTCCGGACATTGCTCCTCTTCGGGGAAGCTGCCATACAAGTCGTGGTAGTACGACTCGTTCCCTGAAAGGTAACGAACAAACCGTGAGTATTCTAATACTCAGCAAAGACCGACCCGTCAACATGGCACACTAAGGCCGACGCCTAGTATGCAAAGGCTTTCCGTCTGTGGGGTTTACTCCTTTGCGAAAACAGCATTAAAGGGTGGGTCCTTACTTTCGAGTATTTTAGCTCGAGTTAAGTTCATTAGCCTTGGTGTTTGCAACCTATCACTATTGCAATCCAGTTCTCAATCAAGATAAAATAGATCTTAATCCTTCCCTCTATCATCTTCATCTTTCATATAATTTACTACGATGTGACGAGCTAAACAAGCGGTACTCATTACTGCGAGGGACAACGATTCGAATCGATTTATACCAGCTGGCAAAACCTGACCAAACGACGTATACGCATCACACCGATCGTATACGACAACCTTTCCCACTAGCACCTGACGACGGACTAGCCATTTCCAACTCCCCGGAAGTATGGCGACGCCACGACTTCCTCGTGGTCGACCCATCTCCCTCCCGTGAGACTATCCTCTCACTAACAGCCGATAAAGAGAGTTGGCTACGCTACGTCTCCGGGACGATAGGGTACATCGACTTGTTGGGCCCATGATACCGAGCATGTAGCTCGGTATAGAATAAACAAACGAAAACCTACCATAATGCATCTAGGGTGTCAATCATTCCCTAACACCTAATGCACAAGCATAAGCTGTACTATGTGATAAAGTAAAATATTTAAAAACATAGGTAGGATGCACCGGGGCTTGCCTTGAGTGCTGTTCGAAGTTAGCTTCCTCGGCGGTCGGGTCGACGTTGAGATTCCGACTACGGTTCGCCCTCGGGTGGAACCTCGATCACTTCAGAACCTAGTCGACCGAGCAATGCGTCGCGAATCACAATCATGGATGCATGAATGCTCATGATGAAAGTATGCAAGGATTCATTAATTAAGTTTCAGTAAATAATAATTAATGATTAATGTTTAATCACCTTAGTTAATTAACAAATTAGGGATAAGTATATTCATTAAGCATTAATTAACATTTAATTATGCTTGATTAATAAATGTTTAATCAAGATCATTATTAATCAACCTTGGTTCCTTAATTACTTAATTAAATTCACTAATTACTTAAGTTTAATAATCAATTAATTATTCTGGTTTATTAGGCAATAAATAAATAATTACTTTTAGTGATTAAAGGTTAATAGATTGTGATCACATAAAATAATATATTTTAAGTTTAATTTTGGAAAATAAATTTCATCATTAATTTCGTCTGCAAGTATCTCCTTTATTAAATAAAATAATTTTTCATAATTAAACATTTTATTTACATAAAATAATAGGCTTTCTCTAATCAAAGAAAGTGATTAATTACTAGTTATAAAATAAATTTATTCAAAAATAACTATTTTATTTCACAAATAAATAGATCTTATTTTTTCCGAGTCCAACAAAGTTGGTTTGACATTTTTCCGATTTTTGACGAATTTTCTACGAATTTTGGAAATTTAATTTCAATTTTGTGCCACACGGAGGGCCACGGGGTTGGCCACACCCGATCCCGCGTAGCCACACGCGATCCCACCCGCGTGTGGCCCGCGGTGTGGCACCACCGCGGCGGCGGCGCAGCCACCGGAGTCGGCCGGCGATGGCCCAAAGCTCGCCGTGAGACCACTTACGAGCTCTACTCGACGCGGGGAACACTCCGGTGTGAACGAAGCGGCATGAGCTCGGCCGGAAGCATGCCGGCGGCGAGGTCCGGCCATGGCGAACCCTCCGGCGGTGGCGCGAGCTCATCACAGAGCATAAAAATTGGGGAAAACCCACCGGCACGTACTACGGAGCATGAGCAAGAGCGTCATGAAAGTCTAGGAACATGAGCAAGTGCGGAAGGGGGTGCTCACCGTGAAAGGCGGAAACGGCGGCGACCGGACCTTGGGGAGAACCGTGATTGCTCGGCATTGTGTGGAGCAAAAGCAAGGATTATTCACTCGGAACCGAGAGCGATGAAGTGCGCACCAATGCGAAAAGAAGAGAAAGCAAACGGCTCACCACGGCTCGTCGATTTTGGAGGTGCGGCAAAGGATCACGGCCGGTGCTCGGAGAGGAAGATGGCTTGATTGGCGAGGGCTTCGGCGATTGGTGCGAGTTGATGGTCACGGAGAGTTGGAGTGTGTTCCTGCGAACCTTTTGGTGGCGTTGGTTTGAGGAATGGTCTGCCGGAGCGGCCCGGCGGCGGTGCTCCGGACGCGGCCGTGGTGGCGGTGAGGTTTGGGAGAGAATGGAAGAGAGGAAGAAGAGAAACGAGGGCCGGGAGGGGGCTTATCCTCGCCGGGAGGCGGTGCGGCAAGCGGCGAGGCAGCTGCGCAAGCAGCTGCGTGGCGGGAGGCGTGGCAGCCCCGGCCGGAGACGGTTCGGCCGCGGGCAGCGGTGAGACGCGGGAGAGGGAGAGAGAGGAGAAGAGGCTGGCCGCTGGGCCGGTCCGGCAATTTGCAAACCCCCCCGGACTTCCACGTAATTAAAAAGCAGGTTTACGGTGCTCCAAAAATTCTACAAAAATTCAGGGGTGTAATTGAGAAGATTTTAGGCATATTTCCTATTAAGTCCAGGGTAAAACTCCAAATCATTTTCGGATTAAAAATTCATAGCTAAATTAATAAAAGAGACTTTGTTTATTTCTTGTAAATATTTTCATAAATCAAAATCTTTTCAGGACATTTTCAAAAATCTTTATTTGTGATAAATAAGCCATAGAAAATGTTAAACTTGAATTTTCTTCTCATTTTATTTCTTTTTAACACTTCCTTTATTCTTTAGCTAATTTGATATTTTATGTGCATCTTCTTAACACAAAAGTAAATAATTTCACGGATGCTCATGATGACATGATGATAATGACATGAAATGCAAGTTTATTCTTTAGGGTTGTTACACTCCTACTTGGAATTCCCGAGTTCGAACATTGCGATCATGTGTGACATCCCCTACGGGACACCTAGGAATCGGTACGAGAGGGACACTCGACGAAGCGAGTTATAACGAAACATCATCTCATACAAGCTAGAATATATACATCATGGTATAATACAACCAAGTTTTCAAAATACAAACATTCGTGCAGCGGAAAATATAAAATTATTGAAGTTTATCATCCTACGAGTGTTCAGCGAAAGCTTGTTCTATTGTACAACTCAAAAGACTTTAAACGAAACAACGTGATGCACCGAGCCCTTCGTACATCACGGTCCTCTCTCTTCACGGCGTGGGGATACGTTCCCACCGAAGGGAACCTCCTCCGGACAATGCTCCTCTTCAGGGAAGCTGCCATACAAGTCGTGGAAATACGACTCGTTCCCTGAAAGGTAACGAACAAACCCCGAGTATTCTAATACTCGGCAAGACTGACCCGTCAACATGGCACGCTAAGGCCGACGTCTAGTATGCAAAGGCTTTACGGTCGTGGGGTTTACTCCTTTGCGAAAACAGCATTAAAGGGTGGGTCCTTACTTTCGATATTTTAGCTCACGTTATGTTCATTAGCCTTGATGTTTGTAACCTATCACTATTTCAATCAAGTTCTCAATCAAGATAAAATAGATCTTAATCCTTCCCTCTCTCATCTTCATCTTCCATAAAATTTACTACGATGTGACGAGCTAAACAAGCGGTACTCATTACTGCGAGGGACAGCGATTCGAATCGATTTTATACCAGCTGGCAAAACCCGACTACACGACGTATACGCATCACACCGATCGTATACGACAACCTTTCCCGCTAGCACCGACAGCGAGACTAGCCATTTCCAACTCCCCGGGAGTATGGCGACGCCACGACTCCCCTCGTGGTCGACCCATCTCCCTCCCGTGAGACTATCCTCTCACTAACGACCGAGTAAAGAGAGCCGGCTACGCCACATCTCCGGGGCGATAGGGTACATCAGCTTGCTGGGCCCATGATACCAGCATGTAGTGCGGTACGTTCAAACTTGTTCAACTAAGCCGACAACGGTACGGTCCTTGACCGACTCGGACGGGGCTACCACCTTGCAAGACCTCATCTCCGTCTTGCCCTTTCTCCTACGGGGCCCGTCCGGTCTCAACTTCAATAACACTCTCTTCATCTTAGTGTCAACACAAAACCCTTAAAGCCTCCATGCTTTAAGTGCCCTAACGAACTACCGTTGCCACTATGCATTAAGCTTAGCCTCTATTGAGCTACTCGTACCGAGTATAGAATAAACAAATGGAAACCTACCATAATGCAACTAGGGTGTCAATCATTCCCTAATACTTAATGTACAAACATAACTCGTACTATGTGATAAAATAAAATATTTAAAAACATAGGTAAGATGCACCGGAGCTTGCCTTGATTCTGTTCGAAGTTAGCTTCCTCGGCGATTGGGTCGACGTCGAGATTCCCGCTCTCGACTCGACCTCGGTGGAACCTCGATCACTTCGAACCTAGTCGACCATCAATGTGTCGGGAATCACAATCATGTATGCATGAATGCTTATGATGAAAGTATGCAAGGATTCATTGATTAAGTCCAATAAGCAATAATTAACAATTAATGCTTAATTACCTTAGTTAATTAATAACTTAAGGATAAGTATGTTCATTAAGCATTAATTAACAATTAATTATGCTGATTAATAAATGTTTAATCAAGATCATTATTAATTAGTTTTGTTTCCTTAATTACTTAGGTTTACTATTTAATAAATTATTCCTGTTTATTACGCAATAATTAAATCATTACTTTAAGTGTTACAAAATTAATAAATGGTGATCACATGAAATAATGGAGTTTAAGAATAATTTTGAAAAATAAATTTCTTAATTAATTTCGTCTGCAGTATCTCCTTCATCAAATAAAACTATTTTTCATAATTAAACATTTTATTTACATAAACTAATAGCCTTTCTCTACTTAAAGAAAGTGATAAATTACTAATTATAAAATAAATTTACTCAAAATAAATATTTTATTTCACCAATAAATAGATCTTATTTTTCCGAGTCTAACAAAGTTGGTTTGGCATTTTTCCGAATTTTAATGAATTTTCTACGAATTTTGGAAATTTAAATTTGATTTTGTGCCACACGAAGGACCACGGGGTGGCCACACCTAATCCGCACGTGGCCACACGCGATCCCACCCGCGTGTGGCCCGCGGTGTGGCACCACCGCGGCGGCGGCTGGCGGCGGCGCGGCCATCGGAGACGGCCGGACCTGGCCCAAAGCTCGCCGCGACGACACCAACGAGGCTCCACTCTACACGGCGAACACAACCAAGGTGACCAACTTGCATGAGCTCGCTCGCGAGCACACCGGCGGCGAGGTCCGGACGCGGCGGAGCTTCGACCGCGACGTGAGCTCACCACGGTGCACCAAAATTGGAGAGAAACCTATCGACACGCACTACGGAGCATGCGCAAGCTCGCCATAGTGTTCTAGGAACATGAGCAAGCGCGGAAGGGGTGCTCACCGTGGATGGCGCGGACGGCGGCGATCGGACGCGGAGAAGAACGGCGATTGCCCGGCTTTACGTAGAACAAAAGCAAGGATGAGCTACGAGAACATAGAGAGTCTAGTTGCGCATCGCCGGAAGAGAATAGATCAACAATAGCTCACCACGGCTCACCGAATTGCGGAGGTGGCGGAAAGTCGACGGCGAAGTGCCGTGGAGGGAAAAACTAGCTCGCCACGACGGAGCGGGGGTGCTCGAGTTGATTGAGCGGTTCGTGGAGCTTCGCGAGGACTCTTGCGGAGCTGCCGGAAGTGGTGGCTCGGACGGGGAGTGACCGGGATGGGCTGGCGTCGAGCTCCGGTGAAATGCGGCAATGGTGGAGAGAAAAGAGAAATGGAGAAGCTCGACCGGGGTTGTCTTATCCCATGGAAAGGCGGTACGCGAAGGGAGCTAGGCCGGCGAGCTGCGTGGCTCCAAGCTGCTGCGTGGCTTGGAGGCGTGGCGCTCTGCCGGAGAGGCGGTGCGGCCGGGGGCGGTGGCGAGGCCGCGGTGAGAGAGGAGAGAGAGGAGAAGAGAGTGACGACTTGGTCCGATCCCGGTCATTTTGCAAAGACGCCCTCCTACTTTTACGAAATTAAAAAGTAGCTTTCTTGAGCTCCAAAAATTCTACGAAAATTCAGGGGTGTTCTTGAAACTATTTTAGACATTTTTCCTGTTAAGTCCAAGTAAAAACTCCAAATCATTTTTGGATTAAAAATTCATAGTTAAATTAATAACGAAGCTTTGCTTATTTCTTGTAAATATTTTTACCGGACAAAATATTTTCAGGAAATTTCCATAAATCTTTATTTGCGATAAATAAGCCGTAGAAAATGTTAAACGTGAATTTTCTTCTCATTTTATTTCTTTTTAACACTTCCTTTCTTCTTTATCTAATTTGTTATTTTATGTGCTTATTATTAACACCAAATGTGATATCTTCACAAATGCAACAATGTGATGACATGCTCATGATGACATGAAATGCATTATTTTCTTAGAGTTGTTACATCATGATAACGACGCAATCCCCGATGATATTTGGCTGCTTGAATCAAAACTTGATCCCTCAATTCTTCCGCAGACAATCAGCTCAACCTGGCGCCGATCTTCATATTTCTCTTCATCATAGTATTGTACCCGAGCTGACACCATATTCACTTACGTCGGAAGCATGGCTTCGGATCCATACACCAAAGAAAAAGGAGATTGCCCCGTAGCCCTACTAACATTAGTGCGTAGTCCCCAAAGCACCCAGGGCAATTCCTTAACCCACTTTCCTGCATACGGCTTCAAACGGTAAAAAATTCTAGGTTTAAGACCGGTCAAAATCATTCCATTAGCTCGTTCCACCTGTCCATTGCTTTGCGGATGTGATACCGACGCATATTGTATCTTAATTCCCAAACTTTCAAGCATAATCCTTGAAGAATTCTGAAGTGAACTGAGGCCCATTATCGGTAATGATACCGTGCGGGACTCCAAAGCGCACGAATATATTTTGCAGAAACTTGATTGCTCGAGCCGTAGTCGTACTAGTAACGGCTTCGACCTCAATCCATTTAGAGAACTTATCTACTGCCACCAAAATATGCGTGAATCCTCCTGGTGCCCTTTTAAAGGGTCCAACAATATCCAGCCCCGAGATAGAAAAAGGCCAAGTCATTGCAATTAATCGCAATTCGTGTCTTGGAGCATGAGGTTGTCCGGCAAAAAATTGACATCCACGACAATT
Organism: Chloris gayana; assembly: GCA_031894775.1. Taxonomy (NCBI): domain Eukaryota; kingdom Viridiplantae; phylum Streptophyta; class Magnoliopsida; order Poales; family Poaceae; genus Chloris; species Chloris gayana. The sequence continues at coordinate 100,377 of JAUNZO010000145.1, read as the reverse complement.
CTTGACCACTTTGTGCGCATCGTCCACCGCCGTAGGCCGATAAAATCCTTGTCCGAACAGACTTTCCAACTAGTGTCTTCGAAGAAGCATGATTTCCACAAATTCCCTTATGCACGTCTTCAAGCAATTGAATGCCATCGAAACCGATACACATTCATCAGAATATTAACTCCACGCCTATATAACTCTCCTTTGAGAATTAAATAACTGCATGCTCGAACCTCTAATCTTTGCTTCTCCACCTTATCTTCCGGAGTTTTACCAGATTGCGGATAGTCAAGGTATGGAGTACGCCAATCAGAATCAATAATCATAACATCAAGTGGCCGAATATCTTCCGATAAAATTGCTCCTTCAACGTTGATTCCGTTCATCTGTCTTATCCGGTAAGATCACTTCTTCGATCGGTCCTTCGAGACTACTTTCTCCTCCTGGTTCTTCAAGACTGCTTCATCCACGATATTTGTAATAGTAGCCTTGCGCTCCATCTTTATGGATGGCTTATCCAATACTTGAAGGAAAACACCAGGTGGAACTGCTTGTCTTGAAGACCCCGATCTAGCTAACTCATCCGCAGCAGAATTGTTTCCGCGCAGTATATGAGAAAATCGCAAACCATCAAATTTATCTTCAAGTTTCCTAACCTCTTGTCGATAAGCGACCATATGATCATCATGAGCATCCCACACCTTGTTAACTTGACTTATTACCAACATTGAATCACCATATATGTCTAATCGTATGACTCCTAACGAAATAGCTACTCGAAGCCCATGAAGCAAAGCTTCATACTCCGCAGATATTGTTTGAGGCTCGAAATGCATTTGTAATACATATCCGAGTGGTTCCTTACGTGGGGTGAGATGTACGACACCAGCCCCCGCGCTCGAAAGCTGCGAGGGACCCATCAAAGAACATCTCCCAATACTCCAACGTTTGAATCCCTGCGGGACTTGTGTCTCCAACCACTCGTTATGAAATCAGCTAAAGTCTGTCCCTTGATAGCTGTTCGCGAAGAAAACGTAATCTCATATTGGCCAAGTTCTATAGCCCACTTAGCAACCTGGCCCATTGCCTCTCGGTTTCGCACAATATCTTCAATGGCGAACCCGGTCTTAACTTCAATGGGGTGTGCTTGGAAATAATGTTTCAACTTTCGAGAAATTATCACTACTGCATATATTAACTTCTGCAGCTGGAGATATCACATCCGTGATTCGGTAAGAACTTCACTTACAAAATATACCGGATGCTTGTACCAATTGCAGATGTCCCTCTTCCTTCCAATCGACCGCCAAAACCGTGCTCACCACATGGGTTGTTGCGGAAATATACAAGCCGAATAGTCTCGTCTGCAGTTCGGAGGTACCAATACTGGAGGATTGCTAAGGTATTCCTTGAGTTGATCAAGCACGACCTGTGTCTCGTCTGTCCACTCAAACTTATCTTGCTTCTTAAGCAACTTGAAGAACGGAAGTCCACGAACTCCCGGTCTTGAAATGAAACGGTGAGAGCCGCCATACTACCCGTCAACTTCGAACATCCTTCAAGCAACTCGGGGTTTCATGTTGATGATCGTCTGGATTTTTCCGGGTTGGCTTCAATGCCTCGCCATGACACTAGGTAACCCGAGTAATTTCCCGGAACGAACTCCAAACACACACTTTCCGGGGTTGAGCTTCATGGAAATATTTCACAGATTATCGAAGGTCTCTGCCGAGTCGGAGAGAAGATCCTCAATTTTCCGAGATTTTACCACTATATCACCAACATAAGCTTCGCGTTCCTTCCCAATTGCGAATCCAAGCAACGTTGTATACCGCGACTGATATGTAGCTCCGGCATTTTTTAATTCAAAAGGCATGGTCGTATAGCGAGTATGCTCCGAAGGGGGTGATAAACGCGATCTTTATTTGATCTTCAACTCTTAGCGGTATTTGATGATACCCTGAGTAGGCATCAAGGAAACAAAGACGCTCGCAGCCAGCGGTCGAATCAACAACTTGGTCAATCCGAGGTAGCGCGAAAGGGTCTTTGGGGCAAGCTTTGTTGAGATCGGTATAGTCGACACACATTCTTAATTCTTTAGTATTCTTTTGTGGTACAAGGACTAGATTGGCAAGCCAATCTGGATGATACACCTCCCTAATGAACTTAGCTGCTAATAACCTAGTTATTTCCTTCTTGATGGCCTCCTTGCGGTCTTGAGCAAACCTCCGGACCTTCTGTTTGGTCGGCTTCGCATCGGGACGCACTAACGGTGCGTGCTCAATCTTCTCTCTAGGAACACCCGACATGTCGGAAGGCTGCCATGCAAAGATATCCCTATTTTCCTGGAGGAAAAGAATGAGCGCGCTTTCCTATTTATCCCCCAAGTCAACCCCTATATGGGTGACCTTGGTGGGGTCCGACTCATCAAGCTGAATAGTCTTGGAAACTACTGCATCGGCTTCCAATTTCTCCTTTGCGACCTTCTTGATTGGAACTTCATCCTCCAACCTTGCTCGTACTTCTAGAGCCTCAGCTGCTTCTCCGATTTCTAGACGTTCATCGTCCGAATTGGCCTGAGAGGCCAGCTCGGTGCTATGTACTTCACAAGCATAAGCGGTCTTGATATCACCCGGAAAGAGAGGACCCCATTTGGCCCTGGCATCTTCAACATCAAGTATTGATAATTCGGGATGGCCATAAACTTTGCCAAAGCCGGTCTTCCAAGTATCGCATGATACGCTGAATCGATGTCGGCTACCGGAAGATAATATTCTCCCTCCTGTAGTTCTCCTTTGTCCCAAAAGTCACCGGCGGAGAAATCTGCCCCAAAGGATAGCTGTTCCGCCGGGTATTATACCATCAAACGGTGAAACGCAAGGATCCAAATCAGCTACGAGAGAGGCCAAGCTCGCGGCAGAGTTTTAGCAAACAAGATATCCAGGCAACTTCCTGCAACTTCCTCCATCAATGAAAATTCACATCAATCGCACCTTGTGAACGATGGGGGCCGGGATGAGCGGATATTTACCGGCTTTTGGCAATACGTCGGGATGATCAACCCTATCGAAGGTAATGGGCACCTCGGACCACCGTAGGTATTCGGGAGTGGCAAGAGCAACGGCATTAACCTCTCGAAACGCCAACTTTTGCTTTCGCTTTGACTCGTACGCGTCCGGGCCTCCATAGATCACGTTCACCTCTCGTCATCCTCATTGTCATCGTGCTCTTTATCCTTGCCCTTGTCGTCTCTCTGGTTCCTATGAGCGGATCGGGGTGCAACCTTTAAGGCAAAGCGAGCGAACGGCCTTAACGAGGAAGCACTCCTAAGCTTTATGATTCCCATTATGAATCATGCAAGGGCCCTCTAGAAGTGTTTCGAACGACAATCGTTCTCTTGGAGCTCTCTTAGGAGGTGCCGGCCGATCTCCTCCATGAGGCTGGTCAACAGCTGCAACAAGGTGATCAGCCTTGCGCTTATTGTTGTTCTTGGATCCAGGCTCGGTTGCCTTAATCATGCTTCGGTTCCTTCCCTTTGTTCCCGCGCAAATTGACCACGTTTGATTCACCGGCAGCGTAATCATCTGCTATCTTGAAGCACTCGACACCGTCATGGTAAGGTTCCGATTTCGCCTTCTAATCTTGTGAACTAATGCTTCACTTCGGACGCCGACTTGAAACGCCGCAATTACCTCGCTGATTAGGAACATTGGGGATTAAGGCCTTCTTGTTGCAGAAATGCCTGATGAAGTCCGTGAGAGTCTCGTCGGGCTTACGCTCCGACTGTTGAGGTCGAAGTAATTCCCTGGCTTCTCACAAGTCGCCTGGAAGTTCTCCACGAACTTTTTCGTGAGGTCACCCCAGGAAGAGATAGATCTCTTGGGTAGGGATTGCAACGACAAGCGTCCGGCTTGTTCCATGCACATAGGGAGGTAATTAGCTAGCACAAACGTATCTCCTCCTGCTGACCGGATGGCGGTGGTGTACATGCGAAGCCACTCGGCGGGAGGTGCTTTACCATCATACTTATCAATGGCCCCGAGGCTTAAATCCCGTGGGGTATTTGCAAATGCGTAAATCTCGCGTGAAAGCGGGGATCACGGAGTACTCATCATCTTCCCGACCGGTCCGGACCGGTGAAGGGGATCGTCGACGAGGGTAATGCTGGTAGTTACGATCCCTATCATCATCGGAGTAGTCGTAGTATCGATCATCTTGATATCTATCTTCCGAACTATCCTGGCGGTCGTTGTTCGCCGGTTGTGTGGTCTGCGGAGGCGGAGGCGGAGGCGCCGCTTGGCGATCATTGTTGTCTCGTCGAGGCTCCCAATCTCTGTCTCGGTTGTCTCGTCGAGGCTCCCCATCTCTGTCTCTGTTGTCTCGTCCCCTTCGGTCTCTCGGTATCACGACGATCATCTCGTCTTGGCCGGTCATCCCGAAGAGCATGTCGGTTGCCTTTCCCTCGTTGGTCATTGCGCGGAGGATTTCCACCGGGGACGGCGCCGAAGCGGCCGGTCCACGCCGAGGCGAATTAGTCACGTGCGGGCGAGGCGGGGCGAGGATCCCGCGGACGATTATCCACATGACCAATCCGACGCCTCTCATCTTCTTCTTGTCTCCGGCGCTCTTCCGTTCTCTCTACATGGCGATCGATGAGGACGTTACGAGCGTCACGGTTGCCATTGAGTGGTACACGCAAATCTTGGTCCGGAGCTCGTTCATGTGCGTCCGCGATCGGGGTGTGTCGAGGCCCAAGCCTTCCACCGAAGAAGCTCCTTCGAGACCGGGCTCTCGTAGGCCGCTCCGAGCGAGAACGTGAGCGGCTGGAAGATTCCGATCTGTCATGAACGAGTTGATTTGTTTGTAGAACAGCTGCATCTACCAAATTGAAAGCGCGTTGCAACCCCGGTGTTGCATTGAAGACTTCTTCCGGTATTGTCTCAAGGATTTGCTTCGCTCCCACAATGTTGCGGATCAGCGATCGGAAGACTCGAGCGCCATTTAATTCCACTTCCATGGAGCTCAAGTCCAATGCTCGCTTGAAGAACGATGGGGCCTTCCGCTGCGGCATCCACGTCGGCTGTTATATCCTGGGGACGTTTCTTCGGGTCCCCAGGACTCGCTCCGGCAGCGGGCCCGTGGCGGGGAGTGGTCGCGGGAACGCTTCCTCCGGCTCTGACTGGTACCAGCAACGTTTGCGCGAGGATTCGCGGCTGAAGGTTGTGGAGGTTGTTCATCTTCGTCCGCTTCATCTGTTTCACGACGACAACGATCGGATTCGTCTCTCGCCATCCTTGCTTCTTCTTCGGCAGCTTCCTCGGGGTTGAGTTCTCGAAGAACCGGACCATTGGAAAAAGGTCGGAGACCCTTCCTCGAAGTCATTACCAAGCTCGCGAGAGCGGCTTGTCATCACGGACCGGGTGCCGGTCCGAGACACAGAGCGGTCCGATTGTTCGCGCTAAAGCTGCGTCGGATCCGCAAGGTTCTAAGCTAGAGGTGCCAAGCGTGGCAGGTGATCGCGCTTCGAAGCTGCGGCCCGGCTATGAGTCGGATTCATCAAAAGCAACTTTCCGGCGGAATCGGCTTCTAAGTCGAGGGACCCGAAGCGGATCTTGAAGCCGGGCACGAAGTCGACGACGAACGAAGAGGCCATTGAACTCGGCTGGGAACTCGCCGAGACCCCTTCCTGGCGCGCCAAATGTCGAGTCTTAAACTCGGCACTAGTACTACCCGGTCCCTCACGAGCGTGGAATTCGATGGTGCAACACACGAAACACACCGGAACACGAGATTTTAGACAGGTTCGAGGCCCCTCGAATTGAGAGTAATACCCTACGTCCTGTATGTTATGTATTGCCTTTAGCAGATTGCTAATTGCTAGATCTCGAGAGAGCTTTCGGGGGTCTTTGCTCCGCCTTATATATCCGGGGGAGCTAGGGTTACATGCGAGTCCTAGTCGATTACACGGATTACATATGTGGGAGTTCTATCTCTAGCTTTCTTTATTGATTCAGAGTCCTAACAGATTACAAACTATTCCATAACTTGCTTCTCAAGTTATCATACGCGTTCTTGATACCCGCGTGATCTCCATACCGGTATATGGAATCCTCTGTTATTCCGGACCGGTCAGGAACCAGATATGTCGGCCATCTCCATCACCTTTATCTTCATTGATTTGTTACCGTGTCTTTGCGCATCCATTCCTTTATCATCTCGTATACCCATAAGGCAAGTATACGACAACCATGAACTCTGTCCAACTCCGGCATAAATACCGACTTCATGAGGTACATAAAATAGGCCGGTGCATTTGTCGATCTGAAAGACATTACGAGATATTCAAAAAGTCCATACCTCGTAGAGAAAGCGGTTTTAGGAATATCTTCCGGCCGAATTTTAATTTGATGATACCCGGAGTGAAGATCAATTTTGCGAACACCCAAGCACCAACTAATTGATCGAACAACATATCAATGAGCGGGAGGGGATATTTATTTTTGACGGTTACCGCATTGAGGGGTCGATAATTGACACACAACCTTAGGGATTTATCTTTCTTTTTCGCAAATAGAGCGGGGCAGCCCCAAGGTGAAGCACTTGGGCGAATATACCCCTTGTCCATAAAGTCGTTGAGTTGCTCTTTAAGTTCAGCTAATTCATTTGGAGCCATTTTATAGGGTCTTCTAGATATCGGTGCGGTACCGGGCTGGAGTTCAATTTTAAATTCCACTTCCCGGTTAGGTGGCATGCCCGACAAATCGTCCGGGAACACATCTGGTAACTCTCACACTACCGGTATATCCTCTAATTTCTTTGCTTCTAGGTGCTGAATTTGAGCTCTAGACATTTTTGGACAAGGCAAGGATAAAACCGATGGGCCGTATAGAGGTGAATTTAAATGTACTTCCCGAGTATCTATGTGTACAACAGCCCTATGCAATTTCATCCATCTCATCCCTAGTATCACATCTATTCCTTGACCATTTAAGATAATTAGTAATACCCTACGTTTTGTGTGTTATGTGTTGCCTTTAGCAGATTGGTAATTGCGAGGGTCCCTGCTCCGCCTTATATATTCGGGGAGTTAGGGTTACATGCGAGCCCTAGTCGATTACATGGATTACATATTCGAAGCTCTATCTCTAAGCTTTCCTTATCGATTCGTAGTCCTAACAGATTACAAACTGCTCTTTTACTTGTTGCTCAAGTCATCATACCTCGGTCCTGACGCTCTGTCTTATTTCCATATCGGTATATGGAATCTTCGTTATTCCATACCGGTCGGGGACCACTATGTAGGCCCTCTCCACCAGTCTTGTCATCATTGATTTGTTACCGTATCTCTAATCATCCATTCCTTTATCATTTGTATACCCGTAAGGTAAGTATACGACACCCTCAAACGAGCCCGACCGCCCTAGCCCCCGAGATCGATGTGAATTCCTTCGCGAAGGTCTCCACCACCGTCCACCGCCACCTCGTCAAATCCTCTCTCCCTGGTGAGCCATGTCGCCCGATTCGTGTTTCCTTAGGTGCGCAAGCTTTTCCCTCACCTCTTGCAGCTCATCGACGAGCTTCGTGCGGCGAGCATCTCGGATTTCACGGTTCTTCTCAAGCTTGACCGCCGCCGTTTGCACCTCTCCGACGAACACTATTTGCCAGCCATCTCCAAGGTCCGCAAACACCTTGTCGGCGTTTTCCATGCCCCTCTCGATGCTCATGCAATTTTTCCCCAAACTTTCGTCCACTACGGCGAGCCTACGACACCGCGTAACCATGCCTTGCACAGCCGCTCGCCGCCGACGTACTTTGGGCCATTCTCCGGCGAAGGCGACCCCACAACCGTGTACGGCCTGCTTCTCCGAGCATGTGGTCATGTTCCCATCGAGCTTGGCTGCTCCCCGGCCAACTCGGCCACCGCGCCGCCTTGTTCCGACCGCCACCCACCATGGCTGGTCCACCCCGAGCCGGGCCACGCGTGCACGTGGGCCGCCTCGCCCATGGGCCGCTTTTGTTCGGCCTAATAGTCATTCGTTATTGTTTCACGAATTTCTTTGATTTCCAGTTCTAATTCCAAACTTGCGAAATTCATAGAAATTCAGAAAAATGCGAAACAATGTTTCTTGGGTTCATAATTTTATGCTCTATTTTATAGTTGATTCAAAATGTGTTTTTCTGTTCTCGTATTTTTGTAGCTTTTCTAAAATTAATCTCCTTGTTTTATTTATTTAAACTAATTAACTCTTTAATGTTAATTAGGGTTTTAATTTTAATAAACTTGTTTTCTTTTAAGGAAAGAGAAATTGCAGGTGAAATTTAAATGATTTATTTTTCCTAGATGTTGTTTGCGAAATTGTCATTTCATGTAAATGCACATTCATCATTTTATGTCATTACATGTCATCATTTCATGTTATCCCTTCATGTGATCGTCTCATGTCAACTCGTGTCGTAGATGTGAATAGTGATTCTTCGATAGTTAATAATTCGCGCATCGCTGTTTCATATCATCATTTCGTGTGAATGCATCTTATTATTCTATGTTAACCGTTCATAGCGTTATTTCATGTTGTTCGTAGGATAGACTTTAGCTATTAATCGTCGATCGTTGATAGCGTCATCGCATGTCATATATTGCACAATCATGCATGCGTATTGTTAACTTGCGATGTATCGTTAATCATCGTAGAGCCCGACGTGGTCCGACAACAAGTCAAGGATCGCGAAGAGGTGATCGTGGGAGTCGACTACACCGAAAATCATAGATCGTGAAGTCCTTTGACAAGCAGTCGAGGTGAATCAAAGAGGAGAGATCATCGACGCTAACGCCGCATCGAGCGAACCTAACTAGGCTGCAGTGCAAGGCAAGCCCCGGTGCATCTCACCTATACTTTAAAGTCCTTTACTTTTATCACAGTAGTTAAGTTATGTTTGTGCACCAGGTTGTAGGGATTGATTGATACCCTAGATGCATGAGTTAGGATTCCTTTTATTCGTGATATACTTGGTACGGGTAGTTCAATAGATGCTAGGCTTAATTCATAGTTGCAATGGTAGTTGTTCAGGTGATCTTAAAGCATGGAGGCTTTAAGTGTTTGTTGTTGTTGTTAAGTTTAAGAGGATGTTGATGAATTTGAGACCGGACGGGCCCCGTAGCGGAAATGGCAAAGATGAGGTCTTGCAAGGTGGTAGCCCCGTCTCGTGTCGATCAAGGACCGTACGTTGTTGGTTGTGCTGAGAAAGTATTAAACGTACCGACCTACATGCTGGTGTTTATGGGCCCGAGTAAGCCGATGTACCCTAATTCCTCGGTGGTTCGACGTAGCCAACTTTCTTTGCTGGTGGTGTATGTTTATTTTGAGACGAGGTCCGCTCGGGAGGGGATTGGTGGTCGCTCACGGATAACGTCGAGGACGGGTATCACGTGGGGTCTCCATATTCCCGGGGTGTTGGAAACGGACAGGCCTCCGTCAGGAGTTAGCGAGAAAGGTTGTCGTATATGACCAATGCGGTGCGTATATGTCGTGTAGCCGGGTTTTCCCAGCTGGTGAAATCTATTCGAATCGCTGTCTCTCGCAGTAATGAGTACCGCTTGTTCTCTTAGTCACATCATAGTTAATCAAGAGGAATGAAGTGTCCGATTTCTAGGTGTAGAAGAAACTAATCGACCTCTACACGACTTTGTAAATTCATTTTCACGCAAATAAAGTCCTAATGCAACTATGCAGCGTCAATGCAACAATCATCATTTTTATAAAACTAAATTAATTCATTTCATTTTTAAAAATAATGTCCTTGGCCTAGGATAAATTCTAAGACCCTAATAAAATAAGAGAAAATTTTATTTTATTGCAAAATTTGAAAATCAGGGTGTTACACTCGGCGACCCCCGACCAACTTATATACACGAAGCGAATAGCTTCGTGACAGCGAATAAGTCACGAGGAGACAGGACAACGCAAGAAACAAACAAAATAATTGCAAAACGTCATGCCGTTCCTATCCAAAACAGCAAAAGGGCAGAGAAGCTACGGTTGCGACACAAAAAGACGCAACACGACAACATCCAATACGCCGAAGCACGACACAAACGCTAATACCTACTAGGGTCTAAGTAGAACATCTAAACCAACAAAATGAAAATCTAAGCCTAAGACGACGTCACTTCGCGCCATCCGAACCAGCGCACGAAGACGAAGTTGAACAATCGTTTTGCGAGGAACCCTTGCCATCGGCGCCGGTGTCGCCTCTCGAGTGAGTAGCTCCACCTTCATCGGCAGCCTTGCCTTTCGTTTCCGAAACCGGTAAATGACGGTAAGGAGCGAGGAGAGAAGCACGAACCAAGCCAAAGACATGCCGGATTAGGTAGCTTTGCAACACCAACGCAGGCTTGGTCCCGGGCGTCTTCGTATCCGTAGCAAACCCAGCACTCCAACGCGATCCGCCTCGCGGCCAGCCTCGCAGTGTCGCGCGAATAGATACGAGAATTGCGACCAACCTGTCATTTCCTCGGGATCGGCCAGCACTTCGACGTGAGGACATCCCGTATGCTCAAGCAAGTTGAGGGCAGCCTCCGCGTAGTAGAGCGAAGCAAACCTACGGCTCTTCTCCATCACCTCGGACACCGCTCGGATGCTTCACCTCGAGCCGGTCAAGGAACGAAGTCTCCCGGTGCTGCGTGCGAGGCGGACTCAAAGGGAGGCGGGTAAGCCCCAACCCCGGCCAGCAAAGCCGCAATGGCGAGCTTATCCGACCGCCTCGTCGAGCAAACATCTCACGCCGATCCTTCAATGAGGTCAACATACATCAATTTTCCGCCCTCGGCGCCTCCAACTCCGCCCTCGCGGCAACAAGTTCATTCTTCACGGTAGGCTGCGGCCCGCCTCTCCGCCACCGCAGACTCCTTGAGGCATTCCACTTTGCCCCGGAGAAACGCGTTTTCTTCCCCTTTGGCAACTAAATCCTTGGCGAGCATGGCAGAGCGCATTTCGCGCCCCGCAAGAACACCGGCAGCCTCCTCGCCTCGACGAAGGAAAAGCCGAAGCTCAGCTACCAAGGTAGAATCCGGAAGCTCGGACAAGGCAATCTCGCGTGGACGAGCAAGAAAAGACACACGTTTCCCCTCTGCGGTCGTGAAAGCGGAGTATGGAGCTACGATCGAAATGACAAAGCCGAGTCGAGCACGGACAGCAAAACCTAAGCAAAGAAAAATGAAAAAGAGTAAAACTGCTTACTCAAACCGGAAAGTGCCAACCCATGTTTTGCCTTCGAACGAGTTTGCACGCAGCATCCCACAAAGGCACGGGAGCTTCGCCCGGAATGTCCAGCATCATTACCGAACACGACCTCGCAGAGGCGGAACGAAGCGACCGCCGCCCCGCAGCTTTGCGTCTCGACGAGCCATCAACGCTACCTCGCATGGTGGTTTTCTTTGCCGAGCACTTGGCTGCACCACCCTCGCAGGACGATGAAAGCTTTCATTTTCTGCCCGAGGCTTCAGCCTCTCCACAAATTTTGCACTGGAGATAATGAATCCCGGAATGATAGAGTATACTATTAAAACGGCCGCGAGTCGCTGTCCTCTCCAGAACTTATTTATGTTCGGCGGCGGAGTAACCGACGGAGTAAAACAAGCTGTCGTTTTCGAGGCGGTGGACGAACCGATCAATCTTTTTTCTTCTTTTCCTCTTGATCTTCAAATATACCAATGGACACATGATCGGGCTCGAAATCTTGTCGACATTGAAGGTAACCTTGACCAGTTTGCTTCGTGGGATTGCAAAATCTTTGGATAAGGGCCGGACATCGATCGCACGAAACTCTTCGACGGGATCGCGATCTGCTCGAATAGACGCAAGCGTCGCGAGTAAACACTTTCATTAACAATGCAGCCTCGAGTTTCAAAATCTGGGCTGGCATTCGATCTCGGATCTACGAGACGCGAAGCCGAGAGGAAAACTATCCTTGACTCGCCCTTCTCCGCAACCTCGACCCAAGGAACCTTGTAGTAAAACCAGTTCTCGGTCCACCCATGGCTCCACTTGTTGTTGCTGCGAGTGCATTATACTGTAGTTCTCGGTGCGTGGAGGCGAGAAACTGTATTGGGCGAGTTGCAATCGTGCTCAACGCCATTCGGCTTCACACGCCAAGGTTGATAATGCAGGACGAAGTGGCGAGCGAAATCATGGGAGCCTTTGTAACTAACCATAGCCCATAAAAATTTGCTTGAGGTGGACGAAAGCGCTCGGAGTAAACTCGTGCAGCTGAACCCGGTAATGCTCCAAAACGAGTCCGGACGAAGTCGTGGCATGGCATGACAAGGCCCGCTACGAGCGATCGAGGAAACAAATGACCACGTCTAGATCAGGAAGGAGCTTCGTGTCCTCGCTCGGCAACCGATACTCCGAAATATATCCTTGTTCAACCAACAACTTTGCATCTTCCTCCGCCATAGTCGAGCGTTTAATAGCGAAGGTCCGCAGGTTCGGAGCCTTTTTCGGCTTGGGAGGCAAGCGCCCTTTCCTCGGATCGATCAGCCGGTCGACACGGATCGAGGTCCGACCCCACTCGGCGTTGTGCCGAAGTCTCCGGAGCAGTCCCCTTGCTCTAACTTACAATATCCACGAATACATCTTCGACGCCACCATTGCCATTGTCACACCCGATTTCAACTACTGAAATCGGATTCATTTGTATGCGTGCCCGGGATCAAGTTTTCATGCAAAAAGGATAAATTATGTGATAAAAGAACGATATGTTTATTAATTCATTAAACTTTTATATCATGGACCCGTAGTTCTAAAGTAAAAAATTACATTGCAGCGGAAATTAAACTAAGCGTTGACGTCCTTCGGCTCCCACGGAAGTCGACCGGAAGACTCGCACGCCTAAACCACCACTTCATCGTCCCTTCGAATGATCTACCTTCGTCCTTCACTTCTGAATTGTGGCATGGTGCAAAAAGAGAGCCAACAAATGTATGAGTACATTACGTACTCAGCAAGTGAGGGAAAGTGACATGATTGGCCGATCAAGAAAGGCTAACACAGGGTTTAAGGCATAAAAGCACCTATGTTTAGTTCATTAATTAAGCAAGATATTTACTATGTGAGATCACAACCTGATCCATTCTCCAAACCACACATGTCTCCTTCCCGAGAACCATGCATCCAAACTATTACCATCCCCCTCATCCGCGTGAGATGCCGCTCTTGACCGTGAGCACGACAGGCGATGACAGTTTTCACTCTGCAAAGGTTGTACACAATTCCCCACAAGAAAGTGATTCCATCCCCTTTTGCCGGGTGGACTAAAAACCTCCATTATGCCCGTGCGGCCAAGCACTTCCACACTTCCTTTGGTGTGTGGCCGGAGATCACTTCCAAGGCGGTTCACTGGTTCCTCCAATGTTGTACGCGTCCACTAGGAGTTCCACTCACCGACTCGTAGATCCGTCATCGGGTAGCTCCGCTCCCTTGAGCCGGATGGTTCCGAGACCTTGTCTCTTCACCACACCTACCCCGGGACTACCGGTATAACACCAGCCATAGCCCCGTCTCCTACACGCGTACTCGACAGGTCTCCACCACATACTACGCCAAGCCGCACCCATACTTGGATCGTGGTTGTACGGTTTAAGATGGATGGTCGCTCCACGAACATGTCCTTATGATTCGAGGCGATAGCATTCTATTGAACTACCAGTACACCCTGACCATAGTTCCTCCACCCGTCACCAAAATTCAATGTTTAGAAATTAACAAGCAATTATGTTCAAGTGGATCATTACCAAGATTATCATTTATCATGTCTTATACCCAATTAAAGCAGCTAAGAATGATCTACCCAAGTCTAGAACTAATTCCACCCAGGCGACAAGGACAAGTATGGAAAAAGGCATGACACATAGGATTCATATTATAACATCGATGCAAACATGTGCAGATAGAAAAGGAATTGGTGCAAGATGCGTTAAGGACACTTTCCTTTTTCTCATTTTGCTCTTGATTATATCTTAGACTCATGCTCCGAGAATTTTTGCGTCGATCGTCTTCTAATTACGTCACACCGATCAAGCATGCAAATAAACATACAAAGAAACTAAGAAACAGAACAAGTCATCAAACCAAAAGATTATAAAACATTATTAAAAGAAAGTACGCGTCACTACAATTTCGTGACAGCAAGAATCGCCTAAATTGGAGCTACGAGCGAAAAGCTATGAAGATTTAAAGTTTCAGGGGCTAAAACGTAAAAATAGCAAAGGTAGGGATTATTTCGCAAAGTGTTGGTGCACTAAGCGGCGAGGGTAATGCACACTTAGCACACCGAACAGAAAAACTAATATGCGAGGTAAAAAGACACAGTGGCAAGGTATCGAGAATGGCGAGGGTAATGCACACAAAGCACACCGAACATAAAGAACTAATATGCAAGGTAAAAAGATAGAGTGGGGAGGTAACGACTCTTAGGGCGTGTTTGGCATGGCTCTGCTCCACAAGGGAGCAGCTCCACTTCCAAACTCTGCTCCGGAGCAGCTCCGTGGTGGAGCTGGAGCTATCTGTGGAGGTGTGTGGCAAGATCACCCGGAGCTGCACATGAAAATAGAGTTTGAGGGTTCTTTGACCTTCATGCCCTTTATTGGGCTGCGTGTATTTTGCACCTTACATTACAATTGGCAAAGCACCCATAGCGACTCGGTATCCCAATCAATTTCGGGCATCTATAACTCATATCATTTTTACTCAGCATCTAGATAGTTCTTAATGCAAAACATTAAATGCTTTCATTTTTTACTATCAATTTAATACATCGAGCAATAGCAATTTTAGAACAAGACGAATGAAAATAACTCAAATAGAACGAATGGTAACAACATGTTTGATCTTCTCTCTGCTGCAATTCCTTCTCTATCGAGCAACAAAAGAGCGCACCGGCCTTCTCGACCTTCCGTTGCACGCCGGATGCTCGCTGCGCGCGCCTTGGGAGACGGTGCTGCCTTGGGAGACGGGGACGGGGACTAGGCACTACACCGGTGCTACCTCGGGCGGCAGGGATGGCTCGGGCGCCGGGGACGGGGACTAGGTGGCAGGCGTTGCACCGTGCTGCCTTGGGAGACGGGGACGGGCTCGGGCGGCGAGGACGGGCCGGGGCGACGGGAATGGCGCGGGCGGCGCCGTCTTAAGCGAGCCCGACGGCTTGGGTGAGTTCTTGCACAAGGGGCGGCGGCATATTGGGTAGCGGTGGGAGCCTAGGGTTCCTGTGCGGCGTCGAACAGACCTAGAGGAAAGACGCGTGCCCGAGTCCGGGAAGGAAAAGAACGAAACAATTTTTTTGTGTAAGGAGTGGCATTTGCGGGTAATTTCTCCCCAACTCCACGTCTAGGT